>CM062653.1:5017011-5572011 GCA_031772095.1 Zeugodacus tau | reverse complement strand
AAGTTTAAACACTGCTAACTTGGTATGTTTTTTTTTTATGAAAGTGACAAAAATATCACAAACAACATTGAGAGCATCGAAAAATAATACATATACTTATTTTAATTATACATACTTTTTATTTTCTTTATTCTTTTATGTAATTATTTTACAATTTTTCAACATTTCTCTTAATTATATGCTTAACAACAACAACATTCAACACCAACAACATCAATGACATTTAAATATTAGCAACAACATCAAGTAATTTATATTGTATAGTATTTTATTTTGTAAACATCAACAACAACAACAGCAAGAATTGTGGTTTCTGTTAAAGGAGCGCTTTACTTAGACTACCTGCTTCCGGCTCAATAAACCTCTGTTAGTTATTTTCGATTGTTTCAACTCCTGTAGTCTTTTTATGTGGAAGTTTTCTTTATAATTTACTTATTTAATAGAACAACATACTTGCAACATTGAATTATAAGAATTTACTTATTTTCGAGTTTCATATACATTTAATTATATATACAAATACATAGATATTTATTAGATCAAACAACATCAAGAGAAGTTTACAATGGTAATTAAGTATTCCACTTACCTTTCACTGAATATTTTGTTGAAAAATATGAGAAATCATATATAAATTTGTATATTCATATAATATAAGCATGCAAGTCTAGATAAAATAAAAATTATAAAGTTCAAGTCAATTATCAATATAGTTGATTAATAAATGAAGTTAGTGATATTAAACATAAATAATACATTAAGAAATATATTCTCATATTTTCAAACAATAATTTTTAAATATTTCAAATTTTTGATTATCAAGCGTTTAAAATATACTCAAATTATATTTCAGAAGCGCAAATTTTATCTGTTTCAGAAGTTCATATTTCCAGCAAATTTTTAGAATTTATCTTCTGTTTCTATTGTTTATATTTCCAGCAAATATTTAGAGTTTATATTCTGTTCCAGAAGTTCATATTTCTAGCAAATAGTTAGAATTTATCCTCAGCAAATATTTAGAATTTTTCTTCTGCTTCAGAAGTTCATATTTCTAGCAAATATTTAGAGTTTATCTTCTGTTTCAGAAGTTCATATTTCCAGCAAATATTTAGAATTTATCTTCTGTTTTGGAAGTTCATATATCCAGAAAATATTTAAAATTTATCCTCAGTAAATATTTAGAATTTATCCTCTGTTTCACAAGTTCATATTTCTAGCAAATATTTGGAATTTATCTTCTGTTTCCAAAGTTCATATTTTCAGTAAATATTTAAAATTTATCCTCAGTAAATATTTAGAATTTATCTTCTGTTTCACAAGTTCATATTTCCAGTAAATATTTAGAATTTATCTTCTGTTTCAGAAGTTCATATTACTACCAATATATTTAGAATTTATCTTCTGTTTCGGGAGTTCACATTTCTAGCAAATATTTAGAATTTCTGCTATGTTTCAGAAGTTCATATTTCTAAAACACATTTCGAATTTATCTATTTCAAAAGGTAATTTTTCTAGGAAAAATTTGGTATTTATACCTGTTTCACAAGTTCACATTTTTATTAATTGGTCAGAATCTTTATTCTGTTAGGAGTTCATATTTCCAGCAAAATCTTTAAAGACTACCTGTTTCAGAAGTTCATATATCCAGTATTTAGAATTTATCATCTGTTTATAGTAAATTAAAACAAATTTATGTGTTTCAGAAGTTCATATTTTCAGAAAATTATATTGAATAGATTCTAGAACAAACTTCGGGGAGAATTTTATTTGGATCATCAATCATCTATGCAGTCCATGTAATACAATGAAGTTGATGTGGAGTAGAGTACATACATAAATGCAGGCATGCATAGTGTCGAACAAGTTCAAATGTTATTATATAAAATATTTTGATCAAACACTAGCGGCACTATTACTAGTAAAAAGATATGAAACTATAAAATTATATCATATATATATGCATAAAAATATATAAATATACTATGGACTAGAATTTTAAATCAAAATAAATTAAGTGTTGCCTACATTTAGGAGTTTCACAATAAAAATGCCGTTGTGAGAAAAATTAACAGTTGAAATAAAAGCGTTTAAGACAAATTGAATAATAACAATAAAATAAAATTAATTAAAAATAAACTTGCAGCTCAATGCACCTAATAATATGCCTGAAATAACAGATAAGCCAGTGAAATAGCCAGATTTGGTTCATTTTCTTTCCAGGAATAAATTAGCTGAGAAGTTAAACCAAGTAATGTATAATCTTCATATAAATCTCATTATGCATAATCTTTTATACATTCGATTCAAAAAATATGTTTTCAGGCTATGTAATTAAAAATAAATAATATTGAGATAAAAATAATTTATTGTACACTATTGAGCCATATTGTTTTCATTTGCATAAATTTTCAAACGCTTAACCGCATTTTAATTCAAATAACATACTTAGTAAATTAGACAATTATTTCATCAACAAATTTCAATGCAAATGAAGCTGTCTACTCAACTGTGCGCCTGTATGCCATATAGAACAAAATTATGTTGATGCGCATTCAATTACATTAGAGAAAGGTAATTTATTTCGGAAACATTTCAAATACATTTCATAATTACACGCTGAGCACGTTGCACAAACGTTTTCGCAACTGGCGCTCAATGTCAGTTTGAATGAGTATGGGTATGTGTAAGTATAAATATGAGTATGTGTATGAGTATAGGTATAAATATGTGTATAAGTATTAGTATATGTGAGTGCGTGCGTTTGTGCGCAACATTTGCAATTATTCAAATGTCTGCATATTCATATGCTGACATTAAAAATTCATTTTCACTTATGTGGTGAAGCACTTAAAGTGATGAATACCCAACGGTGCACACGGAGTGTGCTCAAATAATTTCACGCACAACACAATTCAATGCCGCACAAAGATGGCATATAATGCTCATGAACTGCTCAATATGCAGCAGCCAGCAGGCTTTGCTTGTAGGCAGATAGACAGGAAGGCAGGCAGGCAGGCAGTCAGCAGTCAAAAACAATTTACAACTCAGCGCCTGCAGTGTTGAAATGTTGAGCAACAGCAGCAGCAACAATTTTTGCTCCCAATGGTATTTTCGAACTCAAGGACATCAATCAATTAAGATACGGTGCGTACGGCAGGTAAGGTGAAAGAGCTTGTACAAGTGAAATGGGGGTAGAGCTGTATATGTGTGAGGAGTAGAGCGAGGAGTGTGTTGCTTGCCAAGGCTGCTGGTGTCAAGATTACTCATTTGTGTGCATTTAAATATAAGTAATTGTTGTTGTAAGCCATTTCATATGCACACAGTGATAAAAGCCATAAAAATTTCAACAAGCATAAATGCGCCGTTATAAATATGTATGTGTACAAATGCTTGAGCTGTTGATAGCTGTCAGAGCATGCGTGCGTACGAGTCATAGAGTAGTACACGGCGTATGAGCAACCAAACCAGCTATTCGTAGCACGAACAGGGCGTATGAGTAACCCACTCAATCTAGAACAAGTACAACATGGCGTATAAGTAACCGACTTTGGCAAATTTCTTTAAGCACATGTGCGTTGTGTTGTGCGGCGCGTCAATTTTAATTTATTACCTTTATTGGCAATAATATTTATGACACACACGTACAAGCAATATAAAACAAAAATATTTTTTTTTTTTTCACACAAATTTCCTGTCATATGAAATATGTGAATGCAAAGCTTTTTTTGGTATGACATGAAAAAAAAATGGAAACTTTTTCTGAATTATTGCTAATAAATATATTTAATGTAATAAATTAAAATAACGCAATAAAAATTGGAGCTAAAAACAACCAAAAAAACAGTGCAAAGCTTTTAGCAACGTTTATTGCACTTACAACATATGCGCCGCACTTGAGCAACAACAAGAAGTACAAAAACAAAATATAAAAAATGGCATGCAAAATATTGCCTAGCAATCGACATCCGGTTTGGCAAACAATCGCTTCCTGTCTGGCGTGCAAAACCGTTTTTTATGCTTATGCAAAAATTTGCGAAGCGTATTGGTTGTGAAATACCGCGGCAAATGCATTGCCGAATTGGCGGCGGAAACAGCTGCCAATAATGCCAACAAAAAAAACGCTTGACACCAACGGCTGTAAGAAAATAAGCGTAAAGTGTTGCTTCCGCGGCGGTTGAACGCAGGCGGCGGCGGAAATATGTTTGAATTATGAAGTGCCGACGCCTAAAAGTGTGCTTATAAAAAGCTACGAATTTTTTTCAGCAATGAGGAAGTGAAATTATTGCTGCCTACTGTGTGAAAAAAATTTTAATTCATCGAAAAACGTGCTTTCGCATTAATTTTCTACAGTTTTTTGGATAGTTTCTTGATTAAAGGCATTTAAATCGCTTATGACTTAAGGGGTTAGGGGTAGTTAGAGACACAAAAAATTGAGAATTTTCAGTAATTTTTTTGCTATTAAATCATGTTATTTTACAAAAGTAATAGTAAGTCACGAATATATATTATAATTCCCAAAGTTATAGCTGTCTAAGTTGACCCAGTTTCCTTGTGGTGACTATCATAAGTCCATAGAGATTAATCTAAAATCAATCTTATGAAAAAAATTAGTTTTATAAATAGATAATACTTGGCCTGAAACCAACTTTTTTCAAAATTAACAAAATGGCGTCCTCAGGAAATTTTTTTCTAGATTTTCGGGAAAAAATCAACAGTTAATTGGTCTTAAAAAATCGAAATTTTTGAAAAAAAAATCTTTGGTTCAGGCCTGAGTTTATTATGCATTCTAAAAGCTGTAGAAATTTCATTAAAATCTACCGAGCGGTCTTCGAGTTACAGTTGTTGCCAGTTCAAAAAACATAGTTTTGAGAAAAAATCATTTAAAGTTTCACACTAGCGTGTTGGAGTGCCCGAGCGCTCGTTGTTATTTGTCGAATAACTCTAAAAGCAATTATCGGATAAACTTCAAATTTTCAGAGAGTATTTTTTACACTTACACTTAACGAAAATGCAAAAAAAAATTAATTCTTTGAAAATCCTGACTACCCCTAACCCGTCAAGAAAAAAAATTTGAGTTTTTTATAAAAATAATTTCAATCAATCAAGGGAAAGGTCTATTGAATGTCTTTTCTTTAAATCGCCATAAGAAAATCGGGCATTAAACTCTTTATTAAGAAATTTATTAGAAAGTAAGAAATTTATTAGTACATCCGACTTCTGTGGTCTTTAGAAACATATAACCCTAAGAAACTTCGATCACTATATACCAAAAAAAATCTAAAAATAACCGCCTACTAGTCATATTTATTATTCCATTCACGACTGACTGCATTCCAACAACAATTTGCCTATTTTTACGCCACTTTTTATCATCACGCATATTCAGCGCGGGTGAAACCAAAGAAATATATTAATATTCAATAAATAACTAAACAAAAGAAATGCAAAAATTGCAGCCAATCACTTACAACTGTAGCAAAAGCAGCAGCTGCAGGAAACTGAAGGCGCCATACTTGAAAACAACGCGGCTGTTGCTCGCAGTGTTGCTCGATCAGTTAACGCACAAGTTTTTTAACTTTTTAGCTGCAAAGAAAATATGAAAATTTTCAATACTGCTACACGCTGAAACGTATAAAAATTTCTGGCAAAAGAATTTATTTTGCAATATTTCAAATTTTCTTTGTATGCATATTAGTGCTTTTTCAAGCTTTTGCCTAAAAAGTCATGTAAATATCACAAAAAATGCTGGCTAGATTTCCTTTTCTAAAAGCAAAAACAAAAATCCAAAAAAATAGTAATCGAAAAAAATGTTGCATTGTCTCGCTGCAGCCGCAATATGGAAATTGAAATATGCAAAAACTCCTATGCATTTTATTTGATTGTGTTTCCTGACCGCTGAGTTCGGTTAACCACTAAATATATATGCAGATTGTACATGCATATGTAAACAATAACCAGCCATGCAGCTCATGTGTATACAACTATTTTGTAAGCAGCTGCATGCATTCGCAGTTGTTGTTGTATGCACATACATACATAGACAAATACAATTACTGTTTGCCAGTAACGCAAATATTCATAGCTTTTCCAGCTAAATGGCTGAGTTTATATTAATTTTTCAAATTGCCTATAAGCTTTGGGTTGTGTGTGTGGAAAATTTATTTATATTTTTTGAAGGATTTGCAGCTTGATAGAATTTTTTATTTATTTGTGTAAGGAATTAAGGCAGCTAATTTTAAATTTACTTTTTATACTCTCGCAACAAAGTTGCTACGAGAGTATTATAGTTTTGTCCACATAACGGTTGGTTGTAAGTCCTAAAACTAAACGAGTTAGATATAGGGTTATATATATCAAAATGATCAGGGTGACGAGAAAAGTTCAAATCCGCATGTCTGTCTGTCCGTCCGTCCGTGCAAGCTGTAACTTGAGTAAAAATTGAGATATCTTAATGAAACTTGAAACACGTGTTCCTTGGCACCATAAGAAGGTTAAGTTCGAAAATCAGCAAAATCGGACCACTGCCACACCCACAAAATGGCGAAAACCGAAAACACATAAAGTGCTATAACTAAGCTAATAAAGCTATGGAAATAAAATTTGGTATGAAGGATCGCACTATGAAGTGGCATATTTGGATGTAATTTTTTTTGGGGAGGTGGGCGTGGCCCCGCCCCCTACTAATTCCTAATACAGTCCAAAAATGAAAGAAATCGGATCATAACCACGCCCACCTCCCATACAAAAGTTAGGTTGAAAATTACTAAAAGTGGGTTAACTCGCTAAGGAAAAACGTCAGAAACACTAAATTTCACATAAGAAATGACAGATGGAAGCTGCACTCAGATTTTTTTACAAAATGGAAAATGGGCGTGGCGTCGCCCACTTATGGGTCAAAAACCAATCCCAATAATATGTTGTGAAAATAGGCCAAATCGCTTCACAACCACGCCTACTTCCTATATACCAGATCTTTGAAGACGATCTGAATCGTTTACTTTACAATATATAAAGTAAGTACTAGTGAAGATATCGGTGCAGAACTCTGCACAAATACTTTGTTAATAGTATGGCAGCCCCATTCTAAAAATCGCCGAAATCGGACCATAGGTTTTTAAGGCCCCATTAATCGAACATGAGGACCTCGGTGCTTCTAACCTACTATTATGGTTTCCAACTTTCAATGGACTTTAAACAATATATATGACGAATATGTGGGTCAAATTGTGCATTATATAATATAAATAAAGTTAAATAAATAAATTGCGAGAGTATAAAATGTTCGGTTACACCCGAACTTAGCCCTTCCTTACTTGTTTGTTTTGTAGTTTGCATAACCTAGAAAATTTATATAAATAAAGTAAGGCAGATTTTAGTATGATTGCCTTGCCTATTTTGAGGTTCTCAGTATTGGAACAGAATGTTGATCTCTTGGCAGCGACTTCTGAAAACTATATAGTCGGTTTTTCATCACTTTTTTTAACAAAGCTGTCCTTATCTCGCTAATTCCGTGAGATTAATGGTTTTTCTTGGGGATGGTACTCTATCCCTTCGAACTGCGGAGGAATGGTTTTGACGATTCAGAGCGGGTGAAAACGACACCATTAATAAGCCAGCCGGCGGAAGACCTGTGGCGACGAATACCTTTCAAATCATGGGAAACATCGAGTTAAATCGGCATGTGGCATCTCGTGACATCGCCCAGGAGATGGGAGTTAGTCAACAAACCATTTTAAACCATCGGCAGAAGGCTGGATACACAAAAAAGCTTGATGTTTGGATGCCGCATGATTTGACGCGAACAAACCTTCCGGACCGAATCAACGTCTGCGATATGCTGCTGAAACGGAACGAACTCGACCCATTTTTGAAGCTGTTGGTGACTGGCGACGAAAAATGGATCACATACGACAATATCCAGCGAAAACGTTCGTGGTTGAAGGCTGATGAATCGGTCCCAAACAGTGGCCGAGCCGGGATTGACAGCCAGGAAGGTTTTGCTGTGTGTTTGGTGAGATTGGAAGGGAATCATCCACTATGAGCTGCTTCGATATGGCCAGGCGCTTAATTCTACCATCTACTGCGAAAAACTGGATTACTTGAAGCAGGCGATCGACCAGAGGCGTCCAGAATTGGCCAACAGGAAGGGTGTAGTGTTCCATGAGGACAACGCCAGACTACACACTTCGTTGATGACTCATTAGAAGCTAAGGGTGCTCGAATGGGAGGTTCTATCGCATCCACCATATAGCCAGGACATAGCGCCAAGTGATTACTACCTGTTCCTGTCCATGGCGAACGCCCTTGGTAGTGTAAAGTTGAACTCAAAAAGGGCTGTCCGAATTCTTCGCAAATAAGGAGGGGGACTTCTACGAAGGGTGTATTATGAACTTGCCGTCTAAATGGAAACAGATAATCGAACGAAACGGCGCATATTTGAACTAAATCCGCAAAAAAGCGGAAGGCACCAACCATATAATATTGACATATTAACCCGTTTTATGAAAATACTAACAATTCTCAAGTATTTTTACTACACCCAACAAACAAAATAAAATTAATAGGCTTTAAACGAAACAATAAATGAGCAAACTACACGACAATACCCGATTTAAGACTCTAAAACCACAGCAATCAAACAAATAATACGAAAGGCAAGTGAAAAAAGTCTGCGGTTTGCAGAAAGATACGCCAGAGAGATGGGCCAGATCAGCAGCGGTAACTGCTTACTCACACATATGTACAAACACATACCGATATGCAGGAAGGCCAGCATATTTATTATGCCACTTACAATACAAACTGCGCTGCCTTTATTTACTACCTTTAATGGCGATTAAAGCGCATAAAAACGTCTACTCGTATGCCAGCTTGCTGGGTGAGGAATAACGGCGGTTAAACGCGCAAATTTATAAAGCTTGCGAGAGGCAAGACAAAAAAAATTGCTTTTGATGGTCGCTGCGGATGACGTTTGGCTGGCTGCAGTTGGCAGTAAGAAATTAACTACTTAAAAGCAAGGAAATCCGTTTTATTGCCTGCAAAAGCAACAAAAACAGCTTCGAAGGCGAGGAGGTGCAGTAAAATCACCAAAAAAATACAGTTTAAGCAAAAAAGCCAGAATGCGACTCAAAAATTTACAGTCGCGTATAAAAACAAAAAAAAAACAAAAAAAAAATTAAACAAAAAAAAAGAATTTTTTCAAACTAAGAAATGTGTTGTAAATAAAGCGTAGTCCAAGGCTAAAGTGGGTTGGCGGAAACCGCAGGCAGCACTTCATATGCAGTTTTTGTTTTTTTTTTTTCATTTGCACAACAACAACAATGCAACCAATTTTCGATTTTTTTCAGCAGCGCACAGTAAACCGTTATTTTTATTGGCTTGCTGTTGTTGTGCTGTTTTTTTTATTATTTTTGGCTACAGCTGTCACTGTCAGCTGGCATTAATCACTAGCAGACGCCACGCGATTTACCTGCGAAAATCGTGTACTTTTGCAGAGAAAATACAAAAACGAAAAAAAAATCAACAAAAAACGCGAAAATAAAAAAAAGCAATGTAGAACTCAAAAGAATAAAAATGCAACGCTGCATTTCTTGCTGCGCCTACTTACATTAACATTTAGCATACCCACAGTGCGCTTAACTCTTGCTGTGGCAGCAAAAAAAAAAAACGAAAAAAATCTTAATGCAACGCGCTTACACTACCGTCATCTACATGCAGAACGTTCAACCGCATTTTGAGTTTAATTGCACAAAATAAGCACAACGGAGAAGACAGTCTTAAATATAAAAAACTACAACTCTTTACAGGCATCTTCACAGGCACACATAAAAGTGTTTGTGTAAGTGTTATGTGTTTGTGTGTCGTCCGTTATGCACTTGGGAGCCATTTTGCTCACATTACTTTCCTTTTCGTAGCCTACAACTCGCATGTGCCTGTGTGCCTCTGCGCTCAGTGTGTTGGCCCCCCTCAGCTTGAAATAAAGTACCAAGAATGCTGTGTCGGATAACCGCATGGACCACACACACCACAAGCGCATAGTGTACGACACGCTTGCAAGGACATTCGAAAGTAGTCATTAAAAAATTCGCGTTTTGAGGCCGACAAAGAGACATCATATGAAACCTGGTTGAATTGCATGGGAGCCGGTGAGAAAGAGATTGAGTAGAAGATGACTAAAAAAATATTCCAAAATGACTACATTAACTTGGTTTTACTGAAAAAATTTAGTTTATGTTACGTTATGTTATGTTATGTTATGTTATGTTATGTTATGTAATGTTATGTTATGTTATGTTATTTTATGCTATGTTATGCTATGCTATGTTATGTTATGTTATGTTATGTTAAGTTACGTTACGTTACATAAGATAAGGAATAATTAAATTTGAAATTAGTTACAGAAAACAGCAATTTGTATTAAGTAATGCTATGCTGTCTTAATTTAAGTTACGTTGTTACGTTACGTTAGATAAGTTAGGGAATAAACGCTTTAAGTTAGAAGTTATTTAAAAAGAAAACGGCAAAATTTTATTTAGTTATGTTATGTTACGTTAAGTTAAGTTACGTTGCGTTAGAGAAGATACGAAATGTTTGAGTTGGAAATTAGTTAGAAAAAACAAAAATTTCTGTTAAGTTATGTTATGTTACGTTAAGTTACGTCATATTACTTACGTTACGTTACGTTAGATAAGATAGTGGATGAATATTTTAAATTAGAATTTAGTGAAATGGTAATATTTATTAAAATATATTATTTACGTTAAGTTACGTTACGTTAAGTTAAATTGGAAAAAATAAGTTAGGTTAAGATAAACCGAATTATAATGCAAATGTACATTTACCACTATCTCGAGAAATCTTCCCACAAGGGTCACTCAAATCACCCAACTAGTAGCTACAATTACAGAAGACTACACCAAAAACGAGCGAAGAGAGAGAGGCGTCAAACAAACCGAGATATCCATAAATTTACAAAGGATTTTAATTACACATGAATTCGTTTTGGGTTGTGGATTTCGGTTTTGGTTGGCAATGCACTCTACTACCGCCCCTTGTATATGTACAACTTCTTCAGAACATTTTGGGTTGCGCGCTTTGCATACTTTGCGGCGCACATACCAGACACATACTCACAGCAGCCTCTATATAATATGCATGTGTTTGTGTGCAAGGCAACTCACTTCGCATTTCTGGCTGCGCGCGTAGAGCACTTGAGTTTTATGTTTACTATATGTTCTGAATTATTGTTCACTCCTTTTTTCAGTTCTGTCTCATTTCTCCTTAATATTCTGCAGCTGCATTGCATGCTTTGTGGTGTGTGCGCGCGCGCTTTTTACTTAAAGGCTTACCCATTCGCTGTTGCACGGAAATATATGTGTATGGATGGGTGCTTATGGGTTCTTCGAGCCATTTTCTTTGCTTTGCTTTTTTCTCTCCTTTGTGCCGCGTGTAAAATGCAAATTTTTCGTGATTTTTGTGTGCACTTTTCGCTGTCGTTGCGCATTGTTTTATGCCTCTTGCTGAGTTACTTTATTATAAGTGCACTTACTGGTAATGGTACCTCATTTATTATTTTAAATATATACCTTAATTATAGTTTAACCGAAGAGCTTTTTAATAATCTATCGGAATTGATTCCGTCGATTGTGGAAATTGACAAGATCCGAAAATCCGCTGACCAACTACATCCTATATGAGAGAACCTGGTATATTCCATGTAGTCTTGAAATAAGGAAAAGGTCTTCTTTTCTACATATTTCCCTGTAATGAAGATTAATCCGACTTGTATATATATTCCTGAAGAAAGGACGAAAGCCTACTGTGTTTAAAGACTTTTGTAATTCAAAGCTTTAGAGCTGCAATGTCTTCTTTAATGAAGCTTAAAAGCTTTTTTATGAAAGCTTAGAAGCTTTTTTATGAAAGCTTAAAAGCTTTTTTATGAAAGCTTAAAAGCTTTTTTATGAAAGCTTAAAAGCTTTTTTATGAAAGCTTAAAAGCTTTTTCATAAAAGCTTAAAAGCTTTTTTATAAAAGCTTAAAAGCTTGGAGAACTTAATATTTGTTTGTTCTTAAATTTACTAAATTTTTTTCTGAATAACTACCCAATATTTAGCTATTTTTTAATTTGCACTATTATGTTTCCATTATGAGCTTTTTAAAGCTTTTCCACTGCTCTTCACTTCTTGTTTTTCGTCTCACAGGCAAGACGCGCATTTATTAACCATCACCAACCATTGATGGAATGAAAGCGTCTTCAGTTTTCTGTTATTCCTCCGCATACAGAAATTTTCTTTTAATCGGTTTAACGGTTTACTTTTGTTGTGCTTAATTTTCAGGGGATTTCACACTTCCTCTTAAGAATTAATTAACGAAAAAAAAGGAAATAAATAATACAAATATATTTTCATCTTTGACAGGGATCAGTACAACGTTGAGTTCGGAAAGCTTTCATAAATTTAAGATCGTTGAGCTTTTAAAGCTCACTACTTAATAAATGTTGTGAAAAAATACACATAGATGGAGCTGTGAACTAATAAATGCTAGTTTTAGACAGATTCGAGGCTGAAGAAATACAGAATGGAGTAGGAACAATACAAAATAGAGAAATATTATTTACGGTTCAAATATACAGTTATAAAATGTATACATAATTCTTTATATTCATATATGACTCACTCTCTAACCTGAGTAAGAAAATTCTTTGTATTTTAAATAAAACCAGCACACTTCCTGCTTCCTAAGAAGCTCACTGCAGTAAAGACTCAATAGTTTACCGCCTTATGACTTTAAATGAAATTCTAATATATCACTTCTCAACTTGTACACATACATATATACATATTTTCTATCAAAAATTCGCTCATATCTTTTCACGTTCAACGCGCTGGCGGACATCACATAAATTATTAGCTACAAAGCTAAAATATATTATCAAATACTTTTGCTTGCGTTAGCTAAAAATATGCCTACAAATTCCTGTGAAGCGCATAAGAGAGCTTAACGCAAATGCCGCCTATATTGGGCGTAGTATAACTCAGACGTCTACACACACGTACAACGTGCGCTGCCTCTAGTGGCGATGGTGGGTGTATGTAGTGTCTAAACTAGCAAAATCAGCAAAAAATTTTAACCGCAGTCGGCAATTAATCAAGCCGCCGCATAAGCGTACACAAGCGAAGGAAAAAGCATGAAAGCATAACGGGAAGCATAGCAAGGCAAGCGCGCACAATGACGTAGAGGCCAAAAAGCGCACTGCATGCAAGCACATATAGTTGCAAAGACAGGCGCTGGCAAGCGTCGGAAAAATGCGCACTATGCGGCTGACGACGACGGCATTTTTTTTCGATGCTACATTTTTGGTTGCTTTCATTTTTCGAATTTTGCGATTTTTTTGTGTCGAAATCGCTGTCTACTGACAGGCATTTTAACTGCTTTGAATACGCCGCCGCCATGGTGGCCGACCAGCAGCAGCAGCCCTCAAACTGGCTAACCAACTAGGCCGGCAGACAGCGCCCAATTGCTTGCTTTTGCGGCCTGAAAGCACACACAAGAAAAAAAACAAAGCACAAACCTGTGTGTAACTAAGGAATGCCTGTGGCTGCAGCGCAAGTTGTCCAAGCGCCGCTGGTCAACAACTCTATTGCCCCGCGTCTTGTTGTAGTTTCTTCTTTCTTTTTTTTTTTGCCTTTTTCAAGTGTCATATTTTGCAATTTTTTCCCTTAGCATCACCTAACCCAGTTGCTAGCGCCACTCAACTGCATAGCGGCAAAAATTTGTATGCGCACAACAATTTTGCGCTTTTTTCATGTGCTTATCAGCCTTTGTGTATGCAACGCTTAACGATTTTGCCTTTTTTTGATTGGTTTATCAGTTTTTTATTATCTCAGCTGTTTTATGTCTCTGTTTTGGGTTAAGTTATTAGACAACGCAATTGACACGGTATGAAGGCAAAGAAAATTTATGTATTTAGCCTAAAGGTATGCTATTTTTTAATTTAAATTTTTGATATTAAGGCAAAATTTGCTTGAAATTGTTTTGATTTTAAGATAAATATATAATTTATTATATATTATATAATTATGAAAATATAATTTATTACTGAAATACTTTTTTGAGGTTTTAAAATCCTAAATGTATGCTACACTCTTTTCATTTTGACGACTAAATCAAAAAATAAATTAAGAAAGTCATATATAACTTTTGTTTTAAGATAAATATATCATTTTCATCGCTGAAATACTTTTTTGAGATTTGAAAAATCCTAAATGTATGCTAAACTTTTTTTTTTCATTTTGGCGACTAAAGCAAAAAATAAATTAAGAAAATTATATATAGCTTGATCTTCTTTTTAAGATAAATATATCATTTTCATCACTGAGATACTTTTATGAGATTTTAGAAATCCTAAATGTATGCTACATTATTTTCATTTTGACGACTAAAGCAAAAAATAAATTAAGATAGTCATATATTGTTTGATCTTACTTTTGTTTTAATACAAATATATCATTTTCATCACTGAAATAATTTTTGAGGTTTGAAAAATCCTAAAATTATGCTACAGTTTTTCATTTTGATTATTAAGTTTTTTATTATCTCAGCTGTTTTATGTCTCTGTTTTGGCTTAAGTTATTAGACAAAGCAATTGACACGGTATGAAGGCAAAGAAAATGGATGTATTTAGCCTAAAGGTATGCTATTTTTTAATTTAAATGTTTGATATTAAGGCAAAAAATAATTAAGAAAGTGTTGTTCATGGCACAAATTGCTTGAAATTGTTTTGATTTTAACATAAATATATAATTTTTTACACTGAAATTCTTTTTTGAGGTTTTATAATCCAAAATCACTACACTCTTTTCATTTTGTCAACAAATAAATTAAGAAAGTCATATATAACTTGATCTTACTTTTGTTTTGATATAAATATATCATTTTCATCGCTGAAATACTTTTTTGAGATTTGAAAAATCCTAAATGTATGCTAAACTTTTTTTTTCTCATTTTGGCGACTAAAGCAAAAAATAAATTAGGAAAATTATATAAGGCTTAATCTTCTTTTTAAGATAAATATATCATTTTCATCACTGAGATACTTTTTTGAGATTTTAGAAATCCTAAATGTATGCTACATTCTTTTCATTTTGACGACTAAATCAAAAAATAAATTAAGATAGTCATATATTGTTTGATCTTACTTTTGTTTTAATACAAATATATCATTTTCATCACTGAAATAATTTTTGAGGTTTGAAAAATCCTAAAATTATGCTACAGTTTTTCATTTTGATTATTAAAATAAAAAATTAAGAAGAGAAAGCATTAATTGAGCCAGTATTTTGTTGTTGCTGTAATATGTAAACATCATTTTCATAACAAAACAACTTTTTTGAATTTTTGAAAATCCTAAAGGTATGCTGCATCTGATAATCAACTTTGTTTTTTCACTTTTTAGAAACAGATCAACATCATGGAGTTTTCAGAGCATTATTTCTATGAAAGGTGTTTTAAATCATTCCTAGAATTTCTTAGAATTTCCAAATCAAAAATATTTTTTTTTAAATATGAATAATGAACCCCACACAATAAATTAGAACTTCACCATAAGAAATCTACTTCTTATTAATATATACAATACCAAAACCATAAATTAAACATATATTATTACCCAAATTCATTTCCATTTAAGTTATGCATTATTTGAACCCACCGAAAAAGTAGTAGACTCCTTTGGCGCAACCTCAAAAGAAAACGAGCAAGCAGAACGAAGAAAGCACAACAAACGAATTTCTAATGCGGAAATGCAATATCTAACTGACAATGCCTAACCCACATTCCATTTCGTTGCACACGCACACACACACAAGTTCCGTGCGCATGTGTAAACGTTTTTTTTTTCCTTAATATTTTCCGATTTTGCATAAATGTTGCATACTTTCAGGCATGAATTTTCATTTCATGCATAAAACCAGAAAAGAAATTGCGCTTCAACAAACTTTGAAATAACTACAATAACTAAAATTGCATAATCACTGGTGAGGCAAACAATAAAGATTCGAATTGAAAACGACTCGGTGGAGAGGAAGCCAGCATAGCAGCAAAAGTAACGGCAGTTGGGGTTAACAGTGCTGGGTGGGGGGAGAGTGGTGAAGCAATGAAAGGAAGGAAACGAAGAAGTGCGGCTAGTTTTGTGAAAACTTTATGCAAATATAATCTAGCATTTTGAACTTCCGCCGCCTATTGGTATGCATATAAATATGTATGTATTGTATAATAGATGCAAATACTTTTGGGTGTAAGTGTGCACTCTGAGAGTATACTCATGCGAGAATTTATTTTATTTTATGTTTTATTTTATTTAAATTTTTTTATTTATAGAATTGTAAGCCCAACAGCGATGCTTACAGTAGGGTATTAGAAATTTATCAAAAATAATCCTTGATTTTCATTAGAAATACTTTCAAGAGAAAAATGAGCTTTCGAAATGTTGAATTGCTGTGTGAAAGCTCAAGATCTTATTTTTAACTCACTAGATATTAGAATTCTACATTTGCAAATTATCAAAGATTATCGTTGACATTCTGTAGAAAAGTGAAGCAACAGAAAAGTGAGCTTTCGAAATGTTGGTTTGCTTTGGAGCTTTGAAAGCTCAAAATCTTAGTTTAACTAACGAAGTATTAGAATTCCATATTTGCATATTATCAAAGATTATCCTTGACATTCAGTAGAAAAGTGAAGCAAGAGAAAAGTGAGCTTTCGAAATGTTGAATTGCCGTGTGAAAGCTCAAGATTTTAATTTTAACTCACAAAGTTTTAGAATTCCATATTTGCAAATTATCAAAGATTATCCTTTACTTTCAATAGAAAAGTGAAGCAAGAGAAAAGTGAGCTTTCGAAATGTTGAATTGCCGTGTGAAAGCTCAAGATTTTAATTTTAACTCACGAGAGATTAGAATTCTATTTTTTAACAAAAATATTATTATTTTCAAATGCAAGCTCTCTCTCTCTCTCTTTCTCTCTGCGGTCACATCTCACTCAAATATTATTATACTTGAATTCAAGTTCTCCCTCTCCTTGGAATTCTGTTCACTAACCGATTAAAAGCAATAATCATATTATTATATCCATCTGGTAGAATAAATCAAAGCTTTCGCTGAGTCCAACCTATACCCACTTTAATTCCAAAACAAAACTGTCAGAGCTATATTCTATAAGAATTTCGGTTCCGCCCGCATTTGTACTCCCTTATTCATATATATTTTTTTGTATTATTGCATTTCTTGTTCTTTAACCACTTCTCTTCGCAACTGTCATCTTATTGCAGTTGAATTTTAGCCCAAAAATATATGCAAGTTATGACCGCCATATCCTGTGTTGTACTTGTTGTTGTAGAAACTAACGAAAAACGAAAAGTGGCACGATGGTAAAGTCACTGGTTAAATTCTAATCAAAAATCTTAGAATCGTATTTAAAACCAAAAGTCACTTTTAGTTGGTTTTGAAAAGAAAAGATTTGACTTTTCAAGGAGACACACACAGACATATAATATATACCTACGATATAGATATGTAGTAGTAATATGAGGCTTTCTAAGCATATTTAGTAGTATATATAACAGTCTCACATATACTACTATGTAAGAAGTATGTTCAAGTTTTCCTGTCACAGCGCCACAAGCGCATTACTTAGCAACTAGCTGATATACACACAAACATATCTACATACAGGCACTTTAAATACAGTTAATATTAGCTATTTTAAAAATTTCCGTTATGATTTCCGAGTGCAGATTCTATTTAGAAAGTTTTGCCTCTTAAACATCACGATAGCCAAAGTGCACACACACACACTTCCATCTACAGCTGTGCCCTCACACACACCCAAACATATGCGCTTTTGTGTTTGTACGCTCACTGAGTTGCCTGATAAATTTCACTTTGTATGCAAAAGTTTCAAGTTTTTCAAACCAACACGCCTCCTACGAAGCGTACTCAGCTTGCTGCATGGCTTGGCCAAGCAAAGAGTAGCAAAAAAAAAGAATGCGCCTAAAAGCATGCAAGCAGCAGTTATCTGTATATCTCGATATGCTTGTGTGCAAGCTAACTGGCAGCAAGAAAAAACGGCATTTCAAGTAGAAATTTGAATACGCGTCATGCGACCGAAGTAACCAACATAACCAGCAGCAAGCGGATGTCACAAGCCAACAGGCAGCGGCGAGCAGTCAGCGGCTTAGAAAGGCCAACTGACTTACAGCAAAAAGCTGGCATTTCGTACAGATATATGTGTGTGTGAACGCATATCAGCTACTGTGATTGTGTTGTTGTAAGCTCATATGCGGGTTAGAGCGCCTTTATATACATCGGTATGTGTTTGTGTGCGTCTTTTTGTCGTAAAAATTGCATCTTTCACAGCTCATATCCAACGCTCATACACATTCAAGTTCGAGATAAGCGTTTAAAATTTTTTTATTTCCATTTTACAGCGCTTAAGTTAGCTTCTGAGCAGTGAAGAGTGACAGAACTAGCATCTAAAGTTATTGCCTAGCACCTGCAGTAAACTTTTGGTCCAAATAAAAGTGAGTATTCAACAAATTTTAAGTTGAATTTGAAATAAAGCCTTTCAGAATTAACTCAGGCGTTTAATGTGGCAAAGCGTTTGGCAGTTTGGCGAAATTTGAAGAAAATTTTTGAATGAGGTTATGGAAGATTTATTGAGGGTTTAGTTGAAAATAAGGTATGTAAGTAGTTTAATAACTTAGACTTAAATAACTTTATTAACTTATGAAGATTTTCCTACTGGCTATGCATACGACGTCTAGTAAAAAAATAACGAAAATTTTAGTTTTTTGAAAAATAAAAAAACAAGAAAAAACATTAACTTCGGCTGTACCGAAGCTAATATACTCTTCACAGGTGCATTTCTTCGTTCGGTATGTATGGCAGCTATAAGCTATAGTGAACCAATCTGAACAATTTTTTCGGAAATTAAA
Organism: Zeugodacus tau; assembly: GCA_031772095.1. Classification (NCBI taxonomy): domain Eukaryota; kingdom Metazoa; phylum Arthropoda; class Insecta; order Diptera; family Tephritidae; genus Zeugodacus; species Zeugodacus tau. The sequence continues at coordinate 5,553,024 of CM062653.1, read as the reverse complement.
TTATTTTTATGAGCAATAACTCACACCAAATTTCGTGAAGATATGTAGTAAAATGCGGAAGTTTTCCATACAAGCCCTTGATTCCGATCGTTCGGTTTGTATGGCAGCTATATGCTATAGTGAACCGATCTGAACAATTTTTTCGGAGATTAAATTATTTCTATGGGCAATAACTCACACCAAATTTCGTGAAGATATGTAGTAAAATGCGGAAGTTTTCCATACAAGCCCTTGGTTCCGATCGTTCGGTTTGTATGGCAGCTATATGCTATAGTGAACCGATCTGAACAATTTTTTCGGAAATTAAATTATTTCTATGAGCAATAACTCACACCAAATTTCGTGAAGATATTTAGTAAAATGCGGAAGTTTTCCATACAAGCCCTCGATTCCGATCGTTCAGTTTGTATGGCAGCTATATGATATAGTGGTCCGATATCGGCAGTTCCGACAAATGAGCAGCTTCTTGAAGAGAAAATAACATCTGCAAAATTTCAAAACGATATCTTAAAAACTGAAAGACTAGTTCGTATGTATACAGACAGACGGACAGACAGACGGACATGGCTAAATCGACTCAATTCAACATTCTGATCATTTATATATATACTTTATAGGGCCTCCGACGCTTCCTTCTGGGTGTTACAAACTTCGTGACAAACTTAATATACCCTGTTCAGGGTATAATTATTCATTCGTGTATAATAATTATGCCAGCGCTTCTTTGAATCACTTCTCAAACTCTATTTTTGGCAATATATTGGCATTTTTTTATTTCACAATTGGTCTCTCCAAACCCGTAAAATTTAAAAATTCCCGTTATTTTTTGAACACACTATATATATATAGCATTTTCCATTATATCTGCCTAATGCTTTTATTTCACCGAAAATCTAATGTAATATTTACTAACATTTATATTCATGTGTTCTAATGCTGATTTTCTCGCTAAATACTGCCACAAATATGGACTTTCAACTCAAATATTCACACAACAACAACTCACAACAGCAGTACTGTATTTATAAATAAAAACAACAAACATTTCCGACATTAAATCACCAACATTGAGTAGAATAAAGCAAAATGCCATTGACCACTGCAACCACAGACACACACAGCCTAAAAATGTGGTTGATTAACGGCGGTGCATTTTGTGGATTGAATGGCAAATTTGGTTGAGTAAAACGCATAAATGTGTGGGCAAGTGCGCTGAGCCCACGTACTACAATAACAAAAATCGAAATAATTACAAACGATGTTTCGAAATAATGAGCTGCACGTAATGAGCGCCTAAAAGTAGATATGTGTTACCAAAAAAAAAAAAACCAAAACAATAGCAAATGTTTTGGAAATGGTGGAAATAATATATTTTGAACTGGTTTTTGGAAAATAATTGGAAACTTAGATTTAATGGAAAGCCATGCAATGCAGCTAAAAATTATAAAGTGTTGAATACAGTGTGTGAAAAAACTCGTCGGGAAAATATAAAAATAATATATAAAAATGACGGGATCAAAATCGCAGTTACAATTGATGGGTGACTAAGATCCCAAAATATTTCATTAAATTTAATACCATTTAATTTTTATTAAAATTTTATAAATTTTTCTATATGAAAAAAATAAAATTATTTAATTATATGTGATCACTACACAACAACAAGCAACTACAATTAAAAAATAAATTTTTTAAAAATATTTTTGAATTAATTTAAAAAATGATTCTTGTCACTTACCCCAGTTAAGGCCGTTTTATCATTGAGCACAGCTGCTTGTGGCGTTGTTGGCGAATTAGCAGCCGTCGTTGTGCTCTCCGGGCTAAAGTAAGTTAAAAAGGCACAACCTGGAAGAAAAATGAAAAAATATGTATGGATATGGGTTTAAAATTTTTTGATATACAAGCTTGTTTATATAACTTTCTAATATATTTGCATGGAGTGACATCTGTCGGCTCACATCTTCTCAAACGAGGCGGATTGAACCAGATTGAGATTTTTCGCTGTAAATTTTTTCTTCAAATTAAATATTCGACTATTTAATTACGAAATTCAATTCAAAAAAACTTTAACGATGATTTATAGTCGTATCAATTAATTTTTTTTATTAAAATTACTTTCAGAGGCCTGGACCTGCTTCTCGGACGACGAAGAACACTCAAAATCGAAAATATTAGTCCCTTTTGAAACTAGTTTACAGAATATAGTGCTAATACCAATAACATAGCAAGATGTCTCTGTCTTCAAGACGACATATCTCTTCTTAGGGCAAAAAAACTTAGCCCTCACTGCTGATATTTTTTCTTAATAACAATTCGTCTACCAAGAATATACTACACTGGCATAGAGCGAAGTAATAGATTCTTCAAATTCACTTCGCATTAACTGTCAGTGATCGTCGAATAAACAATACAGGCCTTGGATAACGACCAGTATCCAAGCGCGACTTCGAGATCATTCTGGCCTAAGGTAGATTGCTGGCATAAGATAGCTATTTGCTCTTAGCAAGGTTCAGCTCGCCGTAATGGTAGGAGTCCTTACTGGATATTGCCCTACATACCGTAAGACTAGATATGCTGTCGAATGCAAATTGCCAAAGTCGCATGGAAGAAGATGAGATTGAGACATCGAGATACTTTCTTCTTCATTGTCCAGCTTTCGCTAGACTGCGGTTGAAACTTTTTGACGGGACGAACTTCAGATACCAGTTGAAATGTTCTGAATAGAAATTAGTTGCCTCAACAAATTCGTAAAATACTCGAATCGCTTTGTCGTAACTTGATGGTCTCTGGAGTCAATTTTGATGAGTTTGCGGCATCTCAAAGTACTTGCGACTTTAGCTGTCCACGTGGGATGTCCTGTGTCACAGAGATCTGCCCTTTAATCTAACCTAACATAATCTAACTGTCTAGTTTTCCCAAAGTTGAGATGTAGGTTTCTTAGAACATATTCGTTCAGCTCGCAAAATATTATCGAAGATTAAAAGGGTTTTTCTTTTTCTCAAACAAAGGAGGAGAGGACGAAAGTATTGCGGGGCGCTTGAACGATAAGGAAAGAGTTTATTCAACCTATTTTCACGAACTCATTACAGTTCATAGATCAATCGTCGGTGGCGAAATATGATCAAAATTCTTTTAAACAAAGTACAACAAATGGCAAGAAGAACTGCTGACTGCTTACTACCTCAGTCAAATAATTATATGTGCATGAACTTTTTGCAAAAAAAATTAAAGAATATAAAATTGCAAAATATTTCTGAGTATGCTGGTTTGTTATTATTAATGTATACGATATAAAAAACAAAAAATTAACAAATTTCAAAATATTTTTTAAACTATAAAACAAAATTGAAGTTTAGGCTAATGGTAAATATTTATATGTGCATTTTACTATTTTTACCAGTAAAGCCTATAAATTTGAGTTTAACTGAAAGAAATGTTTATTTTAATAGTCAGTAGAATTATCCTTATATTTTAAAAGTAAATGAAGCCGCTTAATCAGAGAATTAACTACTGACTGTGGAATAGTAATGTAAATATTGGCAAATTCTTGCTTTATGGCTAATTTAAGGTGACGTACTGTCTCAAACTGCTTTCCGTTTTGGAAAACAGGAGCAGAGAGGTTCCCCCAGAGATCCTCAATAAGATTTAGGTTCGAACTCAATGCTGCACATTGTAATACCGGAATTTTCCAGTCGTTAAAGTTGTTCTTCGTGTGGATTAAAGCGTTATCCTTTCGATATGCCCAGTTATATGCCATAAATATTGCCAGCAAATTTTATTTACTCCCTGTCCAAAAGATCTACATTGATATTAGCATTCATTTGAGTGAATATGAAACATGTAGATAGCTTTACACAGCAGCAAAATGCAGCCCATGAAATCAAGGTACCGCTTCCAAAACATCGCTTGTAGTAGGACCGTCGTTCCTGGTGCGAATCTCTCCAATATTTCTGGCAATGACCTGGGCCGACCAAATTTAATTTTTTTTCGTCATTAAAGACTGTATTCTATCACTCATCGGCACAGAATTGGTATTTATTTGCAAACCTCAAATGTGCTTTATTGTGTCTTTCTTTAGCGTTGGTTTAGGTGCCATGGAGGTGTGTTTCAGAAACAGATTTTTATGTGTAATTGGAAAAATTATATTTATTGTGATTTTCTGTCTTAACTAGGTCCATATTTGATCGCTGCTTTTCAAGTCCGCAACGACTAGCCGTCGAAGCATCCTTTCGCACCGCTCATCAATGTTGTTTTTCGTCCACTACGTCGCACTATACCATAATTAGTGGGGTTTTTAAGATACAGTTCCGATGTCGCTTTGGTCTAGAGCCATTTTGGAACCGCTTTCATGCATTCCTATGATTATTACTTGTTCCTTGGCTGATAAACTAGTACCACCAGGCATTTTAGGCTTAAAGTTAAATAAAGGTATTCAAATTTTTAATAACTCATTAAGTTAATGCACCTACAATAATTTTGAAAACAAATTTTAGCAAATAAAGTTTTTGCTGCGACACTATCAGTAAGAAAGATCCGCTAAACTGATTTTGCACATATATAGAAAAGTATGAAACAATTTTCGTTGCATAGTAACGGTAACATATCAACCTTTTATTCCACATTTACCGAAATCCAAAAAATAACAGTGAATAAGAAATATAAACACAAGCCGAAATGCACATATAATTATTTGACTGGGGCAGCTCTATTCTATGTTGTATCAATAGTCTGAAATAACTTATTCCCTAAGAGTACTCCCTCTCCTAACGACAGCAATAATTTTCAAGCACCAATAAATATTGCCGTTCCAACTGAAAAACTTTTCCCATTAAATTCAATCAAACGTAATTACTTGGTTTGGATAAAAGACAGCGCTGACAGCGTTTTTCGAGTAGCTAAATTAAGTAAAATTCAATTCCAACACGACATTGCCAAGCAAGTCAAAGCGATAGTTCGACTCGACTCGCCTGCCAAAAAATCTTTATTTTTTCTTTCACAACTACATATTGTTGTTTGTTTTTTTCGCTAACAACTCAAGCATTAAAGCGACGACAAGGCTGCTTAGCGGAAAATTAAAACACAAAAATCAAAAAAAAAATGCAACAACAAGGTTAGATGAGTAACAATGTAAACATATGCATTAACGTGCTTGTTTGGCGGCGAGAAAAGTGCCAAAAGCCGGCAAGAAAAGCCGCCGAAAAAGTGCCAGCACACGACAGACATGAAAGCGAGCGCTGAAAATAAAAAATTCGCTTGAAAGACATATAAAAGAATAAACATTGCATGTGTGGCATGTGGCATGTTGCATGTTGAATGTTGCTGCTTGCTGGCTATTGTTGCAAGTTCCATATATAGACGTGTCACAACGAAAGAGCGAAAGCATAAAAATAGCGTGTGACATGGCAGCGGTGTGACGAACATTTTGTTGCCAAATGCCAACAACAACAAAAGCAACAAGGAGTTGGACACACATAAGTGTTTGTGATTGTGTAAGTATATACGTATGTGTGTGGGTGTGCATGTGTCATGTGGTAAATTTAATAATTCACGTTATTACACTATGCCACATACCACGTGCAGTTGCATGCCACAGACTTTTGTTGAAGCGCTCCTTCATACTTCTTTGTTTGTGTGCGTGTGTGTAGCGACCTGCTCGTTGACTGCCAGCAACAATTTTTGTCATTAATTTACAGCTAAACGCGAACGTTTAGTCACACATTTTCATGGGCACGAACTGTTGTGGCCCAGAGCAACAACAACAGCAACAACCACATTTTGTAAATAAAATATGAAAATAATCAGCGGCGAGTGGGTGAGCGCAGCGCAAATAGTTTAACAAAACTAAAATTATTTATATTTAGCCACATAAGCACCAAAAACAACAATAACAACTGCAACAACTTCAACATTCAAGTCGCGTGCACTCACTCAACTAGCGTATGTCAAACCATAATGACAGCTGTCAAATGCACAAACAGGCAGTTTATAAAGCAGCAAGCATTCAAACGAACAAACAAGTCGAAAAAAAGCGCAACACAACAACAATAACAACAACTAAGCAAATAGTCACGTGACGCTTCAACTGCAGTGGCAACATTTTTCAAATGCCACAAAATTATGCTGAACTTGCATTACAACACTGCATTATTGTTGATTACATAATATTTTACCGTTACTTTACTTTATTTTGTTGTTGTTGTTTTTGTAATATGTATAATAAAACTAACAGCGCTTTTGGAGTTATTAAAATATCTCTGCCATTTTGTCAATTGAGGCGCACATGAAAAATTTGCTTTGTGCGGTTAGCGATAATTCGCGGTTTGTAGTCTCGTGGGTTAGCCGCAAAACAAACCAGAAACATTGTGCAGCGTTGCATGTGTGTGCTGGCTGGTTGGTTGGTGTTTTAGCTAAAAATGCGCTAATGTTTTTTGTGGTTATAAGTTAATTATGGTTGTTGTTTTAGTGTATGAAAATATTAAATTTGTTGTTGTTGTAGCGGTATATTAAAATTAATAATTTTTTATATGAAGGTGGGAACCCTACTTGAAATTTTATTTTTTTATAAAAAGTATCATTAGGGTTTCATTGAAGCTGTAGTAAATGAAATTTTGTTCAACAAAAAGCATTATTAACCCTTAAGTGCTCATAAAAAGTCTATAAGGTATGATAAAATATTCAATTCTTACGCCACAACACTTCTTAAAAGTTGTATAATATTAGGTTATCTCCCTTCCGGTTATAGTGATCGGATCTGTTTCCATCTAGACGGAAACTTAATAATACCCCCCTTGTAGAAGCCCCTTTTTTATTTGCGAAGAACTCAGACAGCCACTTTTCACAAGCCTCTTTTGAGTTCAGCTTTACACCACCAAGGGCATTCGCCATGGACAGGAACAGGTGGTAATCACTTGTCGCTATGTCCGGGCTATATGGTGGATGCGACAAAACCTCCAATCCGAGCTCCCGTAGCTTCTGACGAGTCATCAACAAAGTTTGTGGTCTGGCGTTGTCCTGGTGGAACACTACACCCTTCCTGTTAGCCAACTCTGGACGCTTCTGGTCGTTCGCCTGCTTCAAGCGGTACAGTTGTTCGCAGTAGATGGTAGAATTAAGCGTCTGGCCATATGGGAGCAGCTCATAGTGGCTGATTCCCTTCCAGTCCCACCAAACACACAGCAAAACCTTCCTGGCCGTCAATCCCGGCTTGGCCTCTGTTTGGTACCCATTCGCCGGCCTTCGACTACGATCGTTTTCGCTTGATATTGTCGTATGTGATCCATTTTTCGTCGCCAGTTACCAAGCGCTTCAAAAATGGGTCGAGTTTATTCCGTTTCAGCAGCATATCGCAGACGTTGATTCGGTCCAGAAAGCTTTTTTGCGTCAAAACATGTGGCACCCAAACATCAAGCCTTTTTGTGTATCCAGCCTTCTCAGCTTGGGCACAGCTTGGGATGATCTGATTGCAGATGATTTAAAATGGTTTGGTGACTAACTCCCATCTCCTGGGCGATGTCTCGAAATGCCACATGCCGGTCTGACTCGATGTTTTCCATGATTTGAACGGTATTCGTCGTCACAGATCTTCCGCCGGCTGGCTTATCTATGGTGTCGTTTTCATCCGCTCTGGATCGTCGAAACCATTCCTCCGCAGTTCGAAATGATGGAGTACCATCCTCCAAAACATCATTAATCTCACGGAACGTTTCTCTAGCGGATTTGCCTTTAACGATGGAAAATTTAAAAATAGCGCGAAATTCGGCGTTAGTGAACTTCATGTTTACAAGTCTATAACTGTTGAACACAATAGCCAAACTAATTATGCATAGCGTCGTTTTGTAGGTTTTGTCAAGACCTTTCAAAGATCTATAGTATTGCCAGATACGAACTTGTAGGGCTGTATACATAGCCCCGAAATTCTAAAGACAAAACGGCAACCTAATATTTCATTGTTATATTCATATTTCATATTAAAGTTGTTGTTGCTGGAGCACTATATAAAAAATATAGTTTTCAATGTGAAGATGGCGACTATACGAGAAAAACCCAGAAAACCCCTCATTATTTTAAAACAACGTTACTTTTATATAGAATTTTTAATAAACAAAATATTTTATAAGAAATTTTGTATTACGTACTGCTTTTCTTAACCCTTAGTGGCCACAAAAAATCTATAGGTAACGAATAAACCACGCCTTTCTTACATCACAACAATTGTACTTCCTTAAAGCTTTATGCTCAAGCAATATCCCCAATTAATTAGTTTAAGTACTTTGCTGCTGAGATTAGCACTCCTACAAATAGAAAATTATTGCCTTAAACTCAACCAATAAACACATAAAGTTGACGTAATGAATACTCACATCCCCCTTAAGTAACCGCTTCCAAACTTTTAATGTTCTATTGTATCTTTTTCAACGCTAATTGTCGTTAAAAAGTTGCTAAAACAACCTAAACTCCTCGTGTAATGTGGCTGCTACAAAGTCACAATTTTTTATTAGCACCTTAAAAGCTAGCTAATACCGTTTCTACTTTCGCTCTCCCCCTCCGTTCTTTCTAAGTGCTCAATTACTAATCCGCAACAATCAAACACACCGAAAAATCCATGCTGCTGTCATTTAGGGTGCGGAAGCGTCATAAAAAAATTTCGAACAAGCGTCACGCTGTTGTTTAATTACCTGCGCTTTCGGTAGCGTTGGCGGTAGAGGGAAGTTTGTGGAGAAGAGCGCAGTTTATTTTGAAATGTGGAAAAGTAAGGAAGCATACAATTAGGCGCAATTGAAAGATGTAATGTTTTTTGTGACATCGCTTGCATTTAAAAGTCGAAAATTCAAGGTTTTCTTTGGAACTTTGCTCTGCGTTCGTTTATGATCTCTTAAAGTCCTAATTAAAGTTTAAGAAATGTTCTTTTATTGGCTGAGTAGCTTCAAGACACATTAAAAGAGATCTAACTTCAGCTAATAATTAATAATTTGATCGAAAAATATCTCTTTTATGTATTGTATAGTTTCTAGACTACCTCAGTGAGACAAGCGCTGTTCCATTTAAGAACACTCAAGGTTCCATCTTTTCATAATATAATAGGCGTGTTTTATTTGACCAGCAAATTAAGCTATTAGCTTATTTTGTATGGAAGACTTAGCCAACATAATTATGTTGGCTTGTCATAAGCTATCATAGCTTGTATATTGAACTAGAGGCATTGCCAGTTCATCGTTTTTTTTTTCATTCAAAATAGTTGGGATTTTTCCAAAAAAAATGTAGTTGGCAATAGCGAGAAACCCCATTTTGACAGATAAAAATGTAAACAAACCAAAATTTTAAATTCTTTCGAACTTTATCCATATTTATTTAGACCATCCCGGATCTAATAATCATTGTAGATTCCTTAAAAGCTCAGAATATTATAGAAAAGCGGTAAACAAAAGGAAATTTGATTTATAGATTCAACTTTTTTTCAAATAAATTACATTTCAGCTGAGAGTTCGGGCCCGCATTGCCAACACAATTCATTTTTAAGCGAAGATATGAAATAAGCTAAATGCGTTTTATTTGTCCATGATTTAGCTATTAGCTTGTGGTGGTCAAATAAAACACGCCTAATATTTCTGGGTACAAGCCATACGACTACTCTAACTATAAATTTTTTATGTCTTTTTTGGTCTAGAATCTTCTTATATCAAGAAGGAAGAATATGCAATTTATCAATTAAAGAAACTTGGATGACTTTCAGCATTGTTTATGGGTTAATCATAGATAAGTTCTTAGCTTACAAAAATAGGTATCAGACCTTCCTGTAAGGATTGTTATGGGTTAAACATAGAACGGAGAGATAATAGCAGTGTTTATGGGTTAATCATATAGAGTTTCTTAGCTTACAAAATAGATATCAGGCGTTCTTGTAAGGATCTCATAATATTGTGGGCGTGGTTATAAAGTGGATTTGGGTATCTAAGGAAATTATTTTATACTATTATTTTAAGAATCTAGAGGTGTAGATGAACAAAAGAATCATTATACATAGAGATACCAAAGTATTGGGATTACTTAGCGCTCTGAGTATTTCTAGAGGACTTTTAGTATTATTTTTCTTGACTCCGATGTACTCTTTGAATAATTATTGGAAGAACAAATCGAAAATAATTCAAGGCAAGACTTTACCCCGGGTATAAAAGTAGCACAAAATTCTTGTGATATCACCATGCATGTGGTGTGATTGTGCAGAATTAGAAAATTGCTCGAAAAACGGGAAATCACACTTACATACATACACACACACTCGTACAAAGTTGCCGCTTGTCAACCAGAATTATGTGAAATGTGAACGCTCATGAAAATAATGTTTCGCAGAGAATGTGTTTTTTGCTCGTAGGTGATTAAACGGCGAATAGCGCACAGCTGTTACAAAGTAATTTTTTAGCAAACATTAAAAAATAGTGGGTATTCAGCAAACGGGTATGCCAGTGATCCTTCATGACTGCACAGAGACACACACACACGACAGGATTTTTGGTTGTTCACTTTTTTCCATTGTAAATTGCAGCCTATTAAGTCATATGTATGATGGCGCTTATGTTATGTGCCAGCGCAAACAAGAACAAAAAAGGCAACATTTAATAGCTGCCATTGAAGCTGAGCTGTGAAAGAGTGCGAGGCGTTGGTGACAAACGACAAAAGCAAGAGGGAGGTCATACAAAGAGTTGACATAGTGCTGTTTGTTGTTGTTGTTGTGTGTTGTAGTTGTTGTTATGAAACTAAAATTGCCGCTAAATGGTTGTAGTACAATGAGACATACAGACATATATGCATATTTGGGTACAAGCGACCGTGATGTCAACAGAGTCAAGTCAGAAAAAATTAAAAAAAAATACAGCTAAACTGTTTGTGTATGTGTTGCGTATGAGTACTTTAAAAGTCATTAGCAGCTTTGCTGGATTGTCGTTTGCGTGCGAAGAAATGCAACAACACAAACATACATATGTGGCAGGGAAGCAAACACTTGCAACACACACATACACTCATGCCACACTTAACACATGTGCGCTATTTGCCTCGCACCATTTCGCTGTTGCTGCTGAAAATAGTCATGTCGTTTTCGGCGACATTTGGCAACCATAAAAAATGCAAGGAATTCACTTGCGCTTTGCTTGGCGCTTGGCAAAATGTTTAAAGCATACTTCACGGCGCTTGCATACATTGCGCGATGTCACACGGTTTATTTGCAGCTGCAGCTAATGGCGCAACTGCGAATGGACTGTTGACTTTCGTTGCACTGGATTTTAGTTTTTTTTTTTCTCCACACACTAGTTGTCGCAGTTAGTTTGAAGTTGTTTATATATATATATATTATATATAATTTTACTTTTATAACCCAATAACAGTATTTTTCGCTTTTTCGCTTAATACCCATACTTAAAGTCAGGTCGCAGCTGGCTGGCATTTTCACTTTGAACGCTTAACGATTAACATTTAAATATAAGCGCTCTGCTTAAAACAAAGTTTCTGCACACGCATACATATATAAATACATATTTCCATACTTTTGGCAGCAGCTGTTGTTAAAGTTTTGGGATAATTAGCTGAAAAGGGATACTTTCGTAAGTAGCAAGTTTTGCGAACCCATCAAATTTAATTGAGGAACCGTTTATTTTAATATTTATTTTTTATATATTCTTTTGCTGGATTAATCCAACAGCAGTGCCTAATTATTACTTCGAATTTTTAATTGCCATACGTCGTGAATTTTCATGGCTTTGAGGTATTTAGACTCTGATTTTCTAGAGGCTCTTCGAAACCTGAAGCAAAGTTTTATCCGAGAGGAATTTTAAGATTTCAGTATTTTTGTTCGATTCGTCAATCATTAAAGAGCAACGAATTGAACACATTATATCAGCTTTTCACACAAACAACCAATTTTACTTATTTTTTCAGAAATGCATAATCAACTATTGGATTTTACTGGTGACTACTCAACTCAGAGAGGCTGGTTATATAAAAGTTATAAAAAAAAACTGAAAAAAAATTCTGAAATTCTAGGTTACTTGGGTTTCATCCTTGAAAATCTGGATTACTGCGTCGTGGAGGCTTCTCCTCGTACTTCCTTCTTTATCCATATTCCTACGAAGGAGATGTGTGCGATACGTAGCCAGTGGAGAAAAGACGCGGTGACATTTTTCACAAATGGATCTTAGTTCAGAGAAAAAGTTCGTGGAGTAGTATTCTCCAAGAAGCTCAAAGACAGTTTTAGAATATCACTGCAACGTTTTTCAAGCGGCAGTTGCAGTAAAGTTGGGCCTAGTAGACTAATTCAATCTCTGCTACCTCTGTCAGGAAAGTGAGCATTAAGTCGGATAGCAGAGCAACAATTCTCACCATGTGCTCGCTAACACTTCCCTAAAAGCTAAACAAGGAGGCAGTTACTTACTTTAGCAGCAAGCTACTTTAGTTTCAGGCTCTTTTGAAATATATCTTAGCTGCCTCAACAAATTTATGAAAGGCTCAAAGCCATTTGTTGGATCTGGAAGGTCTACAGCATCCATTTCTAGTTTGCGGCAGCATAAAGGACTGGTGGAACTGAATTATAAGCTACCTTAAACTAACCTATACTTCAAAATATTAACGCGAATTCTTCATATTGAGTAACCACACAACCTCTATTCCACCAGTCAGTTAACAAATATTATTGGGTTCTGCAACTTAAGCTTATTCTTATTTCATTTAATACCACTTCAAGCTTTCTCTCTAAAGCTCAGCTATTCAGACTCAACCTGAAATCAGTAATCTTTAGTGGATCATCAATATTATGAACTGTATTAATCTCAATAGAACAGCGCTCACTCATTAACCTACCTACATCAAAGCTAAAGAGACTTCATACAAGCTTAACGCTCCCTATACTGCTTCGATATCAATCTGTACTCAAGAAGACGCCATGCAGCTATGGTGACTAAGCTATATGCTTTTTAGCATTTGAAGATCATTTCTTGTATACCAGGTATCTAAGGAGACCCAATGCATTATCTACGTGGTAGGAAGAGAAGTCAAGAAAATGTTAACACAATTATGTTTGAATTTCAGAATTTTTTTTCAACTCGCATGACTGGGCTTGAAGCTTATTCGAGGAGTAAGATCACCCCATATTTGCTAGGAATTTTAGTTTGGGACAGTAAATTCTTCCTCTAAATTCATATTTAAATTCATAAATTTAGAACCACAGGCCAAGAAGCAGATGGTTAAGAATGTTAATAGGTATCTACAAATGAAGATACGAACCTTTAAGGGTTCCATCAGCCCCAACCACCTACCTCTTTTGTTATTCAGGCTGTATATAGATGTTAACAAAGCTAATGTTATTAACTCTAAGTCAGGTGGTGACACGAATAGTCAAAATGATCAAGTAGTTGACCGCTATTCAACTTATTTTTCAACTTCATTTTCCATTTTCAAATTTCAACTATTATTTTTTTTTTATTTCGCCCAACTAAAAACCGCATTAAGTTAAAAATTAATATGAATTTTAAAACATTTTCCGATTGCATCCACGGCTGCGTCACTTCCCCTAGTTACCCAATTCATTGTCGATTTGTAAATGTGTTAAGTTCTTTACAACGAGCCAGCCGAGTCGGACTTGTGCCAAATGCTGTCAAAATCAATTGTGCACAGCAATGGAATGCAGCTGACTGCCGTCGTTTTCGGCTGCTATAAAGAATGATTTGGCTAAATACCAAACGAGTTGAGAGCAAAGAAATCCAGACACACACACAAACACAGCTGGTTAATAAAAACTACAGTAAGCAATACAAATGGAGAACAAAGGCATGAAAGTTAGTGGTGGGGCAAGAGTGTATAAAAAAGCGGAAGCAAAGCAAAAGCTAGTAGTACAAAATGTAAATTGCATATCAAAATGTGGTTGCCACAACCAAGAGATATACACACACAGAGTGTTAGCGCGGCAAACGAAATTGAAATTGGCAATGCCAAAAGTGGTCTTGCCCCTAACCAACCACCCATACACAGACAGCCACACACACACCCACATGAAGAAAGCTACTTGCGCGCAGCTAAAGCACGAGTGAAGTTGATTGCCAACACACCTGCAAACCTAAAAAGTTCGTAATAAAAATTTTAAATTTTGCAAAGTATATGCCAACATGCCTTCATATGTATGTTTGTGCTTCCAAATTTTGGCTGTAGGTGTAGTCAAAAACGCCCACCAAAAATAGTTTTGACTTTTGCTTGCACTTTTCAGCGTCGAATGCTGCCACTTCCTCGTTGGTTGTTCGTTGCGAAAACCGTAAATGACGACCCATTAAAATTCAAACTAAACTAAACGTTTGTGGGCAGCAACCCAAGCAGCGGCAGAAAAAGAATACAAACCTGCTTCTACAAAAGTCAAATTGAATAGTGAAAAAGGCGTTTGCGAAATTTCAAAACCTGCCGTGATATATGCATATGTGTCTATTTATATAAATGTGGTTTCGTATGTCAGACACACTAGACTACTACTAAGCAAGCTAGTGTGTGGGTGGAAATATATTAGTTATGCATATGTTGTTGCATACATTTAGGCGCAGTGGGCTTTGCACTTTGCCTTGTGCTAAAGTTTTAGATTTTTTCTTGGTTTTTGGAATTGAAATGGTCGAAAGGAAATTAATTTCAAAATATTTTTTTACTATTTAATGTATAAAATTCAATATGTGGTGTATTGAGAGAATACTAGGTATCCAAAGGCATATCCAATCGCTAGTAGGCTTCTGAATAACTGTTTTAAGCGTGATATATATATATCAGTTATTGGAGCTATTTCATATTAAAGTATGTTACATTCATCCTGCTGCTTCATTTGATCTATATATGGCAGAGTTATTGAAGGTATTGTGTATACAATCTGCCTAAAGGTATACTTCAATGTTTTCTTAGAATTCATAATCGATAATTTGAATTTCGTTGGACATTATTTATATAGACAATTGATTATACATATAAAGAACCCAGTCTTCATTTCCGTAGAATTCTTGAGCAGAAAATCATATAACATCAAATACAATGGCTACCGGGCCTCTTAGGACTGCTATTCCTAAATTAGAGTCGATATTTGGTAGCCCTCTTTACTTTACTTTTTAGACATCCTTAATTATCGGCTTTTGTTTAAAAGCATATTTTTTGCTCTAAATACAATCGAGAAACTAGACCTCATTGTGTAACTTTAGTCTTTAGTTGATAATTCCACCTTCCAAGGAGCTGTTTATATTATATTCTATACTTTGTTCCGTCGGGAATAAAACTCTCCTGTTTTCTTTTTAGGAATACCAGATTGTTACGAAACATCGTCACTTCAAGCAATTTATTTCTTGATGCGTGTAAGAAACCGAATATTTTTGCCAATACTCAACCGCCTTGAAAATTTTGGAATATTTATTTTTGAATACATTTGATATTCAACTACAACATAAAAAATAATGAAAAATAACAGATATTTCATTATTTTCAGAAGTCAAAAATTCAACTAGGACTTGCTCACAAACTCACATGGTAGCAAATTTCTCTATAGAGAAAACCTTCGAAGAACGATACTAATGCTTTATTGAAGCTTCTAATCTACTCTTGACTATAAAAAACGATCTAAAGTAATTCGAATCTGGAAAAGGTAGATTTTCTTCTAGATATCCTACAACTTTCTAGCCTCAATATTAACTTCCGCCTACTCGTACTCCCTGGCATATAAGATGATAAATATTTCCGGTTAGGCCTTTTATGTTTACCAAAATTGAATACCTTACAAAAAAAAAGAAAACAAAGTAAGCCAGCCACCTCCAACTGAAAGCTACTCGTTAAAGCACGTGAACTCAAGTACCCACGATTGTAAAGTGCAAAGCTAAGGCTCCAAAATAACATTATCAGTGTCATCATTACATGCAAAACAATTGTAATATGCTGCTAACAGCCTGCCAACGGTGCAAACAACAATAATAACAACTAAACTATAGCAAAGCAAATGATACTCAAAGCAAAGCATAACAAAAGCAAGTCAGTTCTAATAGTTGAAAATTTGAAAAAGAAAGGATACCTTACTATAATTCACGCCACCTCCCGCACGCTCCCACACTTCTAAAAACACTACAAATACACGCTCTAAGAGAAATGTATGTTTGTGCGGCGAAATAAAGTTGTTTGAAAATATTCGGTTGGCAAAAGCTTTTGACGCTTGTCGGCTGAGTCATTGTTGCCAGCACTCGAATATGTAAATGCAAACAAAGGATGGAGCCATACGTAGAAGTTCACGTAAGTGAGGAAAGTTTCTGACTGCCATTCACTTGGGAGTGGCCAGGAACGATTCTTTTACATGTGGCTCAAGCAGCTCACAACTTCCGGTCTTAGACCAAGTATCCTCTGGGTAGCCAACAGACATCCGTCTGGAAGCGAGCTAAAGTGAGAAGGCGAATCCCGCTTATGCGGTTGTGCGTTGGGCTTGGGACCCACCACATAAAAACGAATAACCAGTGAATAAGAAACACAGGCCTCGGATGAGAAACCCCCCTTTTGATGACGACCACGGCAAACGTATAAAGGACTATGATTTAAGGGCATGCACCTGGAATGTCCGGACCCTTAATTGGGAAGGTGCCTCTGCCCAGTTGGTTGATGTCCTCGTAAGAGTAAAGGCTGACATCACCGCAATCCAAGAAATGCGATGGACGGGACAAGGACGGAAGAAGGTGGGTCCTTGTGACATCTACTACAGCGGCCATATAAAGGAGCGCAAATTCGGTGTGGGATTCGTGGTGGGAGAGAGACTCCGTCGTCGAGTCCTGGCATTCACTCCGGTGGATGAACGTCTAGCCACAATCCGCATCAAAGCGAGGTTCTTCAACATATCGCTGATTTGCGCCCACGCCCCGACGGAAGAGAAGGACGAAGTGATCAAAGATACCTTCTATGAGCGCCTAGAACGTACCTATGAGCGCTGCCCCCGCCACGATGTCAAAATCGTGCTTGGCGATTTCAACGCTAGGGTGGGTAAAGAAGGTGTCTTTGGCACAACAGTCGGAAAATTCAGCCTTCATGACGAAACATCACCAAACGGTCTGAGGCTGATCGACTTCGCCGGGGCCCGAAATATGGTCATCTGTAGTACTAGATTCCAGCATAAGAAAATCCATCAAGCTACATGGCTGTCCCCGGATCGAATCACTCGCAACCAGATCGATCATGTTGTGATAGATGGACGACATGTCTCCAGTGTTTTTGATGTGCGTACGCTTCGTGGTCCCAACATCGACTCGGACCACTATCTTGTAGCAGCTAAGATACGCACCCGCCTCTGTGTAGAAAAAGCGCACACGTCAACAAACACAAGGAAGGTTCGACATCGAGAAGCTGCAATCACAACCGACAGCCGAACGATTTTCTACTCGACTTGCACTCCTGCTCTCTGAGAGCACTCATCAGCATCTTGGTATAAGGGAGCTGTGGGACGGCATATCAAACTCCTTACGTACAGCTGCAACCGAAACCATTGGCTTTCGGAAAAGCCCAAAAACAGCTGGTATGATGAGGATTGTCGTCTCGCAGTGGAGAGAAAACAGACTGCCTACCTCGCAATGTTGCGATCGACCGCAACACGAGCGGGATGGGAAAGATACCGAGAGCTGAAGAGGGAAGCGAGACGCATTTGCAGAAAAAGAAAGAAAGAGGCCGAAATGCGTGAGTATGACGAGCTTGACAAGCTGGCCGACAGGGGTAATGCTCGAAAATTTTACGAAAAGATCCGGCGACTAACTGAAGGTTTCAAGACCGGAGCACACTCCTGTAGGACCCCCAGCGGTGATCTAGTGGTTGATGACCAGAGTATACTGTGTTTGTGGAGGGAACACTTCTCCAGCCTGCTGAATGGCAGTGAAAGTACAACACCAGGAGATGGCGAACCCGATTCCCCAATCGACGACGATGGAACAGATGTTCCATTGCCCGACCGTGAAGAAATTAGAATAGCAATTACCCGCTTGAAGAACAACAAGGCGGCGGGGGCCGATGGATTGCCGGCCGAGCTATTCAAATACGGCGGCGAAGAGCTGATAAGGTGCATGCATCAGCTTCTTTGCGAAATATGGTCGGAAGAAAGCATGCCCGACGATTGGAATCTCAGTGTACTCTGCCCAATCCACAAAAAGGGAGACCCCACAATCTGCGCCAACTATCGTGGGATAAGCCTCCTTAACATCGCTTACAAGGTTCTATCGAGCGTATTGTGTGAAAGACTAAAGCCCACCGTCAACAAACTGATTGGACCTTATCAGTGTGGTTTTAGACCTGGAAAATCAACAACTGACCAGATATTCACCATGCGCCAAATCGTGCGAAGACCCGTGAAAAAAGGATCGACACACACCATCTATTTGTCGACTTTAAAGCTGCTTTCGACAGCACGAAAAGGAGCTGCCTTTATGCCGCGATGTCTGAATTTGGTATCCCCGCAAAACTAATACGGCTGTGTAAGTTGACGTTGAGCAACACCAAAAGCTCTGTCAGGATCGGGAAGGACCTCTCCGAGCCGTTCGATACCAAACGAGGTTTCAGACAAGGTGACTCACTATCGTGCGACTTCTTTAACCTGATGCTGGAAAAAATTATAAGAGCTGCAGAGCTAAACAGAGAGGGTACCATCTTTTACAAGAGTGTACAGCTCCTGGCGTACGCCGATGATATCGATATCATTGGAAACAACACCCGCGCCGTTAGTTCTGCTTTTTCCCGCCTGGATAAGGAAGCGAAGCGAATGGGTCTGGTGGTGAACGAGGACAAGACGAAATATCTCCTGTCATCAAACAAACAGTCAGCGCATTCGCGTCTTGGCTCCCACGTCACTGTTGACAGTCATAACTTTGAAGTTGTAGATAATTTCGTATACCTAGGAACCAACATTAACACCGATAATAATGTCAGCCTTGAAATCCAACGCAGAATCACTCTTGCCAACAGGTGCTACTATGGACTGAGTAGGCAATTGAAAAGTAAAGTCCTCTCTCGACGAACAAAAACTAAACTCTACAAGTCCCTCATCATTCCCGTCCTACTTTATGGTGCAGAAGCGTGGACGATGTCAACATCCGATGAGACGGCACTAGGAGTTTTCGAGAGAAAGGTTTTGCGGAAGATTTACGGTCCCTTAAACATTGGCAACGGCGAATACCGCAGAAGATGGAATGATGAGCTGTATGTGTTGTTCGACGACATAGACATAGTCCAGCGAATAAAAAGACAGCGGCTACGCTGGCTGGGTCATGTTGTTCGAATGGATGAAAGTGCCCCAGCTCTGAAAGTTTTCGATACAGTACCCGCTGGTGGAAGCCGAGGAAGAGGGAGACCTCCACTCCGGTGGAAGGACCAGGTGGAGAAGGACCTGTCTTCACTTGGTATTACCAATTGGCGCCAAAACGCCAAAAGGAGAGATGCGTGGCGCACTGTTGTGGACTCGGCTATAACCGCGTAAGCGGTTTCTACGCCAGTTAAGAAGAAGAAACAAACAGGCAGCAACACATGTGTGTGAAGTACAGGTATGTGAGTGTGTTTAAGGCACAGCAACGGCGGCTCAGTTAGACTGCCAATTGCTAGCGCTACACCTTTCAACCTCATATTTGCTGGCCTTTGGCTTATGCTCACACCACCACTAGACACACATGCGCTCGTTCACTCGCCTAGCTGATAGGCATTTTGGCAAAGGCTAATGGCTGTGAAGTGCTAAGAAATGAAAAGAGGAATAAAAACAAAAAGCCAAAAAGTAAAGTGGAAAGTGTTCGAAATTGTACTCATGACAGAGAGTTGGCTGAAAATTTGAAATTCAATTTTCCGCCTACACGCCCATATAGCTGCTGCACGGAATGAAAGCTCATGCATTCAACGCGAACTAAAGACAATGAGGTTGAAGGTGATACTTGGGGGTTTTAAAAGGTGCTGAATCGCATTTTTGATTGATAAAAAATAAAATAAAACAAAATATTTCTAGCGATTTTCTGGAGTACTTTATAGGTTAGAGTTAAGAGTTAGCTTTAGCTAGCTAATTTCCGTCCTATTAGATAGCTTTCTCTTAGGTACAAGTTTCAAGAAAATATACATATTCTAACAAAATGTAACTGTATGTATATGTTCATATCACCGTTTACTGAAGCCTTGCACCTCATTTTCAGTTCTTTGGAGAAAATTAGTAAACGTTTAAATATTTCTTAATATTTTATGAGCAGCACTTAGGAGCTTTGTTGAAGTTGCCACCTAAGTGCTTGTACACATAGTGCATGCAACATATGCAGAAATGTGCAACAAAATGTGTTTATATATATTCTTTTGGGTATAATAACGGTGAATTTTTCCTCGAAATCCTTTGTTGCAGCTGAAAGGGAAAAGTGAAATGAAAGTAATGTGCCTTTGTGGCACATATAAAATACTGACTAAACATACTTAAACATTTGCTTAAAATTTTATATAGAAAATCATAAGTATTAAATAAAACTAAAAAACCAAAAATTCTTTAAAATATTTTACCACATTTGCTATTGGAAGTTGAAAATGCAGCATCAAGCTATTCTTCTTCTTGACTGGCGTAGACACCGCTTACGCGGTTATAGCCGAGTCCAAAACAGCGCGCCACGTATCCCTCCTTCTGGCAGTTTGGCGCCAATTGGTTATACCAAGCGAAGCCAGGTCCCTCTCCACCTGGTCCTTCCATCGGAGTGGAGGTCTCCCTCTTCCTCGGCTTCCACCAGCGGGTACTGCATCGAATACTTTCAGAGCTGGAGCACTTTCATCCATTCGAACAACATGATCTAGCCAGCGTAGCCGCTGTCTTTTTATTCGCTGGACTATGTCTATGTCGTCGAATAACACATACAGCTCATCGTTCCATCGTCTGCGGTATTCGCCGTTGCCAATGTTTAAGGGACCATAAATCTTCCGCAAAACCTTTCTCTCGAAAACTCCTAGTGCCGTCTCATCGGATGTTGACGTCGTCCACGCTTCTGCACCATAAAGTAGGACGGGAATGATGAGGGGCTTGTAGAGTTTGATTTTTGTTCGTCGAGAGAGAACTTTACTTTTCAATTGCCTACTTAGTCCATAGTAGCACCTGTTGGCAAGAGTGATTCTGCGTTGGATTTCCAGGCTGACATTGTTATTGCTGCTAATGCTGGTTCCCAGGTAGACGAAATTATCTACAACTTCAAAGTTATGACTGTCAACAGTAACGTGGGAGCCAAGACGCGAATGCGCTGACTGTTTGTTTGACGACAGGAGATATTTCGTCTTGTCCTCGTTCACCACCAGACCCATACGCTTCGCTTCCTTATCCAGTCTGGAAAAAGCAGAACTAACGGCGCGGGTGTTGTTTCCGATGATATCGATATCATCGGCGTACGCCAGTAGCTGCACACTGTTATAGAAGATTGTACCTTCTCTATTTAGCTCTGCAGCTCGTATTATTTTCTCCAGCATCAGGTTAAAGAAATCACACGAGAGTGAGTCACCTTGTCTGAAACCTCGTCTGGTATCGAACGGCTCGGAGAGGTCCTTCCCGATCCTGACGGAGCTTTTGGTGTTGCTCAACGTCAGCTTACACAGCCGTATTAGCTTTGCGGGGATACCAAATTCAGACATCGCGGCATAAAGGCAGCTCCTTTTCGTGCTGTCGAAAGCAGCTTTAAAGTCGACAAAGAGATGGTGTGTGTCGATCCTATTTTCACGGGTCTTCTCCAAGATTTGGCGCATGTTGAATATCTGGTCTGGTGATTTTCCAGGTCTAAAGCCACACTGATAAGGTCCAATCAGTTTGTTGACGGTGGGCTTTAGTCTTTCACACAATACGCTCGACAGAACCTTATACGCGATGTTGAGAAGGCTAATCCCACGGTAATTGGCGCAAATTGTGGGGTCTCCCTTTTTGTGTATTGGGCAGAGTACACTGAGATTCCAATCGTCAGGCATGCTTTCTTCCGACCATATTCTGCAAAGAAGCTGATGCATGCACCTTATCAGCTCTTCGCCGTCGTATATCAAGCTACTGTATTTATAAATGATCTGTCAATGTATAGCTCTTTCTAGTATATGATAAGTATTATAGGATGGAAAACTAGTTGTATGGAACTAAATAACAGTAGAAAGCACTTATCGCTGGGAATGGAAATATCATTGAAGTTATATCGCTTCAACCTAATCAAATGTGAACTGTCAACTGTCAATTGTCATATATCAACAGTCATGTGTCAAATGTCACACTGATCAATCGCGTCATATGACAGGCAACATGTCAACTGTCATTATATAATATGAAGATCCTGCTTCCAAACGTCATTTGTCAAGCACCAAAAATCAGTCACCAGCATTAACTTTTAGAAGAGTGATATAGGTCAACTGTAATGCACCAAAAATTATTCTTCAGCTGTCAAACGTCTTTTGCCAAGCACCAAAAATCAGTCACCAGTATTAGCTTTTATATATTGTCTTCTATGACAGTTATCAAGTAAATAATAAGCAATGTCAACTGTCAAGTGTCAACAAAAGACGTCAATAGTGAAGTGACTAAGGTCAAAAAAGTATTTAAAGTAATGTCTTGAAAGTAAGTGCGGATAATCTGCAGACTTCATATACATTGCCTTTTATTTCTAAACTCTTTTAAATTAAATATATCAAATTAAAGTTTCTTGAGAGGCCAACGCTGAGGTAAATTTTCTCATTTAACTTAACAAAAGTTTTGCAGGAATTTGGTATTAGTATATCTCCTACCTCAACCCAGAAGTCTTCCGAAATCACCTGCAGCACTAATACTTTGAAACAAACCTCCAACAAATCCTTGTCAATTTATAAACTAAATCTTTAAGTATTACATTCCATCAAACGATGACAAACAGTGACTAAATTAATGAGCATTTTTATAAGTCACCCGAGACTTTAGGCTAATTATTTTCTTCGAAAAATTGCGAAAAACAAGCATAGCAGCGCACTTGAGCAATTTTTGTCCAATGCCACTGGGAAAAGAAATGTTTTACAACAAAAAAGTTTGTTCCGTATTTTTTTCTGGATTTATGTTCGCTACCTACTTTAAACTTTTTTGTGATGCTTACACTTTCACAAACACAAAACATGAAACACAAACAAACACACTCACACACTTCCTTATCCACTTGTAACGGCATATTCGACAGCAGTCATCAGTCATTCGCCTGTCCCACTCACTCACGCACTCATTCGTGCTTATGCCCTACAACACACTGTGTTTCCACACAGCCCTACGCTCTTCGCACGGCTTTGCTCTCGAGTACTTAAGCCACTTTTAATTGAAACTTATAATAACTTGTCAAGGACTTTCTTTTTGGCCAACGAATGAGCGACCGTAGCAGCGGCACTGCTAGGAATGCCGTTCCACGCAAGTCTCCAAGTGTTGGTTAACGGCGGCTTTGGGCGCTGCAAATGGCAAATGGAGAATTGTGGGTGGCAGAAACATAACTCTTGGGCATGTCAATAAAATATATGAGGAAATAATGTTGGTGGCACAAGTGGCTGCAGGAAAGAGGCCTGTTGTTGGTGTGACGCTTGGATTTGTGGGTATGTCTTAGGGCAGCGTCGCATTTCCGGCAGCTATGTCGCACTTCAAGTGTTTTTTGTATTTTTTTTCACTTGTACTTTATGTTTACAACATTAATAAAGTAAACAGTCACATTCATACATATGTATGCAATGTTGTTTATATTTACAGGCTCAGCATTTCAACGACTTTAAGTGTGGCGACCCCCCTCCAAGTGGGTAAAAATAATTTCAAAGAACGGAATATGGAAAAAATTTACAGTAAAGTAAATTTGTCGCTCAATTCTTGTGCCTTTACGCTTAATAAATTTGTTTGTCAAGTTTTGAAGTTGACCCTGCCACACGTGATTACAAGAAATGTGAGGCAAAGCTACTGGCTGCTAAATAAAATATTAATTAAATTACAAGCGGTCGGCATAAGTGTGTATTATTTTTTAAGTTTTGAGTGAGTGACTGACTTTATGATTACGTTGTTCACTAGTGGTATGCAAAAGCTTTCAAAAGAGGAAAGCTATTTAAGAAAGCACAGAAAAGTTCAAAGGTCACTTCACTTTTTTTATTAGAAGTAAAAAGGAATAGGATTTTTAAATACTTTTTAAAGTTCAAACAAAGTTATATGAAAATTTATTCCATCTGCAGCTAACTAGCTACCTGAAAACTCTGATGCCCAAGATGAGATGATTTTCATACTTTGCAGTAAAGAATTAGTAAACAAATGCATAAAATGTCACTCATAACTGATTTATCTATTAATTTCTCATATTCGACAAAAACAAGTCTCACAGAGGTCGATTTAGATGATCTAACTGTACAATTTCTTATTGGACTTTTTAGTGCCCAATTGACTTTTTAAGTGTTTTTAAAAAATGAAGGGAATTTTCTTGTTTTGTAACAGAAAAAAATATTCATTTGTCTACATTAATGTTGTCGCTTTCAAAATAGTTCCATTTCTATCAAAATAGGATCGAACATCGTTTCTACATTGTTTTTGGCCAAGAATTCAAAACCTGTCACGCTAAGGTGTCGAGGTGACTACCAAAACCGGGTATGTGGTAACCGGATAAGGTGTTACCGGAACCTATGTTACCGAAAACGAAAATGGGGGTGGCCGGATATGGGTATCCGAAATCGAAAATGAGGTAACTGAAAGAAAACTATTCTACCGAAACCGGTTATGGGGTAACCGGATATGATGCCAACAGAACCAATGTTACCGATACCGGAAATGGGGTGGCCGAAAATGGGGCATCAGAAACCGAATATGGGTAATGATGTTACCGGAACCGGAAATGGGGTAGCCAGATATGGACATCCGGAACCGGAAAGAAAACTATGCTACCGAAACCGGTTATGGGTAACCGGATATAATGTTACCGGAGCTGCTTGTACACCGAAACCGGTTATGTGGTAACCGGATATGATGCCAACAGAACCGATGTTACCGATACCGGAAATGGGGTGGCCGAAAATGGGGCATCAGAAACCGAATATGGGTAATGCTGTTACCGGGACCGGAAACGGGGTAGCCAGATATGGACATCCGGAACCGGAAAGAAAACTATGCTACCGAAACCGGTTATGGGTTACCGGATATAATGTTACCGGAACAGATGTTACCGATACCGGAAATGGGGTGGCCGGAAATGGGGCATCAGAAACCGAAAATGGGGTAATGCTGTTTCCGGAACCGGAAATGGGGTATCCGAAACAGAAATGAACCAGAATGGGATAACTGCAAGAGACAAAGTAAGAAATGAATACAACTGAAAATTTATATTTCAGTGGCTTGTATATTAACATAATAAAATAATTTGAATTTTGACAATTACACTTTCAAATCTGTGAAATTTTAAATTCCCGTTATTTTGTGAACATACAACGTATGGCTTGTTACAAGGTTTTGCCACAGCCATTGAGCACTTAGACAATTGATTTTGAGTAAAAAATAAAAAATAAAAATCGAGAATGATTCGACTCTGATACTGCTCCTGATTGTTGGTGGGCTTTACTGTCTATGTACAGTAACTTTTGCAGAAAATAAGTGAGCCTCAAGTGTAACTTCAGTTTTAAGTCTGTATATCTCTTGATCTTAAAACGAATGTAACCTCAATAAGTTTAACATTGAAGAATTCATAATTCATTAGACAGTTCTCAAATTCTTAAGAAGAAAAAGTTGGTTCTAAATAATAGGTACTTCCTTCTAAAACCGATTTTCTATAGTAATCTGTTGTAGGAAACTTTCTTTACCTCTCAGCTTAATAAATAAAGTAATCAAACTAGACTAAATATATTAGACAGCCTTGCAATTACAGCCTGAGAATTACGCTAATAATTCTATAATTTAAATGCAAGATTACTACCTTACCTTAGTTAATGCAACCAAATTCTACATTTATCTAATCGCAAATGCTCATTTGTCTTTGCCACAAAGCAGTCGACAGGCAACAAACACACTAACAGTATATAACATAAATACAAGCCCAGTTGGTTTGAGTGAGACCGCCAGTCAGAATGGATTAGTGTCGGATGTGAGAAATTAACTTTGCAAACCAAAGGCAAAATTACGCTAAATGCAACTTAGCGCACAAGTTTATGCTATAATATGTGTGTAGCAGTCCCTCTTTGTCTGTGTGTGTGTGTGTGCGCATGCCAATGACGACGCAAAATGCTGCCAATGTGTAGGTGAGAAAATCCGTTTTAGTTTTTGCAATTAACATATTAAGCAAGAGATTAGCAGCCAGCCAGCCAACGACTCCTGCAGGTAGACATATTTTAGTAGCAAACAGTCAGCGCAAACACACATACATACACGCATGAGTGGCGAGCGTAATGGTTGTAAAATGGTTGCGTGGTAGCCCCCAACAGTTGTGTGTGTATATATAGAGAACTTTAAGCGGTCATATATGGTCAGAAGTAAATATGTTCAGGTGTGTGTGGGTGTATGAGTGCATGCTCAAGCCTTGCGGTTAACATGCCACACAAACACAGACCGCTGGCACTGGCCCAGCTGCTTGCGGGGGGCGCTTTTTGTGAAGCATGGCACCTGTTTGCTGCAGCGCACACACACACACACACATAGAGTTCTCATGTAGCCATGTGCACGGCTTGCCTGTTTTACTTTAATTTTCATATGCATCTGCTCGGTCCGCCCTTAATGCTGCTCTACACCTGCTTATTAGCATGCAAATTACAAGGCCTAAGCGCTATTAGTCAGCTGTGTTGTATGTGCTGTGGGCGTGTGTGTGCAGTGGAAAAATTATGTAGCTGCGCTGTGCATATTTTTCATGTGTGCATTATAATTAACGCCAGTTTAAATATATATGACCTGCTTTTGGGCGGTTAAGCATTTGTTAGTTCGAAATTTATTTAAATTGTGTAAATTTGGTAAATTGAATAGTTGGCAGACGAATCTAAAGTGGTCGGAAGTGAAATGACATTGTTAGTGGTTTATGTGGGTTGGTGGTTAAAGCTTAGGTATTATTCGGGTTGATTTTGAAGTAGTAATACAGAAAAATTTAGAAAATTATTAAAAAAAAATAACTATTAATGCCTTGAAGAAAAAATATTATACTCAGAATTATGAATTTTTTTTTTAATAATTCATTGTTTAAAAATAAAACATCAAAATTACAAAATCCAAATTTTATTTTTTTTTGGAAAAAAAATTATACTCAAAATTATAAAAAAATGTAGTTGAAAAAAATATATAAATTAGAAATAAAATATTGAAATTTCAAAATTCAAAGTATAAATTTTACCAAAAATTTTAATATAATTTAGATTATAATAACTTAATAAATATAAATTATCTATATATCCTACTTAATTAAACTCTCATCTTCATGTTCAGTCCAGTTAATGAAAATTATTAACAATAAATTTCTCTTCAAACAGTCTATATTTCATATTGCCCCTAAAGATATGATAAGCTCATAAATATTAAAAAAATGTTAATTTAGGTTGATGAAAACTTTTGTTTTAAAGTGATTGCCAATATTAAAATAATAGTCCCGAATAAAAATCGCTGTATTATTTAAAATAAATACAATATGAATGAGTGTGACCCTGCGTATGAGTAACTTTTTAGATGTAATTGATTAAAATCCTCCAAAATGTATAAAAATAGTTCCAAATTGTCAATATAAAAAAAAAGCCTTCAATAAATAAATAAATATAAATAATAAAATAAATAATAAAAATAAAATAAATAAATACAATTTATGTGAGTGTGACACTGCGTATGAGTAACTTGTTTGTTACATTTTCAAATTAAACCGTGTTTAAACTAAAAAAATGTGTTAGTATAACTTTATTTCATAGAAGGTCTTAAAAAATGTTCTTAAAAACCACGCCCAGGCTTATATGTAATATTTAGGTTAAAGGAAGTATATAAGATTTTATTTCTAAGAAACATTAATCGGGTTGAACTTCTAACTCAAAGCAAATATTAGTAATGAAATTCTCAAATTTTTCACTACTAAGAAACATTAATCGGGTTGAACTTCTAACTAAAAGCACTAATAGTAATGAAATTCTCAAATTTTTCAGAAAAAACCTGCTGGAGTATACTAAGATGGGAAGTCAAGTCACAATCGAGACATAGAATAAAATTATTAAAAAATTGCCAATTTCCATTACACGACGAAGGATAACGAAATTTAATATATAATTCCGATATAAGAATATTAATTCAAGAGTTAAAAAGTTCCTACTAACTAACCTCAAAGGAACCTGATTCTTTGTATGAAGCACTACACTGCGTATGAGTAACATTTTGGTATAATAAACTTCTTCAAAAATTCATTTATTATTTTTTTTAGAAATAAATGGTGTAGAATTCTAAATATAAATTGAACTTGAACACGCTAACATATAATTTATATATACTTTTATGCCAAAGTAATCAAATATCATCAAATATATAACATTTTTTCATACTCACTTCACTTACTTCCCAAATTTTTCAGTAAAAGCCTGCTAAGATGGCAAGTCAATTCTCAATCGAGGCATAATATTATTAACAAAAATGACAATCTCCATTCCTCGACGAAGAATATCGAAATTTAATATATATTTCCGATGTATAAATATTAATAAAAAAAATTCCTACTAACTAACTTCAAAAGAACCTAACTCTTTGTATGGAGCGCTACACTGTGTATGAGTAACATTTTGGTATAATAAACTTCTCCAAAAATTCATTTATTATTTTTTAGAAATAAATGGTGAATAATTCTTTAAAAAACTAAACTTGAACACGCTAACATATAATTTATATGTATAATTTTATTCCAAAGTAATCAAATAACATCAAAAATATATATAGTTTTTTCGTACTCACTTGCAATGTGCTCGTTATGAAAGGCCAACATTTGGTCGTCTGTTTATTTTTACCGTTTAAATTGCAAAATACGTTACACAAGTATTGCAATTGTTGCAAAAAATATACTTTTTGCTTAACCGTAAACAACGCGTAGAACCGTAGAAATTAAACGCGCAACCGAAACCGTATTTAAGCTAACCACAATGTACCGTTAAATTACCGAAAACAGAAAAACGCGATTTTTTTATTTTGTTATTTTATGCAAAAACTATCAGCGAGAATTTTTACTTTTCGCAGCAGCTGTCACCGGCGCACGGTCACTTTATGCCCCCAATTATTTCGCTGAAACGCGAAAATTATGCTGACATCTTTGTAGAGTACTTGTACACAACAACAACAGCAGCGGCGAATGCTTGCACCTGTAAAGAGAAGAGAAGAGATAAAGAGTGAAATGAAGAAACACTTTAGTGATATTTAAGGAAAATTTGTTAGCTGGAAAAAACGCCAGCAAATTCAGTTCAAAAACTGAAAAAATTGCGACAAAAGTTTGCGCTAAGAAAAAATTGCATAAAATTTGCTTACGAAAGTTTTGCGCTTAAGGCTACAAAAACGTACACAACGCGATACACAAACAACAAATAAGACTGGAGCGTGGGAAATATCTCAAGCGTTTAAAGCACAGCATTTTTAGCCGGTTCTTGGACAAATTTTTACTATCCGCCGGCGCTGGAGATATATGCGCCGCTACTCCTGGCTTGTTTGTACGCTTGAATGTGTTCCTGTATTATGTCAACTGCATTACGTTAAGAGAATGCTTGCAGCAGTTGCAATGGTTTGTTAAAAGAAATATTGTCTCTGCTTAGGCGCAGACATAAGTCAAGGTGGAGTTTTGTATTTTTTATTGTGGGGTTTCTTTCGCGTAGATTTGAGTTTATTTATTATATTTTATTTATTTTTGTGAATTTTTTGTTGACAGTCGTTTGGTGCAGACGGATTTGCATAAGTTAAGTTTGTTGAATGTTGAGAGCGACAAAGAATGCCTGAGATTTCTTAGAACTTAACGTGAAGGAAACAAAAAGGTGGTCAGTGAGGTTTCTCAAAATGAAAAAAAAAATAAATTTTTTTGGTAGTTGTGAACCATTGTGAGTTTTAACTAAAAAAATTTAATTTTTACTAACATTTTCAGTGCCTTATAAAGGGTGATTTTTTAAGAGCTTGATAACTTTTTTTAAAAAAAAAACGCATAAAATTTGCAAAATCTCATCGGTTCTTTATTTGAAACGTTAGATTGGTTCATGACATTTACTTTTTGAAGATAATTTCATTTAAATGTTGACCGCGGCTGCGTCTTAGGTGGTCCATTCGGAAAGTCCAATTTTGGGCAACTTTTTCGAGCATTTCGGCCGGAATAGCCCGAATTTCTTCGGAAATGTTGTCTTCCAAAGCTGGAATAGTTGCTGGCTTATTTCTGTAGACTTTAGACTTGACGTAGCCCCACAAAAAATAGTCTAAAGGCGTTAAATCGCATGATCTTGGTGGCCAACTTACGGGTCCATTTCTTGAGATGAATTGTTCTCCGAAGTTTTCCCTCAAAATGGCCATAGAATCGCGAGCTGTGTGGCATGTAGCGCCATCTTGTTGAAACTACATGTCAACCAAGTTCAGTTCTTCCATTTTTGGCAACAAAAAGTTTGTTGGCATCGAACGATAGCGATCGCCATTCACCGTAACGTTGCGTCCAACAGCATCTTTGAAAAAATACGGTCCAATGATTCCACCAGCGTACAAACCACACCAAACAGTGCATTTTTCGGGATGCATGGGCAGTTCTTGAACGGCTTCTGGTTGCTCTTCACCCCAAATGCGGCAATTTTGCTTATTTACGTAGCCATTCAACCAGAAATGAGCCTCATCGCTGAACAAAATTTGTCGATAAAAAATTTTCGAACCGAACACTGATTTTGGTAATAAAATTCAATGATTTGCAAGCGTTGCTCGTTAGTAAGTCTATTCATGATGAAATGTCAAAGCATACTGAGCATCTTTCTCTTTGACACCATGTCTGAAATCCCACGTGATCTGTCAAATACTAATGCATGAAAATCCTAACCTCAAAAAAATCACCCGTTATATAACGAAAATAGAAAATCCAACCAAAAGTACAGTTATTTAAATCAGCAAATGCTTCAAATATCAATAAATTTAGATTTTCCACATAAAAAATGCATAATTCTCACCACCACCTGAGTGTGACTAATCCGAAAAAAATCCCATTCTCTATTTAATTGTCTACAGCGACTGACATGAACGATTTCACAGCAATTAAAAATAAAAAACAAAATAAAAATTAAATGAAATGCAAAGTTACCAAAGCGACAGTGTCTTTGCAACTGCAATTTCACACTAGTCTATATACATGTATTATATATTTATATATGTACATGAATATAGATATATGCATTTGTCCGCCACAGCTTGTGCTGATTGTGGTCAAACCGGCAAATCGCTGTCATTGACTTTCATTTCATTTTTTCAACACCGTTCTATTCAAGCGATTTTTTGTACACTCAGGCATATATGAACTCAAATACACATGCATTTTTATATTATATGTGTGTGTAGTATAAAATATATTTATTTTTAATCCGCCTTTCAACTCGTGCGGCATGGCAAACGTTTTAGCTGCACAAAGCGCGACGTGAATTATAGTGTCTAAAAAGTCAAATGCAAATCGACACACACGAATTTACATATACATTCACAGTTAATATTACATATATGTATACTATAAAATATTCTAAAATAAATTGTATATATGCCGGTGGTGGCCAGCCACCAAAGTTAGTTAGTTAGTTAGCTGTTGAATAGGTCTTTTAGATGAATAGTGATTTGCAATTTTTGTAAATGCAAATTTATTACTAAATAATCCGTTGATGTCCAAACGAACTGATTTATGTGAAAAGCACGGTGGAGACATGCTCACATAGTACTAATACAGGTACTGTATTCATTTTATTTCGATTTTGTTAGAGATTTTATTTGTAACAAACTATGGTACGTGAGTATTCTATTCATTAGCATATGAATGACAGTTTATATACAAAAACACTTTTTCAATTACTAAAAATATAAATGACAGTTAACATACAAAAATAAATATAGGTAGTTGTGAAATAAAAAATATTTATTGAAATTAAATTTTTTATTTAATTTAATTTAATTTAATTTAATAAGTAATATAATTTAAGTATGTAGTTGTAAAGAAATTAAATTTTTTTTTATTTAATTTAATTTAATTTTGTTTAATTTAATTTAATTTTATTTTATTTTTATTTTATTTTATTTTATTTTATTTTATTTTATTTTATTTTATTTTATTTTATTTTATTTTATTTTTATTTTTATTTTATTTTATTTTATTTTATTTTATTTTATTTTTATTTTATTTTATTTTATTTTATTTTATTTTATTTTATTTTATTTTATTTTATTTTATTTTATTTTATTTTATTTTATTTTATTTTTATTTTATTTTATTTTATTTTTATTTTATTTTATTTTATTTTATTTTTATTTTATTTTATTTTATTTTATTTTATTTTTTATTTTATTTTATTCTATTTTATTTTATTTTATTTTATTTTATTTTATTTTATTTTATTTTATTTTATTTTATTTTATTTTATTTTATTTTATTTTATTTTATTTTATTTTATTTTATTTTATTTTATTTTATTTTATTTTATTTTATTTTATTTTATTTTATTTTATTTTATTTTATTTTATTTTATTTTATTTTATTTTATTATTAAATAAAATTAAACTATTTTCAAAACAATTATATTTCAATTTATCTAACTAACATCATATTTCTGCTCTCCAACTTCAATATGAAAATACTTCGCTTAACAAATTCAATAAAACGCACATTTACTCTGCCAAAGCCATTAACATGATTTCTTTATTAATTTCTCTCTCGCTGGCAACGCAAATTTGCTGCTGTGCGTTTGTCACAGCACGCGCAACAATAACAAAAACAGCAAACTTGGCTTAATCAAAATCTTGTCAAAATATGTCAAAAGCAATTTGCAATTTGCGCAGCAAAGCAAATACACGCGTCAAGCAAATATGTACAGTTATAAATATGTGAATGAAAATACATACAAACATGTACAGACATGCATGAAGTGCATGTATATACACTATGTTCGCTTTCTTGCTTTCTTTTACACGGTTACTGTCTCTGCTTGCCGCCACCACCGCTGTCAGGCATAACAAGCTAACCTCCTTTTAACTCCGACAACCGACGTCGCAACGCCTGCACCGTAACCGCTAAAATTTGATTTCATTTCAATTTCAATTTAAATGGCAACGCGGCATAGCATAGCATGGCATGCCACAAGAGAGTAGCCGCACACACTCAGGCACACATGTGAGATATGGCAGCTAGTAAGTGAGCGCAGGCGACAGATAGCACGGGAAAGGCGTGTTGTTGTTAGTTGTATATGTATCTCTGTGTATATGTGGCATCTACAAAGTAGCGGTGCGGTGGCCGCGGCAAAAATTCATTAAGAAAATCGCGTTGAAAATGGAAATTTCATACGCCGTGGCATGTGTATCGCTGTGTCTATGTGTTCATATGCGCGTTTGTGCCACAGTATGTGCCCTGTTGCACTGTGGTGTGTGGCAAGCGATTTGAAGATTGCATGCAGATATGCGCACAACTCGACTGCCTGCCTGACTACAGAGCTGACTGCCTACATTTAGTAAACGTTGCCGCTTACTGATGCCCGCCTATTTTTTATGGCCTGCCACTGCTTTAATTTTCTATAGTGTTTTTCGAAATAGTTTCGCAAAAATGGATTTCGTTATGCCGCAAGCATGCACCGTTAGCATTTTCGTTGTCAGCAATGCACCCTTGCAATCCACCCTCCGCAGCAACAACAACTCGTAACGCTACACAAGCGCTTGTGTGCCAGCCAGCTACATGCCCAATTCAGTCGCTTTCATATTGGTGAGTGCTTTCTGGTTATCCTCCGCAAATTGCTGTGTAATTTAACTGTATATTCAGTAATATTGCAATTGCTTTGCCAGCGGAGTTAAGTTAATTCAATTAACCTCACTTTTCGACAGGCTAAAGTAATTAAATACTAGAAATAATCGGAATTGCTTATTAAAATTTGAATGTGTCGACACTTGGACAGTTATTTCGTTGCTTTTGTTGTTTTCAAATATGCCATTCTTGCACGAAATTATTATAGCTTTGCTTCAATTCAATCAGGTCACATCCGGCATATGAGGAAACTCGAACGGAATTCATTTAATAACACACTCATGCAATGTCGGGCAGCTTAGATGCCTTGGCAGGGCAAATATCAACACACACTTTACACTTCTGAAAACTTAGAATAAAAATGACACTTCCAGTCTATACTCTAGACCTTAGAATACTAATAATTCAGACCTTAAAACGTATATCCTAGTACAGCTGAAGTCCCATTCTTTTTCTTCTTGAACATTTCTGAAAACTTAGAATAAAAGTGACACTTCCAGTCAAGACTCTAGACCTTAGAATTCTAACAATTCAGACCTTAAAACGTATATCCTAGTACAGCTTGAGCCCGATACTTAACAGAAAATATTTTTTGGAATTTAAAGTAAAATTGGTAACTCTAAAACCTCAAATTCCGCGAATTTCATCTATGAGATTTTCCCTTATCAAAAACAATTTTATAAATACCTTAACCCTAGTTTACCAAATGGAATCATCTTTTGAAGCCATAACCCAAAACTGGTTGCCCTTTATGCAATCTAAATTTGTCCCTTCCCTCAAACCAAACTAAACTAATCTCACATCCCTTCAGGCATTTAGAAATGTTACCAATTTCAGGTTCATACACTCACTGACGCTTTATATTCTCTCCTTTTCCCTACTTTTTCCAGTCTTGCTATGCATTGGCACCCTTCGTTCATAGCAATTTTTGACATTCCCTAATCATAACTGCTTACTTGTTGTCGGAAATTGACGTTGTTTAGCGGAAATTCGAGAAATTTTTGTTATTGCAATTAAAACGAAAGGCTGGCAAGTCCATAAAGCTGCTAAAAAATCACATGTGCTGCGTTGTAGTGTTGTTTTGGTTGGTTCGTAGTTATGGCTTGTTATAAAAATATCGTGTTTTGTAAGAAAAACTCACATAATTATTGCATGACATAAGTTTGGTAAGCTAGTTATGCGCTTAAGTGCTTTTATTAATACTTCGAATTGTTGGCAAGTTTTTAATTTCCTTGCCGAATGAGTTGATACCTCTCAATGGTGTTTTTATTTGTATAGTTTATAGTACTTTCAGCTATTTTTTAGACATTTAAATGAGTTTCTTTATAAAACATTAAGTTATGTTGAACTGTCTATAATTTAAAACAGTTATTTTTCATTAATATTCATTAAAACTTTCAGTAGTATCTTAATAGGTTTCCTGCCAACCAAGTGATCATTAGTGCTTTCTCGAAGACGATTTTGACTAAAAGTTTAAAAACAGCTTTGAGGAACATCCGTTCCTATTAAAGGATTGCAAGATAAAATTGTACATTACGAAAGGAGACTTCAGAAGGTTTGAGGACGAATAATAAATAGCATAAGTAGCACCTCACTATCCATTTGGGAGAGATCGATACCATATAGATAATGAAATTCTTAGAGAAGTATGAACCTTGTCCTTAATTAAATACTGAACGGCTAACTTGATCATTTTTTAACAGTTGATACAACCAAATTATTTGCAATTGTCCGATAATGACTTGAAGTGAAAAGTAGACAGCTTAGGGAATCGGCTTCTATTCTCTATATTCGAGAAGATGTTTCAGCTGCGAAATAAAACATTTTTCTCGAATCGGCTGCCTACTGGTTCGGCTTTGTATTCTCTTTAGCAACCCGCTGTAGTATAACTCCGAAGAATTTCAAAGTAAACCTCGTTCTAAAACACTACTCTAAATTAGAGGTTCTTAAGGGTTTCAAAATTTATTGCCAAAATTATTTGCCAATAGTATAAATTCTAGAAGATGTCTCAGCTGCGAAATAAAACATTTTTCTCTAAGCCTAAGGACTAAGCTTCAAAATAAAACTTTGACCAAAATACCACTTTAAATCAGAGATTCTCAACCAAAAGTTCAGTTGGTCTCTTTTAGTTCCAAACAATATCGCCTCTTCTGAGCTAGTCGAGTTATCCAATTTTTGCTTGGTCTTAAGTCCAAAAAATAAGTACGGTTCTAACCAACATATACAATTGTAAGTATGCCATCCTCAACTTAAGGACCTACCCAAAATTTAGACACCCGATCATTTGAAAATATTTCTAGCAATTTTTGAGAGTATTTCTGGTTCAGAGGTTCATCCGAGTTTTTCCTCTTTATTGACTAAATTTTCTAATAAACTTGATCATAAATTAAATTTTTGAATTTCAAGAAAGTCAGCTAATTTGAACTTTTAAATCCTGAACTTCTTATCTGATATTTTCAATCAAAATTCATAAAAAAATATAATTCAAAATTGATGACAAAATGAATTTCACATAATTTTATTTCAGTAAAATTCACTACTACCAAGCAATCAAATTCAAAGCTTAGCATTTGTAATAACAGTATTTTCAGTTTATTTATTTAAAATCAATGCCATTAGCATGATGGGCAATTACTTATTTACATATCAATGCAACAACAAACAGCAACAACAACAACGACTAACCAACATAATCGTAAATATTTAGCTAAGAAATAAACATTTGTGAGTAGCACAGCACATAATGTATATTCCAATCACATATTTTGCCAATAACTACAACAACAAAAATAACAAAAGCAATAACAACAACAATATTTTACGCCTAACGGCTACTAATATGTATGTATGATGTATATAGCCCAGTGCAACACTCAATTGACAAGCACACCCACATAACGGTTATTGCAGGAGTCAACGTTGGTCTGCCGTTGACTTGAAATTGCTGCCAAAACTTCTGCCTACCTACCGCCCGCACGACCTATACACCTACAGTCTAGCTATTATTTATGGTACATCATAAAATTCACGTTTTGCATTCAAATACACAATTTTGCCGTTAGCACTTTACAACAACAACAGTATAGAGCAGTGAATAAAGCGAATAGAGCCATAGAAACCAAAGTGATCTTATGGATTTGATAAGGCAAAACCCGAGCAGTTGAGGCGCAAACATTAAGGCAAGCGGTGAGAATATAGACGAAGAGCGAAAGAGAAAGAGAGCGGGGAGAGAAGAGGGCAGCGTACGATGGCCGGGAAGATTGCACAACGTAAATGTGCTTGCAAATCACTCAATCACACCAATACCAGGAACACACACACACACTCGAGTGGGGTTGCCATTTGTGTGCATGCAAATATGCTGGGCCAAGCAAAGTTATGCCTGTCGGGGCAATAATATTGCTTTTGTTGTGAATTTAGGCCGTCATTGGCAGTTTACGGCTCCTTGCCAGGCACAACAGTGTTGTTGTAGTTGTTGTTGTGGGCGCATGCAAAATGGCGACTGCTGGCTGCCGAACGTCAGCTGAAACTGATTGCGATTTGCTTCGATAAATGAAGACGTTCAACTTAAAATTCTATGCCACATGCGCGCGCCTGCAAGGCACACATAAACACACACACACACACACCTGATACCAGGAGGCCCACAAGTTGAGGCACACACCGTCGACGCCGCGCTTGCAATGCACGTATGACTGACTGCTTGGCAGCTGTAAGCTGACTCATACAAGCCATGCAGCTGATGGCGGCGACGCGAATGGACGTTCATGCTGATCAGCTGCAAATTATGACATTACAAATACACGTAAGCATGTAAGTATACTCCCTGCACTCAGAGACTTGACTGACTGCGCATTCGAATAGGCGCATAACTTGCCTAGTTGACTGTTGGCTATGTCGCTTTTACGGCCTAGTTGACTCCGCCGTCTGATTGCGCTCGACTGCTCATGAGTGGCTCCACCAACAACAACACTACGCACAAGTAATGTGCATTCAAAGTATGACACGGCGAGCAGACGTGTGAGCAGCCTGTTTATCCTTAATGTGCCCAAGTGCTGGCGTAGTTTCTTATATTGAGTATATAGGCTTGTAAATGGATATGTAAATATTTTTAGCGGCCTTTAGCGAGCATTTGCACCTCTAGCACTTCATTTTGGCAGTTTGAATGCAGGCAATAACAATTTTGTTACTTTACGGCGCGAATTGCAACTAAATAACCGAAGGATTTTTACAACCTCTAAGAGGTGTATGGCAGCATTGCTTTTGAGCCGTAAAATATTTATTTTATTATTTTACATTGAAGAATACGGCAAAGAGGCTTTCTGACCTTTTATTAGTGAATATTGGACGCTGAAAGAATCTCAGCTTGTCTCAAATCACTTTATATAAAATTCGTTGATGTACTCTTGTCAGCAACTCTTTGGTATATGAATCCTATATATTATAGAGCATCAGATAATGAATTAAATTAAAAAAAAAACGGTAGGTAATTATTTTCTTTTCACATAGATATATTTTTTACATTAAATATTGATTTTTCTTTATAATTAATTAATCTACATAAAAAGTTAAAAAAAAATGATTAGCAGGCGCTTTAATCGTAAAACTATTCAATAAATTGGTTTATACGAGTATTAAAAATCTACGATCTTCGTAAAGTATTTATTATCGTGGAAATATAGAACGTAAAATATACGTTACATAATTGTCTGTAATGACAATATCCAAAATGTTGTTGCATACCCTCCGGGGCATCATCTAACTCACCCCTACAGATGGCGCCACGAACATTAAATAATCGAATCTACCACGCTGCCGCAGTACCCTGCAACGGGGCCTCTGAAGGCAAGAGACTATGGATATAGAGTGTCGCGCAGCGCTTGATGATTTTACAACTTCACTCGCGAAATTAACACACGAAAAATATAGCGAATACTAATATTTTATATATTTTCACTAAAACTGACTATAATTGTACAATTATTGATAAACTACTTAATTTTTCATAATAATTACTAATTACTCGCAATAATTAATCTACAAAGAAAGTTTAAAAATGATCATAAAACATAAAAAATTGCAATATGTATTAGCAACAATGCGCTTTAATCGTAAAACTATTCCATATATTGGTAAACTTCAACGATCTTTGCAAATTATTTATTATCGTGAAAATATAGAACGTAAAATTTACGTTACATAATTGCCTGTAATGAGAGAATATCCAAAATGTTGGGGGCATGATCTGACACCTACAGATGGCGCTATGAACATTAAATCTGCTATTCTACTACGACGCCGCAATACCTTGCAACGGAGCCTTTTGATGACGGCATGAGACTACAAATATAGAGTGTCGCGCAGCGCATCATGCTTTTACTACATACTTCACTCGCGAAATTAACACACGAAAAATATAGCGAATACTAATATTTGCATATTTTCAATAAAATTCACTCAAATCTACGACTATAGCGAACAAAATACTAAATTTTGCATAATAACTTCTTGTAAATTTAAATTTTGCACTTGTTCAAGGAAAATCTTATGCGGAACGTATCGAATAACGACGGAAAATTACAGCGATCACACTTCCGAAAATTTCGAACTTCCACTCACGCAGCGGAAGGCATATGCGAAACGTATGGAATGGCATGATAGCGGAATCCTCCAATTAACGAGCGCGTCTTTGGCTTAGCACTCGCTGATCTCACTTTTACTATATCCTTCTCCTAATCCATATATACTAGTTTTAGTCAAGCTTCCCAGCACCAGCTATTGGGTAGCAGCACTTACTATGTGGTAAATATCACCTCAAAAGTATGCTATAAAAAATACATCTCCGGACAATTATAAAATACAAATTTAGATTATTGTCTGTATTCAACTTCAGAATATAGTAAAATAATAGATCAATCATAAATACTTCAATAAATTCTCTATTTGTACATAGAAATTGATGTAAGCAGATATATTTTAATCTGTTTGCGCATAAAGTTTCAATTTGCAAAAGAAATCTAGCACACTCTCAGGGGCACTACTCGCCACTACATACAGGTGGTGCTACGATCGTGCAAATATTCTAGACACAAACCTTTGTTCTATCATATTGCTAAAAATTGCTAAAAAATTGCAAATACAAACATATGGAGATGTACATAAGTAAAAATTATAAGAAACATAAATATATTATATATTATATAGTTGGTTAATGATGAATTCAATAAAAATGCTGTTAAACTCACTGGGGAAAGTCAGTCCTGTACAACAAAAACAATAAAGTGTCTCTGTGCACATAAAGTCGCCGCTGCACCCTACACCGGAGCCTCTTGCTGAAGGTATGAGACTATGAGCAGAGGAGGCTGCGCTGCACATTTTGCTTTACGAACTTTACACGCGAAATTAACACACGAAAAATATTGCCCGCACCAATATTTCATATATTTTCAATAAAACGCGTATTAAACTATACTATTACTAATAAAACATTAAATTTAACGCAATAATTACTACGCAATTTACATTACTTACTTGCGCAGCGGAAAACACAACCGAAACGTTTGGAATGACCGCGGAACTTTGCGTTGCACAGAGTTGCGTGCGCGTTCACAAGAATTTATGTATGGTGTTGCCAGTTGTTGGAATTTTAATTTACGATTTTTTAAATGAACGTAAGTAATTTAATAAAATAAATTTAATTTGTTAAT
The DNA here is from genome assembly GCA_031772095.1 of Zeugodacus tau. Lineage (NCBI taxonomy): Eukaryota > Metazoa > Arthropoda > Insecta > Diptera > Tephritidae > Zeugodacus > Zeugodacus tau. The sequence continues at coordinate 5,512,379 of CM062653.1, read as the reverse complement.
AAATATAATAAATTTAATGGTGGCATTCAGTATTAAAAAGGGTTTAGTATTAAATGGAAAAATCAGAAAATATTTACAAATATTTTATTTAGTTTACACAAAATTTAATAAAAAAATTTTATTTCTAACAATAAATATATTTTTTAATGGAAATAAATTTATTTATTTTTACAAAAAAAAAATTAAAATAATTGCCACAAAGAAAATAATAAAATAATATTTTGTTTTCTTTATTAAAAAAAGTAAATTTATTTATTTAATTAAATTGAATTTATAATAAATTTAGTGTCTTTGCTACTATAAAAATACTTTTTTAATATGTTGTATGAGGTTATTTACATTTTATTTTACTACTACATATTATTATTTTTTATTTTTTATGCAATTATATTAAACATATTTTATTTCATAACTTTTGTTATATTATTAATTATTATTATTGACTCAAATGCTCATTTTGTTATTGTATCTATTTATTTAAAATTCATTTAGTTATTTATTATAATCCCAATATTTATATAGTCCATTAACACCTTAATTTTGCACAGGTCGACTGGTCATTGTGTTACCACTTGTATATAATTTTAGATCATTTTATTTAAGTCAAAATCTGATTTTTTCTTAAAGTTTGAATTAAAAATGATAAATAAATATTAAAAGTGAATATTTTCTTTTAAAAATTAATATCAAATACTGCAATTTATATAATTTTTGTATAATTAAGAAAATTTTTAAAATTATTTTTATTTCAATGCAACACTGCTGGATATCGAATTACCAACGAATTCGAAATTCTGTTTCCAGCTGTCAGTTTCCGTACACAAATTCGTGTCAACGCGCACGCAACTCTGTGTAACGCAAAGTTCCGCGGTCATTCCAAACGTTTCGGTTGTGTTTTCCGCTGCGCAAGTAAGTAATGTAAATTTCGTGGTAATTATTGCGTTAAATTTAATGTTTTATTAGTAATAGTATAGTTTAATATGCGTTTTATCGAACATATGTGAAATATTGGTGCGGGCAATATTTTTCGTGTATTAATTTCGCGTGTAAAGTTCGTAAAGCAAAATGCGCAGCGCAGCCTTCTTTACTCATAGTCTCATACCTTCAGCAAGAGGCTCCGGTGCAGGGTGCAGCGACGGCATGATGCGCACAGAGACACTTTATTATTTTTGTTGTGCCGGACTGACTTTTAGCAAGTGAGTTTTACAGCATATTTATTGAATTCATCATTAACCAACTATATATTGAATATATTTATGTTTCATATATACTTATATCGATATTTACTTACTTATGTACATATCCATATGTTTGTACATGCAATTTTTTAGCAAAGTGATAGAACTTTGGTTTGTGTCTTGAATATTTGCACGATCGCAGCACCATCTGTAATGTAGTGACGATTATTGTCCCGGAGTGTATGCTACATTTATTTTGCCTATTGGATTTTTTGCACGCACAGACCAATTACAATTTATATGCTTACATCAATTTTTATTTCAAAAAATTACTTTTATATAAATACATACATATACATGATTGATCTATTATTTTAGTGTAGCATGAAGCCGAACACTTAAATCGTACAATAATATAAATTTGAATTTTATGATTGTAAAGAAATTAATTTTCTATAGCCTACTTTTGAGCTGATATTTGCCACATAGTAAGTGCTGCTACCCAATAGCTGGTGCTGGGAGAACTTGACTAAATATAGAATATATGGACTAGGAAAACAATGAAGTAAAAGTAAGATCAATGAGCGCTACAACAACAGCAGTTCATTCCATTCGTTCCGCATATAATTTCCGGAACGAATTATTTTCTGTAATTTTCCCATTTGCCCAGAACTTTACTAGTTCTTAATATTATACATTTTTTATTTTATTAGTAAACTTTTAGTTTATTAGTGCGTTTATTAAATATACTTAAAATATTATTCCTGTCTATATATTTGTTGTGTTAATTTCGCGAGTGAAGTTGCAAAAGCATAAAGCGCTGCGCGACACTCTATATTTGTAGTCTCCTGCCTTCATCAGAAGGCTCCGTTGCGAGGTACTGCGGCGGCGTGGTAGATTAAACGATTTAATGTTCATTGCGCCATCTGTAGGTGTGAGTGAGATGATGCCCCAGAGGGTATGCAACATTTCGTATATTATTTTGCAATTATCGGCTATTATGTAACGTAAATTTTACGTTCTACATTTTCACGGTAAGAAAAATTACGAAGTTCGTAGAATTTTAGTATAAAACAATTTATGGAATAGTTTTACGATTAAAGCGTGTGCGTATTGGGACATATTGCATATTTTATTATATTTTGATCATTTTAACTTTTTCTGTAGAATAATTAATTATGAAGCAAAAGCAATATTTAGTGTTAAAAGATATATATATGTGAAAAGAAAATAATTACATACAGTTTTTAATAAATTTAATTCATTTTCTGATGACCTATAATATATAGGATTCATATACCGAAGTGTTGCGGTAAATATTTCATCAGCTAATTTTATATTAAATGACTTGAGACAAGCTGAGATTCTTGCAGCCTCCGATATTCACCAATTTAAGGACAGAAAGCCTCTTCGCCGTATTCTTCAATGTCAAATAATAAAATAATTTTTTACGGCTCAAAAGCAATTCTACCACTCACATCTTATAGACTGTAAAAATACTCTTCGACCGTTATTTAGTTGCAAGTCGTATTGTAAAGTAACAAAATTGTTATTGCCTGCATTCAAACTGCCAAAATGAAGTGCTAGAGGTGCAAAGGCTCGCTAAAGGCCACTAAAAATATTTGCATATCCATTTACAGGCCTATATACTCAAAATAAGAAACTACGCCAGCACTTGAGCACATTAAGGACCAACAGGCGGCTCACACGCCTGCTCGCCGTGCCATACTTTGAATGCACATTACTGGCACGTAGTGTTGTTGTTAGCGGAGCTACTCATGAGCAGTCGAGCGCAATCAGACGGCGGAGTCAACTAGGCTGTAAAAGCCAACAGTCAACTAAGCAAGTTATGCGCCCATTCGAACGCGCAGTCAGTCAAGTCTCGGAGTGCAGGGAATATACTTACATGCTTTCGTGTATTTGTAATGTCATAATTTACAGCTGATCAGCACGAACGTCCATTCGCGTCGCCGCCATCAGCTACATGGCTTGTATGAGTCAGCTTACAGCTGCCAAGCAGTCAGTCATACGTGCATTGCAAGCGCGCTGCTTGTCAAGTAGTATTTTTCGGACTAGTTATTTAACTGAAATTTCTTAATTCCATCGTACTTACTCTAATTTAACAACACTTATCGTGGCACCGTATTTTATTTTTTTTTAAACTGAATTCCGCACTTCACCCCTCAAATATAAGTTCGCTTTATATTTGGTTCAACTAATTATGTGCTCACAGTCAAGACTCAAGCGAGCGCCGCCATTCATTTTCAGACCTAATCAAATCCTTTTCTATTTTTTAAACACAAACAAAAGCGTGCAAAGAGCAGAAGAATGGCAAATAAACAGGTGCCCCAACTAAAGTTGAAACGCAGCAAGAGAAATAAAATGAGCACGCTGGCAAACAAAAGCTGTAAAGCAGCTGCAAAGGGTTTAGATTTTGGCAGCAAATGAAAGGGGTGGAACTGCCGCGAAATATGCCCGCAAAGTAGGCGACAAAGCAACGGTTAAATAAAACAAGAACAACAAAATTTATAAAACTTAAAATGAATGCTGGTACAACATTTCCGAACAGCGACTGGAGGCGAGCTTGGAAAGTGAATTTTGGGGGTGATAGTAAGCGTGGATTGAGAAATCCTTGCTTCTCTGTTCCTCTATAATTCATCGTAGTGCTGTGTGTTGTTAACAGCGGGTCAGTGCGTCTATGTCCTATTTATATTTATTTTATAAATGTGACGCAAAAGCCTAGTTTAACTCGCCAACTAACTAGCCGCCTAGTGGCGTAGTGTTTGAAGGTAATATTTCTGCCAGCAGAAAATATAAAAAAAAAAATATTATTAAAAAACAAAAAATAAAATTAATTATAATTTTTAAGAATGAAGTCCCAATTGGTTCAAATTATGTTTGAAGTCGATTTCTTTTATTATAGCAAATCTCTAAGAATTTCCTGTTTTAAACAGAGAGTATCTGTTCTTGTTTTCTAGAGAAATTAACAACGTGGGGATGCCACATATTTATAAAAAAAATTTAACACTTTATATATATAATTTTATAATTTATCTAGTTAATGAACGAAGGATTTTTTTTTGTATCTTTATTACAACTATTTTTTCCGAGACGATATTTGGCAAAAAATTTATTAAAAAAAATTGAGTTTTTTGGTTAAAATTCTGTCAAAAATTCAAATTTCAATACTTTCCTGTTTTCCTTCGTTCATTAATTAGCTTTATGCATTTACTATCGAAATATTTTTGGTTTATTGAATTTGGATGAACCAAAAATGAGTTATGACGTTTACGACAAGACCTTTGAATACGTCATGGGAGATGAGGTGCCAACGGCTGAGTTTTCGGAATTTGTAATTAAAAATTTCACCAGATACTATTTAAACATGTGTCTCTGATACGCCGAATTATTTAATTGAAATATGATTGTATATATGTATATTAAAAAAAGTAGCCTTGTTTTTTAGCCTCTGAAACCCACATAACCCCTTAAGTCTGTAATCAATTCATTTATAATTTTTGTCTTGTCAGTATTATATAATCTTCTGCTTTAGTTTAATTAAACAATAAAAACATTTAAATCACATAAATAATATGCGTCAAGCCCAATCAAATCACAAACATATTGCAACGACCTTGTTAGCAACAATCAAGCGAAATAACTACACGGAAAAAAAAACTAGTAAAACCAAAGTATTCTGCATTTGCCACAAATACTTTTTGCATTAGAAACGTGCCCAAATACTTTGAGTATTTGTTTTAAAAGTGCGAGCACTGTTGAAGTAAATGCGTCAAGTATTTAAATTAACAGTGGAACACTTTTGATCGAAATACGGGGCACTGTTGTAGCAAATACTTATACATTTATGTTAACAGTAGAAGTATTTGAGATTAACAATAATTGCTCTTGATTCAAATGTAATCGTATTTGTTTTATTGTTGTGTTTAACACCCCCTCCCACCTCTCTCCGCCCACTTCCCTATGCACAGTCAAAATTTCAATATCAATTTACTTTTTTCATAAAAAATATATTTTATTTGAGAATATACAGAGTAAAGTTTACAAAAGTGACAACTACTACTACTACTGCTTAAATACTTAAAAGTAATTGGAGTTCGATGTAAAATCTTAAGATGGTTAAAAAGATTTTCAAATAATATAAATTCATTTCCGCATATAGAGCAAGTATGTGTGGGTCTTTCTTCAAGTGCATTTTTATTGAACATTATTTAGCTTGTTTAAAATATTTTCAATTTTGGGAAATTTTTCCTTAGAGGAAATATCATGAATATATCGTTGAAGGAAAATCCACACATATTTGCTCTTTACGGAATATTCAATGTTGAATACAAAAGACATTTTTACAACTAAATCTATAGCCCTAATTAAGCTACCTACTTTATATTTAATGTTGTCAACACAGACATAGAATTCCTTCAAGTTTTGAGGACTCTCACCAACAACAAAAACTCTAGGTTGCAGAGTTAATCCCTCGTTGTGAGCGCTTTCATTTAGCTCGTCAAGTTTTTGCTGGAAGTTATTAATATTTATAAGATGCACCATCATATCCATTTCTGCATCTGTAATGGAGGGCTTTATGTTTTTATTTACTCTCGGCGGTGCTATTACTGCATGTAGTAAGTTTATAAGATAATAATGCCTGCAATCTAAATAAAAAACCTGAAATTAATAACAAAAATCACACAATAGAAGAAATCGACATTACTTGCATCAAGTGCTCCAAGCATGGCGTCGTAATACGTCAGGTTCAGTTTATCCACAATAATGCGAACTATTGCAGATTGGTCACTTTCTTGGAGGCAACCACAGTTTTCGTACTTCTTTATTATGTCGTTACCTGCTACTGTTTCTTTTAAAACCTCTTCGACGTTGGGTTCGTTGTTTGGGGATGTTGAAAGTGTGCTTGCAGAGCTCAGCCAGCTTCGAATGGATGAAAGGTTTGTTATAGTTCTATCACCACTACAGCACGTGAGCATATCGAACTAGAAAGACATTAATATAAATAATTTACAAGCGTGTTATAAATGTGTGCGAAACCCTCAATGTGAAAATTTAAACGGAAGTTACGCCGAATTTTTAAAATGATTTGCTTACATTATTTTCTAAACGCCATTTTTGCAAGTTGTACCGGAACTTAATTTTGTCCGCAATTAGTTCTCTGGCATTAAAAATTTCGTCAATGTCGTGGGAATGGATCATCTGCAAAATTGCTACACTCTTTAAACCACATCTGTTGAACTGTATCAATGCATTTGACGACAAATCCCACGAACACAATAAATTAATTAACTGTTCATCACTATCCAAAATTACTACGAACTCATTGTCGACATTTTCCGTTGTAGGGGACTCATCTCCCAACGGACATTGCTCGGCAAATAACGACAGCTCAGTTGATGGTTGTTCATAGTGTAAACTAAAATGCACAAAAATTGTTTTTAAACACATATTTTTGTTGAAATAAATGTGTATATAAACCATAACATACCTGCAGAGTAGACTTTTCGCAAATGTCGTCTTTTATATAAAAAAATCTGTGGAAGTCCCTTTTAAACAGCCTACGTAAGCAGCGGGCGATGCGGCAGGCACACTAATGCAAATGCAAACTATGTAAGCTCCTTTTGCGCAGCTTCACTAAACGCGAAATGTCTTGAAGTAATCACTTTCACTTAAATTAATACTTTCAGCACATATATTTACCTACAAAACCCAAATTAAAGTATTTGCGCACGCAACACGTGTTTCTGTTAGAATGATCGATGGAAAAATGTAAGCGTCAACTTCTCTGTCATCGTATGGAGAAACAGTAAAATTAAATGCGAAATGGTTGTGACAAATACTTTTACATTTAAAAAACTGTAATCAATGAAAATTAAATACGAAACCTTTAAAACAACTATTTTTATATTAGATTTTAATAAGATGATTTTTAAAAGCACAGCCGCTTTTGATTCAAAAGTGCCGCATTTAAAAAAAGTATTTGAATCAAGAGCAAAGTATTTCCGTCAAGAGTTTTGCTGTTGAAACAAATACTTTTGTTTTACTGTACTTTAACTGCAAAAAGTATTTGATTTAACTGCGGGGTTTTTTTCAGTGTACAAGCAAGCCAACAACCGCTGCCGCAGTAAAAGCGACCGAAGCAACAACAGCAAATCTACAACAAAATCATTTCGCATCATCACTGCAGTTGTATTATAACGCAGCCAATGCAGTCTGTGCCTGTGCTTTAGTGGCATATAAGTGCCGTAATTGCAGGTAGCACACATTTGAGCCGCCTAATAGGCACGTCGCACACACACCTCGAAGTACCCTGACGAGGCAGTGAAACTACACAAACACACAGGCACAGCGTTACGCACTTGTTTTCTCCTCATGCTCTGGCACTTTTGTTTTCATTTTTATTTTGCCGCATTTTATATGCTTCGACGTTCTTCTGCTTCTTCTTTCTGCTTTTCAGCAGTCACTCATTCACATTGTATTGCTCCTATGTAGAGTAAGCGAAAAGTGGAGTACTAAAAATGAGTAGCGCATGTACATATGTGTATGTGTGGCTGACTGGCTGCACTTAAGCTTGAGTCTCGAGTAATTATGAAAATTTTATGTATTTACCGTTACTCTACTATGAATATATGCATTTCTTTATACGCACTCATGCATATGCGTTTTTTTTTTTTTTTTTTTTTTTTTATGGATACGCCAAAGGTGGGTGTAAATCTTCAAAAGATATTGATGGCCCGTACCATCAATTATGCACGATTCACTGTACAAAGCTACAAAGCTTATACAGCGCATACGTACTAAAGCACCCCTAGATCACGTGCCTGTACTTTCCCACGGAACTACCTTTCGGCTTTCCTTCGCGGGGCAGATATTATAAATTGATTACGTCGTCATAAACTTTCCTTGCAGCTTATCGGGGCTGCACTCTCGATCTTACCGCGATTTCGTCTTCTCCAACCCTTTGCATAATGTAAGTTATTATGCCACATACTGTATCCCACGCAATCTGAGACGATAACATATAACCTACAATGTCCGCACCACATATCGGTAAGGGTTTTCCTAATTTCTCGGACAGGATTCGCCTTTCATTTCGAAAACGGACACATTCCACCACCAGATGATCTGCTGTTTCTATACAGTTTTCACAGTACACGCAGTAGGGAGATTCAACGTGCTTGAATTTGTACAGGTATCCTCGGAAGCAGCCGTGGCCGGATAAAAACTGGGTAAGGTAATAATTCACCTCGCCATGGCCCCGCATTATCCAGTCTCTTATATTGGGTATCAGAGAGTGGGTCCACCTTCCCTTAATTGAGGTATTCCACCTTTTCTGCCATTGACAGATGCATTTCTCCTCGACTTTTGTCATTTCTTGAACATGTTGGTTACAAACTTTGTCGTGTCTTATATCACGGAGTAGTGCGCAACGCTCAGAGGCTATATCTATGGGAGGTCTACCCGAGATAACATTTATTGCATCATTCGATACTGTTCTGAACAGCAGGTTCTTAGAGATGCCAATTTGTGTACCGAGGCGACTCCTCTCATGTACGAAATATATTTAGTCGCAGATAACCAGATTGGCGCCGCGTATAAAATGATTGAGTTACTAACACAAGTTAACAGCTTTATCTCTTCTTGCCTGGGGCCTCGCACATTGGGCATTATCCTAGATATTGCCGACACAGATCTCGCCGCTTTGATGTGGGTAGCTATCAAGTGCTGTTTAAATGAGAGTCTGTGATCCAAGACAACTCCCAGGTATTTGAGATAAGGGCTCGATTTTATGGTATGCCCATCGATTATGATCTCAATGATCTCAACTCTCTTACGACTACTCATTAGTACCACTTCCGTTTTATGCGCAGCTAGTTCTAAGCCAGCGTTGTCCAACCATTTCTTAACGTTACATATGGTTTCGTTACATTTATGTTTTGCTTCGTCAAGTGTTTTCGCCACGACTACAACCGCTATATCGTCCGCATATCCTATTATCTTTACCGAATCCGACACAACAACTCTTAGAACACCGTCGTTTATTTATTCCACAGTACAGGACCAAGGACTGAACCCTGCGGGACGCCGGCAGTTACTTTGTACGTTTCAGGTCCGCATTCTGTGTCATATACAAGCACCCTATCTTCAAAATAACTTATAACAATACGACTAAGGTATTCAGGGACATTTAACTTTGTCAACGCTTTGATAATCTGGGTCCAGTTAGCTAAATTGAAGGCATTTTTTATGTCAAGGGGGATAACAATGCAGTATTCTTTATCCCCCATTGCCACCAAGTACATTCCAATGCTTTCTTTGCTATTTTCGTGACAGTTTGTATAGCATCTACAGTGCTTCGTTCTTTCCGGAAACCGAACTGCATTGGGTTCAGCCCGGAAGTTCCCTCGGTATATTGTTCAAGCCGCCTACATATTATTGTTTCTAGTACTTTACCCGCCGTATCAAGCATACATAGCGGGCGATACGACGAGGGTTCTCCTGGAGGTTTGTCACCCTTGGGAAGTAGAACGAGGCGTTGGCGTTTCCAGCATTTGGGAAAGACTCCTTCCTTCAAGCACTTTGTATATGTTTTCCGGAACAATAGTGGTTTTTCACGTATAACCAGTTTGGTAACGAAATTTGGTATTCCGTCTAAACCTGGTGCTTTCCTAGTCTTTATTCTTGACATCGCAATTTGTATTTCTTCAGGGGACACTTCCATGATTTCCTCCGGGTTTATTATAAGGTTAGGAATTTCCATTGGTTCTCTTCTTGGGAATAGAGTATGGACTATTCTGCCAAGTATAGTGGGGGATACAGGTGAGCTTCTTGATCTCCCTATTTTATTCATTACGAGCTGGTAGGCTTTTCCCCAGGGGTCATTTTCCACTTCTGAAATAAGCTGGTTAAAAGCATGTTTCTTGCTGCTGACTATGGCTCTATGAAATTCTTTTCTTTTTTCCCTAAACTGGGCGAGGAGTTCCTCAAAATCTTCTCTTCCTCTAGCCCGTTGTTGCCTACGTCGAAACCTTAGGCATTCAGCCCTCAGTTGAGCGATTGCTTCAGTCCACCAGTACAATGGAGCTTTGTTTCCTCCGTGTTTTCTTCTAGGCATCGCGGAATCGCAAACCATTACTAGTGATTTTGTTATATGTCTTGTTTGACTTTCAGCATCACCTTGTGAATCCTCTTGAATTTGGCTTATGGCGTATTCGAGCATTTCCAGGTCACATGCTTTTGTTTTCCAGCTTGTTTTTGCTATTTTGGATACAGAGCCACGACGATAATATTGTTTATTGCGCAAGTTAATCCCGAACGTTATAGCTTGGTGGTCACTATGTGTATAGACTTCGGAGACTTTCCATGTTGTTTGCGAGGCTATCGAAGAGCTTACGAAGGTAAGATCTATAAATGATGACCCCCTACCTTTCATGAAGGTTGGTTTGTATCCATCATTGAGGAGAACCAAGTCAAGATTTGCGAAAGCTGATAATAATGCTGTACCCCTCATGTTTGTTATCGCACTTCCCCATTCAACAGCCCATGCATTAAAGTCACCAGCAATGACTAAAGGTACCTTTCCCCTTGCGTGCGACGTGAGCTTGAAAAGCATGTCATGGAATTCTAAGATGGTTAAACTAGGAGCAGCGTAACAGCTATACAAATGTATTCCTTTTATTTTTGCGTACACGAAACCATTTTCTTGGCTGTCACCAGCTTCTTCATGCATATGCGTGTGTGTGTGTGTATGTGTTGGCGAGTATATTTCGCACATTATAGTGCAGGTGCTTGAGTAAAAGTGGCAGTAATTAAAATTTTTGTGTGCGCACGTCTACTTCCTCGAGTCGAGCTCTGCAGTGTGTTGCAGTGCAAGCTTTCGTCAGCATTGCAGTGCTCCGCTGTGATTTTTTTGTTTATTTATACTATTTTTTTGCATTTCTTACTTCTGTTTTCCTTTTGTGGTTGCTTTCTTGATTTGCTTGTGTACTTCAAATTCACTTAAAAATGGTGCAATGTGCCGTTATGTGTGTGTGAGTGTATGCAAACGAGTGTATATGTATATCGGTCGGCCAGAAAGCAAAAAAAAAATAATAATAATTTGATGAAAAAGATTTAATTAAGAAACATAAATATTAAGGGTTGCCATATGATTTATTTTATTTTAGCTTAAATGTTGGCAGAATCTAAATATAGATACTTTTAGTTGATCTATTTGCATCGAATTTTATAGTTTTCGCCTAAATTTAGGCAATATTTAAGTATAGACAAGTCTATATGCACCGAAGTTTCAAATGGTCGCCTCAGTGTAGGCAAATATTTTTAATATTTTTGGTAATAACTTAGAATCCTTGAATGATTTAGAAAATTTTTTGGTATTCACTTAGTTTTCACGATCGATTTGTATTGTATATCAAATTCATCGCCTCAATGTAGGCAATTTTTTTAATATTATCGGTAATAACTCAAGATCTTTCATTTAGATAACTTTTCTTAATATGCAAATAGTTTTCCAGATCTATTGGTAATGTATACTAAATTTTTCGCCTAAATGTAGGCAAAATATAAATATAGATATTTTTTTTAATCTAATTGTGTCGAATTTTCAAATTTACGCCTAAATGTATGCAATATTTAAGTATATACATTCTTATTTATCTATTTGCAACGAAATTTAAAATGTTCGCCTAAATGTAGGTAATTCTTTTTAATATTTTTTATTATAACTAAGAATCTTTGAAAAATTTAGACAATGTTTTGGTATACACATGCTTTTCCCTATCGAATTGTGTTCTATACCAAATTCATCGCCTAAGTGTTGGCATTTTTTTAATATTTTCGGTAATAGCTAAGGATCTTCGAAGAATTTAGACAACTTGTTTAATGTACATATAGTTTTCCTGAACTATTTAAATCGAATTTAAAAAAATTCGCCTAAATGTAGGCAAATCTAAAATATTCTCGGTGATAATTAAGTGTCTTTGTAGATTTAGACAACTTTTTTGACCTACAACACAATTTTTTATATCGACCTAGTTTTCTTAGTCTATTTGTATGAAATAAGAAATTAATCGCCTAAAGGTAGGCAATGTCATATTATATTAAGTTATAGCAATATTTAAAAGTCCTTAAAGAAACTTTTTTGTCGAACAACAATACACTAAAGCTAAATACTACTATTTAACCATAATCTGCACCATCTTAATTGAAAAATTTATACATTTGCCGTGAAAAAATAAATAGTCGAATAAATAATCTGCATTTGACATTTGTACAGTCATCAACAAATGAAAAGCAACAAAAGAATATCATCAACTCACTAACTGTCAATACAAACAATAGACATTTTGACAGCAGCGCGCGCAAAAGTATGCAATAAACATACAAACATTTATTTTTATGCTCCCAAAATAAATACCGACATTAAATACAAGTTTATATACATATGTGTATTAAAAGTGGCAACCGCAAAGCAACGGCTGCAAATACACGCCACTCAATGAAAGTCAATTAAAAATATATTTTTCTAACACTTTTGTTATAATTTAATTAAAATCGAATGCAATGCATTCACACATATGAATAGGCAATTTTTTGCAAATACACACATAACTGTAGTTCTACATATCTATGTACATATGTATTTATTGAAACATTTTTGAATATCCATTAAAATTACAACAAATTAAATTGAATTGGATTTTGATGTGCGATTATGGCCTGGCACAAACACGAAATAAATGACAAACAGTGAATGAGAATGTATTAAAAATATATTTTCAGTTGCAAATGTCACAGTTCACATTATGGTGAGTCTGAACTGTGTACTGGAATAGTATGTGTGTGAGTGTGTGAGAGAGAGAGAATAATACTTACATAGTTTAACTGTAAATATTTACAAATGCAATAGGCTAACGGTATGATTAAAGTGGTTACTAACGATTTCACAGATTACAATGTAAATACATATACAGTGGTGGGCAATGAAATGGAAGCAGTAGAGGAAAAGTGTGTAAATTAAAGAAAATTTCGCTGGATTATTTTTATATCAATTTTATTAAACCATATGATTTTGTAAAACGAAAATTAAACCGAAATAATAATTTTTTCAATAATAAAAAAATTCTAATAATAAAAAAATTCTAAAAAACAAAAATTATTATTACAAAAAGTATAAAAATTAAAATATATCAGTAAATAAAATTACCAAAAAAATTCATAAAAAAAAAAAATATTCTAAAAAGTGTGTCCAGTAATGTGACCATCACTGTATGTTTTACAAAACTATGTAAAACACGGCTTTACTCATACAAAATATATACCAATAAGCATTATACAATATTCTCTATAAAATTACGGTATTATATAACTGTATATACACAATCCTGACTCATTTGAAAACAGAAAATAAAAAACACTTCCACATTTTACTGCCAACTAAATAAATTATTCAACACATTACAGATTTCAATTGCATTTGACATATTTCAGCAAATCTCTGCAACAGTCAAATGAAATGTTGAATAAATTAAAAATAAAGATTTCCACCAAAGAGATAGTGAAAAAGTGGCAAACAGTTTTCAATAAAATAATGCAGAAATGTGCAATCAATTTGGAAAAAGAGAACAACACATTGTTGTAGAAAACACAATGTACACGAATCCATTTCGAATTTAATAGCTTTTAGTGCATTACATATTTGATGAAATTTACTATTTTGTCTGATAGAATATATTATGATGAAATGTGTTAAGCTTTAAGTATGTGGAGTTGGATATAAAGGTTAAAATTTCAATATTTTCCTTGATTTTCTAAATGAAATTCGGCAAAAATGTTCGAGGAGTCGAATTAGAGGTTAAGTGCTTTAAGAGGTCATGAAGTTATAGGCATTTTATTATATTTGTAGAGATTTTAGTATAAGAAATGAATTCGAAAGCAATACCCTTTAACAGTAGCTTGAAAATATACTGTTAAATATTGCCGGTAGATGGCGCAATACTCTAACTTAAGATATGGCCTCTATGAAACAATAACACAAAGGTCTTTAAACAATCAGACCCACACACTCACCTAAAGCACTTGTCAACCCGATTACTTGCTCTTCATTAATTTAAATTTTGTTTGCCAACGAAAAAAAATCGAAATTTTCAACAGAAATAGTCGAAAAAAAATGCATGACCAACTTAAACAGTTGACATATCAGACAGCAGCAAATCAAAACGGTAAGGCTGAAAAGCCTGACATCCATAGTCAGTCAGTCAAATTTCAAATGACAAATGTTGCGCAAATATTGGCTATGCAAATAGTAGAAGCGGGCAAAAGGCCATGAGGCTGTAAATGGAAGGCGTGAAAACTGACAGCAAGTGAGCAACACAGCCATATAAGGGGGGTTTATACATATGCGAAGAGGTATATGGACACATATGTGACATTTTTAGTAACTTTGTGAAGAGAAAAGATAGATGGTTTGATGAAAAACTTATATGAAATTTTAGGTTTCAGATGGATCATTTTTTATATAAGATCTATTAGATTTAATGTCGCTCTTCCAGTAGAAATTTATTTGGATTCCTAAGAGAGGGTACCATCTTCTACAAGAGTGTACAGCTCCTGGCGTACGCCGATGATATTGATATCATCGGAAGCAACAACCGCGCCGTTTGTTCTGCTTTTTCCCGCATGGATAAGGAGGCGAAGCGAATGGGTCTGGAGGTGAATGAGGACAAGACGAAATATCTCCTGTCATCAAGCAAACAGTCGGCGCATTCGCGTCTTGGCTCCCACGTCACTGTTGACAGTCATAACTTCGAGGTCGTAGATAATTTCGTATACCTGGGAACCAGCATCAACAACACGAACAATGTCAGCCTCGAAATCCAGCGCAGAATAACTCTTGCCAACAGGTGCTACTTTGGACTGAGTAGGCAATTGAACAGTAAAGTCCTCTCTCGACGAACCAAAATCAAGCTCTACAAGTCGCTTATCATTCCCGTCCTGATCTACGGTGCAGAAGCTTGGACGATGTCAACATTAGATGAGACGACACTAGGAGTTTTCGAGAGGAAAATTTTGCGCAAGATTTATGGTCCTAAGAACATTGGCAACGGCGAATACCGCAGACGATGGAACGATGAGCTGTACGAGTTATACGACGACATTGACAGAGTTCAGCGAATTCAGCTACGCTGGCTAGGTCATGTTGTCCGAATGGACGGTAAACACTCCAGCCCTGAAAGTGTTCGATGCAGTACCCGCCGGAGGAAGCCGAGGAAGTGGAAGGCCTCCACTCCGTTGGAGGGACCAGGTGGAGAGCGACCTGGTTACACTTGGGATCTCCAACTGGCGCCGAACTGCGAAGGAGAGAGAGAGATGGCGCACTATCGTCGATTCGGCTATAACCGGCTAAACGGTTGCAACGCCAATCACATACATACAATACAGATATATTTCCACTGGTCTCTGACCCGGAATTTCAATAATCATCTCTTTCTTGATATCATGTTGTCATACCTTTGATATCCCGGGATATATAAACGATTAAATAGAGTCTTCAGTGTAGTTCTAATACAAAGATTACACCTCCCCCACCTATGAAGTCTACTGAATAAATTTTTTAATGTCAAACAATAATAAATACAACGACTGAGGTTCATTCACGCTGCTCGGAGCAGCCTGCTCCCTCTATTTATATTATCCTATCTCTCTCTCTCTCTTTCATTTCTCACTTCTATCTCTTCTCTCTATCTCTTTCTCTAACAGCGTATATCATTTTTCACTCTCTCGCTTAACTTGCTCTTGTAAAATGTCATCTAAATGTCAACGCCAGCAATCAATTTAATATAAATGGAACTGGACTCAGCGAAGTGACAATCATATCTCGTTTATATAGACTGCGCTACTACCTTCATAACTACTCAACTAGTTACATACATCCTTATAGTTACTGTGCCTTGTCCCTCACCTAAGGCCAACAGCGAGTTCATCAGTTGTTAAGTTTATTTGTCGTTCAAATCAACGCCGACTCTTACAGATACACTCTCATCACTTACAGATAATATGTCTGTATGTGTTCTGTGCATATTTACATTGCCGTTATTCCATCGACCGGAATTGAAAATTGAATTTTCTGCAAACAAAAACCAATTGAAGTCAATTATTGTTTATGTAACTAATTTTATTTAAATATACGAGTCAGTCAATTGTTTGGCGTCAGCGGTGCGCTCTCTGTGTGTTTCTGTGCATATAATGAGCGAAAGCGAATGACGACAGAAATGTTAGCAGAAGGTTTAGCGCATTACAGAGAACAAGGGAGAGTGAAGAAGTGGGCTATGACCGTGTAAAAGGAATAGTGTTTTACTAAGGGTCTGTGGAAATTTAAATTTTGAAAAAAATAATAATTTTATTTCTAAATTTATTATTTTTATTATATTTATTGAGAAAAAATTGTTGAATTAATTTTTTTTTAATTGAGTAAATAGAAAAAATGGGAATATTTCTATTATTTAAAACAAATTTTACTTTTTATGTAAAAATCTCTACTAGGCTTCTTCATGTCAGCAATGCACTAAATATCTGCAAACGGCTGCTGTAAATGGCATTATATACATACATACACAATATACAAATATATATATATACAAATAATCCCATATTCACATCGCTATATATTTACTCAAACGAGCAAATGTGTAAATTGTAAAATTGTAACGCTGTAAATGCTGCAAATGACCATCATCTCTGCAGCGCAACCGTGTGAAGGCTGAAAGGCAGCCAACAACAGTAAATAGGCTAGTTTATGTGCAAAAGCGGAAATCGTTAGGCAAATGAATTCGTTAAGGTCCATTTAAAAAATGTTGCAAATGTGCAAATCTTTGTTTAAACTCATCGAAGCGGCGAGGCGACGCGTCGTGCCATTACACTGCATTGCATATAGACATTGCAACAAATATACGAACCAGCAAGCAGATTGGCTATTATAGAGTAGTGTATTCGTTGCTCTAGAAGGTAAACGAAATAGAGTTGCCACGTAGCAGAAAATATGTGCGATACTGAGGGGTTGTCATTATACAAAACTGATACTGAGGGGTTGTCATTAGACAAAATATATATTCATCCGTCTACATTAATGTTCTCGTCTTCAAAAGAACCTCATTCGATATCATGCACTTGTAACAGCGCTTCTTCCTCAAGGATATATTTCTCCGGATGTCTGTCCGTCTATCCGTCTGTGCAAGCAGTAAAAATTAAGATATCTTAATGAAACTTGAAACACATATTCCTTGGGGCAGTGAGAGGGAACCATTGCCACGCCCACAAAATGTCGAAAACCAAAATCACATAAAGTGTCTTAACTAAGCCATAAATAAAGTTATAAAAGTAAAATTTGGAATAAAGGATCGCACTAGGAAGGGGCATATTTGGATGTAATTTTTATGGAATTGGGCGTGGCCTCGCCCCCAAATCGGTTATTTATATATAACTCGCAAACCAATAAAGCTATATAAACCAAACTTATTGCAGTCGGTTCTCTTACGTACCCCAACACACACCATGAAAATATTTGAAATCGGATAATAATCACGCCCACCTCCCATACAAAGGTTAGGTTGAAAATTACTAAAAGTGGGTTAACTCACTAACGAAAAACGAAAGAAACACTAAATTTCACAAAAATAATAGTAGAAGGAAGCTGTACTCAGATTTTTTCACAAAATTAAAAAATGGGCGTGGCATCGCTCACTAACGGATCAAAAACCATATCTCAGGAACTACTCGACAGATTTCAATGAAATTCGGTATATACTATTTTTTTACACCCTGATAACACGGATAAAAATGGACGAAATCGGTTCACAACCACGACTACTTTCCTTATAACTCAAATTTGAATTCCATCTGATTCATTCACTTAATCATGTATACATAAGGAATCAATGAAGATAGTGGAATAAAACTTTACACAAATAGTAAATATCATCTCTCACTTCCCTTGTGAACAAATTGTTGAAAGCGGACTATAACTTTTTAAGGCCCCAGTTATTGTTGAACTCAGCGCCTAAGGGTAAATTTGAACCGAAAATTTGGGCAAATCTCTCAGATAATTTAATGTAATTCAGAGGAAATCGTTTTCTTCTAATAGTGTTCTGTTAAAAAATTATTAAAATTGGGTCATAACATCTCCTAGCTCCCATATACATAATTATAGTTTTTTCAAAAATATCATCCCTAGCTCCCATATACCTAATTATAGGTTTTTCCAAAATACGGTGGGCTTTAATCCGCATATATGTATTGGTTAATATGTGAGATATCTTAGCAAAATTAAGTGAGCGTATAGTCTTGGATATATTGTATCCTGCTGGTGAAAATGAAAGAATTACCTCAGCCCTCATATAGTATATATTACGATTTTCGTTATTCTATTAAACTTTTTGCCGAATTTATGGGTAAATTTTGTATGTTTGTAAGTTTCTTCAATAAATTGCGAGAGTATAAAATTTTCGGTTGCAACCGAACTAGGCCTTTCCTTACTTGTTTTTGATTGAATTTTAATCGTTCGATATACGTTCTTTGTCTGCGATTGGCTGAATTTTTTGATAAGAAAGCTGCGGTAGATGTCGCTGCTAAAAATAGCAATCAGCTGATGAATCCTACCAACTTCTTATGAAAAGCAGAATCAAAAATGTATAACAGCTGATCGGTTATCGAGTAGCCGGCAGTGTGAAGGCCAAAAACTGATTTCTACATCAAAATTTTAATTGATCAATTAATTTGGCTGTATGAAAAGGTTATTAGTTGATCTCGAATCCTCCACAGTTCTCGATCTCATTCTCAAATCATATTCAACTTAACCTCACTTATAAAAAATTCCACTTTATTTCATGCTCTCCTACTCATAAGCATAACGGTAAATCACATTTGAAATTATTATTATTTTCATGACTACCTGCCAACACTCCATTGTAGTAGGCCTTAATCGCACGGCAACTTTGTGTGCGAACAATAAAAAATTCTACAAACTTAGGCAGTCATAATACCAAGAGTGAGTTATTATTTTGCACAGTTACTTTGTGGGTATTGGTTAGTGTGTGTGTGTGCAATAAAATGCCGCATACATCCAAGTAAAAGTTACACTATGGACTCATAATAACAAAATTAATGTTAGTTTTTAACAGGCCAACATTTCGTCTTAAATGGCACTCAGCGCAACGGCACACTTCATACTGTGGGCCATAACCGCAGACATGGCAAGCTATTACAAGCAACCGACAATAGGAGGATGATGCCACTGACGACTGGACGGCAAGAGCATAAAAGTAGAGAAGAAAGACAGAAAATAAAAAACGGTGCTTGAAGACCAAATTTGTATGTGTGTTAATGTGTGGGAGAATACACTGCCTTTGTAGAGGAGACATGTGGGTATGTGTGTAGGCACAATTGTTTGTGGCGCTAAATGGGCCAACTGCTGCCAGCGAGTTGTAGTGAGTAGGGCTTTTACTGCTTTCAAACGCCGCTTTTATGCTACAAACACATACACACACACTCACACATTGCTCCCCCTCTTCAGTACTTTCTGCTTTCTTTTTGTTGAGCTGCTCAAGCACTTCTTCATCTCCACTTTACAGTTGGCCAACAGCCAAATGTGTTTAATTTCTCAGCTTCTTCAGCCACATCACAACGCCACCGACTATCTCAGTATTTTCCCACGCCTCACACAAACACACACACACACAAACATACACAACCTCACTCCCCCTTCGAGTACTTCACTTGAGTTCAACGAAGATTGCTTACCTTCTTGAATTGCAGCTCATTTTTATTCATTCGCTTGGGTTGTGGGGGAGCTAGAGTAGTACTATATACAACAAAGCAGTATAAGAAGAAGCTATAAAGCGAAGTGAGAGGGAAGACGCGACGTTAGTTGTAGCAGACAGAATCAGAACAGCGCTATCAGTCACTCAGCTTGAAGAGGCTGAAGAGTCTATATTCATGCATATATATACACAAAAATTGTTTGTTGTTGTTGTTGCTGCTCCAATGTTAGTATAACATTAAATGTCCTTGGCAGACAAATGAATTTTGTTGTTCTTGTCATTATTGTTGTTTTTAATGATGAGGCTTTTTGTTTGTTGTGTACGAAAATGTATTTTATGCAGCACTTAGTGGCGATTGTGTTTGTTACGTCGTGCGTTTGTCAGCCTGTCGTTCACTTTGTATGCGTGGGAGCTGGGCTTCACCGCTGTAGAGTGTGTGTGTGCGTATTTTAGTTTGCATTTTTGTTCACGCTATTGCCACGCTTGTCAACTCATCCATCAGCTGGCAATTGTATGCAGCTTGCCTTACTGGTATACTAACGAGCGCTATGGAGGTGGCGCGGCGGTTGTTTAAGGCAAGATTAACCTAGTTTTCTTAGATTATAGAGTTTTTTATAGCTTCAATATAATATTTTATTAAAGATTCGTATTTTAAATTTTTTCGTAAAAGTACAAAAATTATTGATTTTTTATTTAAGTTTTTTTTATTAAATAAATATATTACCAACATTGCCACCTATAAGTAAAATGTTTAATAAATCACTAACCTGCATACAATATTAAAAAAAGTCGAAACACATTTTTAAATCATAATTGAAAAACTATAAAATATTGATAGTGTGAAAATAGGGTTGCCACCTGTACTATTTTTTTTTTTTCAAAATTCATATTTAAATATTTAATTGAAATAAAATGTCGAAAAATAATTTTAAAATCATATTTGGAAAATTAAAAAAATACAAATTTTAAAATAGGGTTGCCATCTATAAAAATATTCGAAATTAAAATTTAATTTTTTTATTAGACAAAACTTTGAAAAATAATATTTAAATAATATTTAAAAAATATAAAATAGATTTCAGAGTTGAAAATAGTGTTGCCAGCTATAGAAAATATATTCATAACTTAAATTTAAAATAAATTATTGAAAAAAAAATTCGAAAAATATTTTCTAAATTACTTTTCGAAAAAAATAAAATTAAATGATTAAAAAATAGAATGATTAAAAAATAGGGTTGCCAACTATTAAAAAATGAATGATTTAAAAATAGGGTTACCAGCTATAAAAAAAATCGGAATTTATAATATGGTAAAACATATTGCTTAAAACAGTAAGGAGCGTAAAATTTATTTGGGAAAAAAATTTAAAAGATGAATAAAGTTGCCGCCTTTATACATTCATATGTACATACTTCCTAAATGGAGATAGGTTTAAGAATTTTTCGATTACTTATCAAAACAAAGTAATTTAAACATCTTTGAGTAAAATTATTTTTATTATTTTTGAATATTTTAACCGTATATGTAGTAATTTAGACTAGGGTTGCCAACTTTCTTTATAATTTAATGAAAAAAAAGCAAAATATAAATAAAGTGTGCCTAAAAAAATCAATGTTAGTGACTGCTTTATGGATTCTGAATAGAGTTGCCGTCTTCAGAAAAAAACGCTTAGAGTTGCCACGTAATATAGATCAAATAATATCTTAAGTTAATGGAATTATGCCTTCAAATGAAATATTTCTTAAGAATTTCTTTATTATTGCTGTGTTTACATACAATGCCTTTTATTTATTTATTTTATACGAGAAAATTGTCTACGTCACAGTTGCTCCACATTTCTAGCTCATTTATCTTCTTTTATTGTGTGCTCATTTTTTACACTTCTATGCTTTGTTTGAGGCCACACCTACTCACTTGACTTAGGCAATTTCCACATGTCACTCATACTTATTGAGTGCTGCGCTGAGCGCTGATGTATGTACATATGTGCAACAATATATGGGTATTTTGTGGCAAACTATTATTGGCATGTCAACGAAGACAACAGCTATTTCATTTCAGTATGAACATTTTTCACGTTGGATCATTACTAGCATCATGTGAAGAACATTATAGATATAATGTATATGAAGTGAATATGTTTTTGAGTGATACATGCTTAACTGGATGCCTTATTCTATTGAGCAACGTTAATATTATGCAGTGAGTACTGTTACTCTCTAGAATTTTGCCTTAAAACGTACTCTCCAGTGATTCGCTCAACAATTCTTCTACTACCACTCCAAAAGAGTAAACAAATAATTTCCTTTTCATAATCGTTATTATTTGGAATTTCGTTGCAAATATTTTTTAACATAAATATGCCATTGATTTAATGAAGCATACTTTTTCAACACATATTCATATACATATGTATATGAACTGAGTCAAATGCACGATCCATATGTTGCGCCTTTTCAATTTCGCATTTTCTTTCGTATTTCATGCGCTGCACATGTGCAAAAATATATATTTTTCTGTTTATTTGTATTTTCAATTTTTATACCATTTAGCCATGTCCGTCTGTCTGTCTGTATATATACGAACTAGTCCTTCAGTTTTTAAAATATCGTTTTGAAATTTTGCAGATGTTATTTTCTCTTCAAGAAGCTGCTCATTTGTCGAAACTTCCGAAATCGGACCACTATATCATATAGCAGCCATATAAACTGAACGATCGGAATCAAGGGCTTGTATGGAAAACTTCCGCATTTTACTACATATCTCGAAATTCGGTGTGAGTTATTGCTCATAGAAACAATTTGATCTCCGAAAAAATTGTTCAGATCGGTTCACAATAGCATATAGTTGCCATACAAACTGAACCATCGGAATCAAGGGCTTGTATGGAAAACTTCCGCATTTTACTTCATATCTTCACGAAATTTCGTGTGAATTATTGCTCATAGAAATAATTTAATCTCCGAAAAAATTGTTCAGATCGGTTCACTGTAGCATATGGCTGCCATACAAACCGAACGATCGGAATCAAGGGCTTGTATGGAAAACTTCCGCATTTTACTATTTTCTTTATTAAATAACCTTAATGTTTCTAGCAAACAACCCGACTAAAAAGAATAAGTAAAATGTTTTCTTTTTTTTTTACATACTTTTTCTTACGTCTTTAGATTTGTTTAAACACATAGTTACTAAAAGAAATGCACCTGTAGAGGGTATATTAGCTTCGGTATAGCCGAAGTTAACGTTTTTGCCTGTTTTTTTTATTTTTTTTTTATTTTTATTTTATTATTTTTATTTATTTTTTCCCAATTTTTTTTTTTAATTTTTGCTACATTTTCATATTATTCCGCTTTCCGCTGTAAGTATTTTCTATTTGCCATTTGTTGTTATTGCAATTTCGACTATTTTCTATTTTTATTTGTTGTTTTTGTTTGCATTTGTTATTTTCCATTTTATTGCTTTTCAATTTCCCTTATTCATGATGCCATGAATTTCCCATTACCACGCAGTTGTCTGCTTGCTTGACTCGGCTTGCCTTTGGTTTGGTTTGCTTGCTTACACTTGGCTTTTCACTTTTCGCATTACGTTAGTGTGCGCACACATGGTGTGCTGGTAATAACAACAACAACAACGAGTAAAGCTAAGAAAGTTTGAAAAATGAAGCAAAAGTGTGTGAAGCAATAGAATTATATGAAAATTTCACTGCACAGCAGACAAGTGTTGCATGCCACATACGCGCTTAGATGTATGTGTGTGTGGTTTTACATGCTCATAAATACGTGAATTCGATATCCGACCAGACGCACACACACACACATAAACACGCAACACTTGCTTCACCACCAGAGTGCCATGGCGTATACGTAACATTTGTATGAAAAGTGTGGGCGCTTCACAGCCACTTGCTAGCACTTGCATTTGGCGCTTATGCGCTTCAACTTTGCTTCCTGCGTCTACGACACATTTTCGTCTTTCATATTTTCGGCGCTCACTTCCTTCTTCCTTGTGCTCCTTGTCACCACTTCAGCGTAGGTTTTTTCCCGCCATGCTGCTTTCCGTTTTATTATTGTTTGACATTTTTATGCGTCTACCACACGAGTATTTGCACTACTTGGCTGTCATTTCAGCTCGATATTCTATTTGCACGCTCGACAAAAATCACCAGCACCACTTTTCGCCTATATTGCTTTGGCAATATAGCAGCTCTTCGCATGTGCGCTTGTGTGTGATTGTGCGGAAAATTTTCTTCAAAAAAAAAAAAAAAAACAAAAAAAATAAAAAAAACTCATCGGTAATAATGGTTGAGGAAGCGTACGTGTCAAGCGTCACACATTGTTGTCTGCTTCAACGGCGTGCTCACCGCACATACATTCTCACATACATTCTATGCACTTTTCAATGCGTTTTTCTGTCATTCAAAATTGATAACCGCAAGCGCAAATACTACACTCTCACACCCAAGTGAAGTGCAGTGTTGCAAGAATATGTTTTTTTTATTTATTTTTTGGAAAGCAAGAAATTTATGGCGTTGAAAAAAAAACGCTTTTCGAAATATGCGTTGAAAAGTTGTGTTGTGACATTTGATTTAAATTTATTGCCACTTGCGGCAGTCACACTGTCACAAACACACACACACATAAATCGATCGATCAGCGCTTTCATTGCTTTTGTATAAATATTGTGTGAGAATGTGTGTGCTCGTTTTTGAAATGCATGCATGAATGCTTTTATGCGTTTCACTAGTTGGAAAATATTATGCAGATGTCGCTGCTGATTTATTAAGGAAGTTGGAGCATAGAGGTTAGAAATCTTCTTCTCGTAGCTATAAAATGAACTTTTGGAAACATTTTGAGTATATAAATTTTGAAGCGCAAATGCCAATAGGTCATTATAAAGTTTGAACGAAATATTGCATAAAAGCACTTCAACAGATGGCGCTGGTAAAATTTTATTTTTTATAATTTTAGCGAAAAACTGTACCAAAAGTGAGCTAAAATGAGATGGGCCTCGTTGATACGATGAGGATGAATCCTTTTAAATTAATAAATACAGATGCCTGAAAGCTTTTTCAAGCTTTTTCAAGAAGCTTTTTCATATCATAAATACAGTAGGCGGTTTGATTTTCGAGCCTAACCACTAACTATTAGTCTGTGTTAGATAAATTGGTATACTCGGTGTATTTAAAAAATAACGGGAATCTAAAATTTTACGGGTTTGGAGAGTATATGATCTATTATGATATAGAGGCTCTAGTACTCTGGATATTGAGACTCAAGTATGAGATCTGGCATTACTTTATGTACCCTATCGATGTTACTGTGGAAAATAGATGTTCTCAATTAGATGTTCTAGATTATCTCAATTTATTGTGATATGTTAAAAATACAGATACTAGGTCTTGTATTATGACTAGGTAGGATATAGGATACAACATACCAGATATTCACCATGCGTCAAATTTTGGAGAAGACCCTTGAAAATAGGATCGACACACACCAGGAGCTGCCTTTATGCCGCGATGTCTGAATTTGGTATCCCCGCAAAACAAATACGGCTGTGTAAGCTGACGTTGAGCAACACCAAAAGCTCCGTCAGGATCGGGAAGGACCTCTCCGAGCCGTTCGATACCAGACGAGGTTTCAGACAAAGTGACTCACTCTCGTGCGATTTCTTTAACCTGATGCTGGAGAAAATAATACGAGCTGCAGAGCTAAATAGAGAAGGTACAATCTTTTATAAGAATGTACAGTTGCTGGCGTACGCCGATGATATCGATATCATTGGAAACAACACCCGCGCCGTTAGTTCTGCTTTTTCCAGACTGGATAAGGAAGCGAAGAGTATGGGTCTGGTGGTGAACGAGGACATGACGAAATATCTCCTGTCGTCAAACAAACAGTCAGCGCACTCGCGTCTTGGCTCCCACGTAACTGTCACGATGAGACGGCACTAGGAGTTTTCGAGAGATATTTTTTGCGGAAGATTTATGGTCCCTTAAACATTGGCAACGGCGAATACCGCAGACAATGGAATGCTGAGCTGTATGTATTATTCGACGACATAGATATAGTCCAGCGAATAAAAAGACAGCGGCTACGCTGGCTAGGTCATGTTGTTCGAATGGATGAAAGAGCTCCAACTGTGAAAGCATTCGATGCAGTACCCGCTGGCCGAGGACGAGGAAGAGGAAGATTTCCACTCCACTTCGCTGGTATAACCAATTGGCGCCAAACTGCCAGAAGGAGGGATACGTGGCGCGCTGTTGTGGACTCGGCTATAATCGCGTAAGCGGTGTCTACGCCAGTCAAGAAGAAGAAGGATATAGTTTTACCTCTAGAACTTGACTTTTGCGTATGTCCAAAAACATATATTGTATTGATGACGGTTTAGAGGGCAGAACTGATGAAATCATGAAACCATTCTTCAGTCCTGTGGAAGTTTTGTTCTTGAAGACTTTGTTTCGATATTGACCACCAAAAAATTACCAAATTTCTAAATTAAATGAATAGTTTAGAGCTTTTAAAGCCTATTATTGCAGTCTTCAGGGCTCTGTCCATATCACTGTCTGGTACCATGAAATGTCCACCCTACCCCTAAGATGGCAATATTTTGTAAATTTCCTCGAACAGATTTCATTTGGGAGACGAGAGGGATAAGTTTTATTAACACAGACAGGCTTCGTATAGATTACTCTACTACAGAGATCATACATATAATAGCAGAAAGGTATTCACACACTACACTCACATAGAATCCTACAGAGTATTCTTCCAACAAATAAAAACTATGAAGAGTTGAAGAATATTTCAGAAAAAATAACAAACTCTAGGAAGCTGTATTTATCACAAATTATTAATGAGAACTGTTCATTTATTGAAATTCAATTTATACTGTATGCAAGCGAGAAATTTATTTCTCAAAAATTCCCCTTAAAAATAACCGAATAAAGGCATCCCTTCTAAACCACAATCTAAGTTCATCACCCTTCAGTTATAATAGTTGAGGTCAGAACTCTTCAAAACCTTTGCATAACAAAATGAGCGTATTTTCAGTTTAAATATTCATTGCAGTGGGAGTTTTTTTTCCAACAACTACAAACACACTATAAACTGGAGTATGTTCAACCAGCGTAAGGGTTATCATATGCAAATCTCTTGCAATTTTAACTAAACTCATCAAAAGGTGTTGGTGCCATGCACTTGCATAGGTAAACAGCACACACACACATACACACATCTACAAGCATGCAAAGGTGGCTGACTAACTAACTAACTCACTGCATACTGAATGTATTTTAATTGAATGACCAGCAAAAAAAAAAGGAAATAGTTTGCTGCCAAAAAAGGAAAGTAGCAAATGCAGGCGCTGGCAGGGGAATAGCTAAATGCGAAATTCATAGCCAACACATTTTTGTTGCTAAAATCATACGAATGAATATATATATCTATTCATATAATATATGGTTACATGCATATATTCATAATCATATGTCTGTTTTCATAAAAATATTTATGCAACAACTTTGACACAGTGCGAGTTAGTGGTACTTTTTACTCATTCTGCACCGTGTACTAAGTGAACTGGCTTTTGGCGAAAGTTTTTACTTTTTTTGGTGCTGAATTTTAGTAACAGCAGTGTGTGTATAGTTTTAAGAGTGACTAAATTTGTGTGGTTTGCACTTTTTTGTTGGTTCAGGTCATTTGGAAATTCAGCTATGCATATTAAATTTTACTTTGGATTTTTTTATTATTTTTAATTTTTTTTTAAGCAGAATATATTTTTAAACTAAACTCTAGAGTGTTCATAAGTTATATATAAATTTCAAATATTTTTTTTTAATATATATAAAGGTATATGGAGCGTCTCTAAGGGTTAATCCGGAGTTTGTTACATTTAAACAAATTTTTTTCTGTTTTTCACTCTAAATCTGTTATTTTCGATTTTGCTTCCTACATATAGAAATTTTTCTTATACAATTAATTTTTATCCATTCAGACCACATTTAATTTTTCCTCATTTGTCCTTCTCATTACTTAGTTTAAAGAAAGCGAAGCTCTTTTGAAGATTTCTGTTTACAAACTCAAGTATTTCATTATCTAGATTTTGTTAAACAGAACTTTGAGCTTCTTTTAAAACGGATTTAGACCCGGAGATCATGCCTTCAGATAAGCACTTGAACATTCTTCATTATATCAGTGATTTCTGGGCTCTACTTCTTCAGCTTATCAGGGTTACCTTTGTGGTGACGATTTTGCTTTCTTAGATTTGGTATGACTATCGTTAAGAACTACTAAAACCGATAGCGAGGTAATTGGGTTTAATCGACCCGAAATCTAAATTTTCTAATTTCTTAAATTTAAAGTTTTATTCTCTAACATGACTTTATATTTGATGGTAATATTAAAAATGTCAATCTCATCGAATATAACCTCAAACAAAGAGGTTTAGTTACATTTTTGAAATGAAACATTAATTTTTCTTAGGTCGAAGTGACTCGCCAAGTTCAAATATTTTCTCAACAGTTTTGAAGGGTTAATATTATAACGGTAACTTTTCTAAAGAATTATAAGAGAGTTTCTGATAACATTTCCTTCTCTATCTCTATGAAAATTCGCCATTTGTATATCAATTTGCGGCTTGCAGTCTAAGCAGCTGCTCTCGTAAGCAGGGCAGAAGACAAATATTCATGTTTGATAGTGTCGGTGTAAGATGTAGGAACTAACGAATGGAACTGGATACTAACAGTCCTCCTCTAAAACTTAAGTTAGTTTTAGTTAAAGGATGAAAGAAACTGAACAACTTTTAACTTTGTTTAGAGTATTTGAAAAGGTACTAGCCTTTTCATACAGGAGTTAATTGATCAATTAACCAACCTTTTCTCCATTAATGCGCTGATGTAGATCGATTTACCTTGCAAAGTAAAATCTTATTTTTCTACAATAATTTTTAATCGAATACAAATCGTCTTGAAACTGACATGCAGCTCTGAGGGTTGTTGTACACACTCTAAATTTGACTGTGTTTGCAATCTAGCAATCAACTGATGAAACTTACCAACATCTTATGAACAGCAAAAACAAAAATGCATAACACCTGATTGATAATCGCGTAGCCGGCAGTATGAAGGACAAAAACTGGTTTCTCAATTATAATCTTAATGCACTAAATTTATTTGGCTGTGCGAAAAGGTTAGTTACAATTGAGTAATTCAGAAACTTGTTGCGGAGAGTTCTGGGCACCTTTGCACTTCTTCGTGAAGATATGTAATTCTTTTCGTAATCCGCTGACAAAAGAACTTTATAATTTTCAACTCTCCTCATATAACCATGATCATTTTTGCAATTTTATATAAAAATATCAGTTGGACTCGAGTGACTTTATTTGGCATTCATTAAGGAATTCAATTTAAAATTTTGCATTTCCTGCACAAACAGAAAAAGCACAAATATATTGAGTACGTGTCGATATGTAAGGAAATAATCAGCTTCAAGCTGCCACAAGTCGATATAAATGCGAATCACCGCTGAGCACAACAAACTGACCACGAAGCGGGCAACTTCAATCAGCACTTGTAACTCCTTCATACACACAACGCGGCAACTCATTTGCGCGCTTTCAATGAAATATTCAGCGTCGTCTGCTGTGCGACTGCAGCGCTGGTGAGTTGGCGATTGTAGTGCCCCAACAGCAATGCAAGCGCTGCGCAGTGAAGACAGCGCTGAGGAGCGCGCGTTCAATTGAAAGTTGGACCCAACGCGATGAAGTGGCATAAAGTTGTGGTGGCGCGTTGTTGCATGCAGCAGCACTGTTGTAATGATTGTGTTGATGTGGTGGCTGGCATTATTTTCTCAACTTCGCGTTGTGAGTACTTACATATGAATATATGTATATAAGAATACATTTGTATGAGTGCATTATGAAAACATTGACACGTTCCTTGTGCCTTGTTGGTTTTGTTGTACGTATTTGTATGCACAAAATTTGTTGGTTATTAATATTCATGAAAGTGGAAACTTTATGATTTTTATTTATTGCATTTCACAGAGCGCCAGTCGGAGGTCCAATCCGCAGCCAAAAAAAAAAAGCACAACAAAATATTGATATGCATGCGAGCGCGTGTGTCAATATATTGCCAACGGTGCGGTGTAAATATGTCAGCAAAAAAGCAAAATATTTGTACCAAAAATAACCGCTTTATAAAGATTTACAAAAAACAACAACAACAATGTAAAAAGGCGCATGAGTGCGGTGTGGCTTCAGTATTACAACTTTTTTTTAACAAAAACCTTTTCTGAGCCTCTCCTCCCCTCTACCGCTTAACAAGTTACCCCCGCTTCACTTTTATATATTTATTCATATTTTTTTACTTGTATTGCATTTTAGTTGCTGGCCAATTACAAACTTACAAGTATCGACATATGCACTTTTGCATGTTAACAGCCGTGTATGTGTTTGTGTACTTATGTGTTGCGTGTATTTTAATCAATGCGGAATTTCATATGCTACATTTCTTCATGCAATTTTTTCGTCTCGTTTTGTTTTCATATTTTGTGCCACTGCTTGACTGGTTCTTTTTTTGTTGCCCACTGACTGACACGCTAGCACCTTTTGGCATTTTTGCGAGAGTGCAAAGTTTTAATTAAAATACATTTTCCGTGCATATGTGCGTTCATTTTAGTCGTGTTGTTGCCAGCAAAAGAATTTGTTTAATAGTGGTAAATGGAATTTTTAACAGTATCAATAACGTACTCAAATATTTATGCATAGCGGTATTTGCATATTTCCGATATACACATGCTACATACATATTTGTATGAAAATTTACATATTTCTTTTGATTGTAGAAACATGTTTACTTTTTAAATGTGAGCTTGTTGCACGTATGAAATCCGTAGAATTTAAAAAATATCATCACAGTAATATCGACATTTAATATTCGTAATTGATAAAAGAAAAATTAAATTTTTGGTGGTACAAAGTAAATTTCATTGAATTTGTTGCTGTTTTTACTGTTTTTCAATAAATTAAAAAAAATTGAATAAATGAAAAAAATATAGTTGTCATACTCCTTAATGTATACTTCGAATTTCGGTGGTATTTTAATAATAAAGTAATGCGTTGCCTACATTTAGGACGGTATTGCATTTTTGGCATTAATAACATTAGCATGACACATTCTGGTAGATTAGAACTAGTCTCCAATCATTAATACTCTTTATAGAATAGAGTTCTCAGATATTTCTTAAGAATATAATAAATTGTTGCCTACATTAAGGCTGAAGAGAACATCTTCGTCCTAAAAGTGGTTTTCTCTAAACTTGAAGCAAGTAAAAACATTTCGGATGCATACCTTTAGGAGTAAAGAATTAATTTTTGTAAGAGGTTTCTAAGAATTTATATTTTATTTATCTATTTTAATATTTAGCTATTTTAAATATTTTCTGTCGCAATGAGAATGAAATTTAAAAGCTTGAGAGTAGAATTTATAGAGGTCTTTCAGTCCAGGTTACATACATATCAGGTTAATGGCTGTGAAGATAGGCAGCTTCGAAAGTAACAATATGGAGAGTAACCAAATAGGTTATATCCTCCGAAAAATATGCCTGTGAGAATAAAATAAAAGTAATTGCATCAACTTTAGAAATTAAATGGACTCAGCATTTGCAGTGGATTCCGATTTTTGGTTTTCAAAATTTTCTTGATAGCAAACTTATCATGTGTTATCATATAGAACTCTAAAATGTTTGTGTTCCGTAGGTTGTCTTGGGATACACAGCAGTTAGAAAGAATACGGAGCTAATTTATACTTCTATTCGAACCAAAATGTCGCTTAAATTACTATTTTTAACTAAAAATTCTCAATAATAATATATTTCAAAACGTCGCTTAAAGCTATGCCTTGAAAAATTAAGTAATGCGCCTAAATGTATGCTTATTTTTTCAATTGGAAAATATTTAAAGCAAATATCTTATATCAAAAATCTATAGCATACTTTTCAGCGCAATAATGTAGGTAACAACATATTTCCGATCTTTTTATGGTACTTTGAATGGTACACTATGGTAATGCATACTATATTTTAACCGTAACTGTAATTACAACAATAATTTTTAAATTTTTTTTGCACAAAACTATTTCATTAAGGTCCACTTTCAGCCACAATATGAAAATAACACCACTACACTGAGTCTCTGGGGTAAAATTTACAGGCCATCAATGACTCGTTTTGGTTTCACTGAAAATAACTAAAAAACGAAAAAAATTGTGTAAGCGTACTTAAAAAAATTTAAAACAAAATTTCTGCCCCCGCAGCAGTTGTAATATTACATAACTTTTCATAGCCACATAAACACATTTTACTTTTATTTTCATTTTTATGTTTGTGTAATATAGCGCTACTAAATAAATATTTTTTTCGTGCGAAATAGTCGTGCAACATTATATGCTGCTTTTTTTCAGCTACTTCAACGGCCTCTAGGGCATTTTTATGTGCAACCATAAACATTCGGCCGGCCGAGCAACAAAATCAGGTTGCGCATAGCCAACAATAGTAGGGCGGGAAAGGAAAGGTGGTTAAAGCGAAAAATAGTAGACGAAAAAAATAGAAATGTATAATAACAAAATGTTGACAAATAAAAACTTGACATCAAAGCAATGGCAATAGCTGCAACGACAATCTAGTGGCAACAACAATATGTTGCCAAACAATACGATTGGGTCAAATAAAAACTGATGACACTGATTAATGGATTTTGTAATATTTTGTGAAATAATTTCTGTTTTTTTCCTCCTATTTATTTTTATAACAATGGCGATAGGGTTTCTTTTTATTGTCAATCTGATTTTTTGTTATGGCATTGTGCTTCGCATTTGATGTGCCACTAAGGCTTCGAGTATTTGTCACTTAATAAAAACATTAAAATGAATTTTCGTGTGAAAATGTTATGTGTTATAATGTTAACTACAGTTTTCTATTATATATTTTACATATTTAAAAAAATATGTTAGACAAATTACAACATGTCTCTCCATTGATTTTCCGAATGAGTTTAATACAAATTTCTGTACAGGAAATATATAATAATTACTGTTATAGTTGTTATTTATAGTTTGATTGTTGTTATATTCACTTTTTGTAACTGAAAATATATTAATTAGGTGTTCCATATATTTTTTTTATTTAAATTGACTTTGGTTAGTCTAAAGGCTCCTCTATCGGAAGGTGAGACATAATTTTCAAAAGTTATAATCAACTTGAAAGCATCTCATGTATTAAAAAAGTTTCTTCAAAAGGTAAATGATGGTACTTGCTTCTATATAAGACTTAAATGGACATTTCTTATAATGACTCAACCTATTAGAGATCGTTCATATAGTATGGATCTTTTTTCACCAAAAAAGTCGGGTGCCCACAAACCACAACTCTGAAAAAACTTTCAATTCAACTGAAAGAGATTCTATATTTCCAACTTCCGAGTTATATATCTAAAGTTTTCCAGCTGGCTACTTAGATTGGTAATTAACTCACTCCAATGAAGAGAAAAGTCATATAATGACCGAAGATATATAAATTTTGTTTAAACCTTTAGTGATGATTCTCATATTATAAAATTTCATTTTCTTTAATTGTCAAATATCACGGCGACTTCACACAGATCTCAGTGATGTATTTTCATATTCATTAGGCTTCATGAAGGTACAGTGAAGGTTACATTATAGCCTTTTCACTCAGCCAAATTAATTGATCAATTAAAATTTTGATTGAGAAACCACCTTGTGCCCTTCACATTGCCGACTACTCGATAATCGATCAGCTGTTACAAATTTTTGCTTTTGGTTTTCATAAGAAGTTTGTTAATTTAATCAGGTGATTGCTAGTTTTTATTTTTTGAAGTTATACTTCTTATACGACTTCGGAAAAGGTTGCGATAATTGTTTAACGCTTCAGTGGAGAGGGAATAGCGTTGAACAATTAACGCGAGAGAGAGAGAGAGAGAGTGAATGAGAGTAAAGCAGAGAACTTAAAGCACTTGCCATGCTTATGCTATTTGAGCAATTCTTGTTTTTGTAGAACAATGTTTAAATTTTTGGTTGGTGACATATTCACATGTGTACGCACATGTATGATTGTATGCTTGCGCATTATTTTTCTTTCGTTTCTGTTTCATTTCTGCGAATTCTCAACTATTTTGTGTGACTTTTGGTTGAAATACTCTGCGTTGGCCGTTGAAAAGTTAAGACTATACTTCACAGGATCATTTCTGTAGTCAGTCTTCATTTACTTTCTTTGCAAATCGAAAGTATTAGCACCCGCGATGATGAGGCATATCGTTTTATCTAACAGTGTGAGGTTTATGAACTTAATTTTTAATTTTGTCTTGTGGCATATTTCAATGTAAATTTCTCATTGCCAGAAGCTGAACCATTACTGGCATTCCTCAGAGAGAAATTTTCATTAGAAATGATCAATGGAAGAAATGATCCTACGACAAAAGGAGGTACGACTATTGATGCGGTATTCGCGAGAAATATAGATAAAATAGATGTAAGACATTTCATATCGTATTTTAGTTATCATAATCCAATTGTAAATATTATAGATATCAATCCGTCAGAACGCAGAAATGATAATTTGCTTTATAAAATGTGCATAACAAATTTATAAAATGTGAATTTAAGAAAGTGTTGGTCACTCTCCCTCTCGCTAGTTTTCTTTCATACAAAATGATATGCATTTCTTGGAATATCACTAAGAAGTATAACTTCTTCCGTGCGTAGGGATTCCACGCACCTTTTTTTTCAGCAGCGCCATTTATCGTCGTGCAGCGTGAACAACAACACGCAGACAAAGAACGTATATATAATTACAAATACGGTCTTTGTCACAGAGTTGCATTTCATTTTCGATCGAGTCGATTAAAATTTAATTGAGAATTAATGTAGATTTTTATTTTGTATGATAAATCGTTCTTAATCGTTATGTGTGAATAAACTATTAGACAAACAAAATTAAACTCGCCAATATTTGCTCGATTTTCTCAAAAAGGTGACCACAAAAGGTAATAATAGACATAACAGTTTGTTACTATGAAGATAGAAGAGTATGGAATCTTATAATATTCCTTTTGAAGCGTAAGATACAATTGTATGATGGATGTAGAAGAGATCTAAAGGAGTTACAAAAGTTTAAAATTATTATTTTCGTCTCGGTGCAAACACTTGAGATCTTTCCTTACTTATTTTCAACCCATTTTAGAGGAATTAGGTCTAAGAGATTAGGTCTAAAATATAGCTTGGGCTATAGGCCATTTGGTGAATCATCTACAGCCCTCAAAGGTCATAAAAAGCTTTATTGTCCCAAATTTGTAACAGTTATAAATACATCTAAATATACGTTTGAAGAATTGTCCAGTTTTTCTTAACCTCAAACCATGAAATGCCGTTCAAAACTCAGGTGAATGATATATTTTGTCGCACTTTGTTGCACACATCATTCAAAATTTAGGTACCAAGAGATTTTTTTAAAGAAAAACTTATTTAAAAAGCTGTTTTGTCAGCTTACAACTGTGTAAAAGTAAAGATATAAAAAAATGTTAAAAACAAGTTGAAAATTAAATATCTACAATTAAAATAAAACTTTTATAATTCAGAGTAAATGTAGTACGACTCAAATATGACCGAAATGGGCAGCAGAAATTAAACAAGCATAAAATTGAGTTTAAATTTACAACAAAACTATTACACATGCAACCCTGCTTATATAAAAATCATGAAAAAATTAATAAAAATATGCTCAAAGCAACAAAAGCATAAAAACTATGCAGTCATGTTTACAATTGTTATCGTGGCAACTACAAATTTCTCAAAAAAAAAGTAGCAACAACAACAACCTTGTATAGGCGCAAAAAACTATAATTTGTGGCAAGTAAAATGCCGCACGCAACAAATAATAATAAAAATTGCGACAAATTTGTTGCGAGCGCGCATCAGTCGGCAACATGCGGCAATTAGAGTATAAAAATTGAAATTTTTTCAACACTTTTTTCGAACAACAACAACACAATGATGAAAGTGAAAAATAAAACGCAAATAAATAAAAAAAAAATAAAATGAATTTTTACAAGCAATTTGCAACATATTCGTAATAAATGGCAATTGTTGAGCGGGAAAAAGAGTCAAACACTTTTTCACGCACTTTTGTATACCATACCGAAGGCGGAACGCAATTGTTGTAATTATTATTGTTGTGTGATTATAATACACGTTAAATTGTTTGTGTTGTTGGGCAAGCTATAACCACGCACTTAAATCATCCACATCCTTAATGTGTCCGCTCAGCCAGCAAACGCACAGACACACACACACGCTTAGTAGCTTCTCATACATTAAAGGTAGCCGCAGCGTATCGCAGCAATGTCCAGCAGCAATAACTGTTAAAGTGACAGTCATAAAAACTACCATCAACCACAATAATGGGCGTTGGGCGACGCCGACGGAACTACGCTACGTTGTCCTTGCGTATTTATTGGCCATCAGCACTGTACTATACTATACTATATGGACGTACGAACGCATGCAACCTTGTTGCTGGTTGCTGCTTGTACCTTTGCTGTTTGTTGTTGTTGTTGCTGGCGCTGTTGCTCTTTTGACTTTTAGCCGTTTAAATGGCTGTGCAGCGGTTGCTATCTATCAACTTCAGGCATCATCAAGCAGAAAATCATACGTAATATTTTTTACGACGCTCTGCGGTAAGTGAAATACTGAACAACAACAAAAGCAAGAGTATTTGTATGAGACAATTTGTTTGTATTGAAAAGAGATTGATCTTTTGGTGGAATTTTTTTTTAAATATATTTCATTTATTTAAATCGGAATTTTTTTATATAAAATGTGAAATTATATAAATTTTAAATATCAAATGCCATCAAATTTCTATCAAAACGTATCTCTTTGTAGCGCACTTCGTTCAAATCGTTGTCATTTCAAATGAAATTCCTATCGAATTTGTTCCACTCTAGGCAAGTTCGATAATACCAGCCTTCACTGTAATGTTTAATGCGATACGAACACGTAAAAACATAGTATTCTCTCCTTTGAACCCTACCTAGTACACTTTTGATCCCTAGCTTTATGTTCCATGACCTCCAGCTTGACCTCTCCTGAACACCAACTTGTACTCTCCCAACCCATATATTCTAGTAACCCATATCTTGACACCAGTTTGACTTCAACTGACTCTCTGCTTTTCATTCCTTGATCTCTATGACTCATCGTGACCCCTAACCTGATCTCTCCGGCTCCTCAAAATGTCAATAAATTTGACCTGAGCAAAGGTTTTTCGACCTCAGTATCTTTCTCGTTTCCATTCTGAACTTTAAAGTATTCTAGCCCATTCAATATTTCATGTTCCATGACCCCAAGCTTGACCTCTCCTGATCACCAATCCACTGATCCATATATTGACATCAGCTTGACCTCTCCTGACTCCCCACTTGTCATCTCTTGACCCACCCTCGAGATTTTTAACTTGATCTCTCTGAGCTCTGACCCCTCAAAATGTGAACCACTTGAACTGACCAAGAGTATTTCCAACTCACTATCCTGCGCGTTTCAATTATGAACTTTATTGATAGTTTTCAATATTTCAAAAACCAACTGAGAATTACAGCGATTATGTAGGACCCGAAGTAAAAACTATACAAATTGATGTACTCTGACTTCATAGATACAGTTGAGGAACATCAAGCCAAAAAAAATGTATTTGCCTATGATTTTTGTGAATAAATTGATTTTTTAAATTATCTTTGCTCGCCATTTCTCTTATTTCCAACTCTCTGCCAAATATTTGCACTTCGACTACCAATTTTGAGCTCATTATAAGCTCATGGCTCATAATTTATGCATTTCCATTTACAACAACTTATCGTGCTAGTTATGCCTCCACTCCACCCCCACAACTATTCTTTAAGCCAAAAACATGACAGTGATTTGCAAATTAAAAAAAAAATATATGGAGAGAATATAAAACTCTCCACAGACCAACAAGTGCCCACTTACGTGGTACACAGAGCTGCCTTTTGTAAATGAACTCAAAAAAAGGCAAGTTCATGCCACGCGACACTCCATTATCATTGTAGTAATATGGAAAATATAAAAAGTCAACAACAACAATGACAGACAAAAACACAAATTTTACTATCTATACAGGCAGACTAACGGCCCATTTACAACAAATTGTAATGATACCCTCAAGTGTAGTGAAGTGCAGAGAATTGCTGCGCCTCATTTTAAAATAATCACCGACTTTCCGGCCGCCACTCATTCGCTTGTCGCTTGCTGCTGTCTGTGTCACATAAACGACACAGCAACGAGAACTCGCCCAACCGCATGGAGAGTGGCCGAGCTCGTAGGGTTCGCGTTAGTGTTGGGCACACCATTTGCTCCCTTTTAACACGGAAAGGCAAATTTTTACTTCCTATTCGCCCGCAATAAAGTCATGTGCTCAGACACAGACATTTGCGAGCCGTCCGCTGCTTTAGAGGGTTCAACACATTGACACCGTACCGTACCGTGGTCCGTCGCGTTTAGGTTATTTTGAATCACCGGAAACCCATTAATGGAAGTCACAACTATTGATTATGTCGCTCACAGCGGTGCCAACAACACAGCGCAAACGAGCCGAACCGAGCCAATCGACAAATGTGAGATGGCGGTATAAATTGGACGGCCCGGCCGCCAACAGCCAACAGCCAAATGCACAACTCATCAAGTAGTGTTTGTTGTTGTTGTTCTGAAATCGGGCGAAGGCTTCTAAGAGGTCAGTGAAATATTCAGTCAGCCGTTGATTTTCCCATTTCGTACAGCGTGTAGTTTGCCGGTGTTTGTGTCTGGCGACAATCATACCTCTAGTGCTTCTGTCAGCCACCTTCGCTTCCTCTCACCGGCTCTACATCTTTTATGATAGTCACCAATTTTATTATAATTTTGCATGCCATTGAGTTTGGTGTAGGCGAGCGTTTGTGTTTGTCGATTGAAAACGGTCGTCCTTTGTATGTGGTGTACATTTAATATCGAAAATGTGCCCAACAGGAAAGGGATTAAGAACTTGCTCATTTTTAACTTCTATATATATTAGGTAAGATCATAAATTAGTTCTCTGGGTTAAGGTTACTCGACGAATTGAGAGTCTCAACGGAGAAAGAGCTTTAAGCCGTTTTCAAATACTTCGCTGAGAAAGTTTTCATCACATTAAACACTGATCTGCCAGGTCGGTAGCAATCTTTGAATTCGGTAACCGCTTTGTATACTCTCCGAATTGTACTAGCAATGTTTGATAGATATTCACTGACCTAATCCACCTCATTTATTGTGTTTATCTGAAGACCCTTTGTTAAAACTACCCATGGCTTTACTGTTCACAACAATGACTTAAAAATATTTGAAAAAGTAAAAGAACCAGTCCAACTAAAAAGTCAAACGGACTATAGTAATGCATCCAGAAGTTTTTTTGACAATAATTTGAATACCAAATCCAATATTAAGACTACGGAGCCATTTAAATTTACCTACCTATTTAATATTTTAAAAGAAGAGAGATAAATACTGAGATAAGAGAGACGAGAGAGAGGGAGAGAAATATGTGGAGACAGAGACAGAGACAGAGATCCACCCGAAAAGGAAAGACATATGTGAATCCCTCATCTCTATCTCTATATCCACCACTATTTCTCTCCCTCCCTCTCTCTTTATCCTTCTCTTTCCATCTCTTTACTTCTTCTACTATATATCCTTCCCTCTCTCTCTTTCTCATTTAATACTTTTCTTAATTTTCCTACTGGGCACTTTCTTCACTTTATCTAAATTTAAAACAATTATATCCACACATTTATGCAAACACTCGATATCTTTTATACTTCGTATTGTAGTTTGACCTTTTAAAAATAAATTTGCATTCAAAAGCATAACGATTCTTCTTTGACTCGCTGTTTGTGGCCATAAATTGAAATTCAATTTAATTGGCCGTGGAGGCAATTTTTTAACGCTCCAATAGCGCGAGGGTATTGTAAAAGAGCATATGGAATGGAGAGAAGGGAAATCGATTCGGAAGAGAAAGAGTAGCGATTTTCATACTGAAGGGTTTTAAAGAGAAAATATTCAGTTCAAAAATGGTTTCAAAAATAAAAATGATTAATAAAAAATTAGAATTATTAAAAATATATAAAAATATTTTTTTTTTTAATAAAATTTTCGAATTTTGAATAAAATAAATATTAAATTTTTAATGTAAAATAATTTTGAAAATTTTATTTTTCGAAATTTATCCAATAAAAATTAGAAAATCACATCTTTAACAAACTATTCAAATATCCGAGGTTATGTCAGGGTTCAACATAACCTCGCCTATTTCAAAAGTTCTTTAAATTCACTTAATAATCACATGCAATTAATTTTCAAACTATTTGAACCATTATAAAATTGTCTGGGCAGCGAATAAATAGCAAAAAGTCTAAATTTCAAAAAAATAAAATAAAATCAGCCTAAAAGTCGCACGGAAGCGCAAAATAAAGCGCATTCAAGCCCGAATAGTGGCGAGATAAATTGATGCAGATAGCGCTGGAAGTGCATGCAAACAGCGACGGCGGCAAGCCGACAACGACAGGCGCTTGCCACATGATGGCGTGAACATGCACGAATACGCTATAGGCAATACAGCAAAAGCAGAAACAATAACAAAAACGCCGAAAAACGAAACGCGAATCGCGCAGAGCTTTGTGCGAAATCAATTTAATGTTGAATTGGTGCCAAGAATCTGATTTTCTAATGCTATGGCGTGACGCGCCGCAGCACAACGCCTCACCACGCTTGCGTCGCATTCGCGTTGAACCGCATACGAATTGAATGCTGAAAAAAGACTATTACATGCAACATGCCACACACTTACACATACATACATTAGTTAGTAATGACACAGCCGCCGCAACGAGTGTGAAGGAGGAGAAGGTGCCACAAAGAGCGGGAGTGCGGATGACAGCGCGCAGAAACGGCGTCCAACCGGCTGTTGCTATCACAACGCGGAAATGGCGAATGCGGAAATGCGCGGACACAGTAACACAAAACAAACACACATTTATGTAAGCGCACATGTGTGAGAGCGCTTTAGGCAATTCAACCATACGACGCGCTCATTTTCACTTCACAAATTCATTCAATCGCCTGTGCGCCGTCACATGGTGGCCATCCAAACAACACTAACTTCACTCCACAAGCACCGAGCAACGCTAACTGTATGCCTGTCTATCTCGCTGATTGCCACTGGACGCCATTGACTTTAAAGCCCGCACCCATTTGTATGGTAATGAATGGAGTGGCATGCAACATGGCAATGGCTAGCTTTTGTGTGGGAACTCCACTATTGACTCTATTAAGCGCAAAAGCTAGCTAACGAATGATGAGCTAACCTAACGGTAATCTTAAGGCAAAGAATGCCACGCTACTTTGTGGCATGTAAAGCGTCTAGGCAACGTTTAGCGGATTACGTGTGGGCATGGCGGGCAAGTGCAGTGTTAATAGTGTGGAAATTGCGGCACAAACGACGGGAATTGCCGAGGAGAATGCTTAAAATAAAATTAGTGATTCAACTGCAGATTTGACTATGCCGCCGTTTAGCGAAGAAAGCTTGAAAAACTGTTAAAGTGAGCTGAATAGAATTTGGCAGATAGAGTTGGAGAGAGCTTAGTTGTATAGCAAGTGGCCTTGTGTTGCCATATTGAATTGGAACTTCGTTTTAAAGTGAATTTCTAAAAATCTGTGGAGTCTTCTATTGAAATACTGAATTTTTGCAGTGAAAACGGTAATAAAGTTCAAAGGAAAGGAAATTGAATTGTACACACTCTACTTCTTCTTCTTCTTCTTGACTGGCGTAGACACTGCTTACCCGGTTATAGTCGAGTCTACGACAGCGCGCCACGCATCTCCCCTTTTGGCAGTTTGGCGCCAATTGGAAACACCAAGTGAAGCCAGGTCTTTCTCCACCTGGTTCTTCCATCGGAATGGAGGTCTCACTCTTCCTCGGCTTACACCAGCGGGTACTGCATCGAACACTTTCAGAGCTGAAGCATTTTCGTCCATTCGAACAACATGACCAGCGTAGCCGCTGTTGATAGATACAAGCAAAACATTTCTATGGAAGCAGTTGAGTTGGTGAGGCCTACTAAATTTTCTCTCTCTATCCCTTCCTCTCAATATTTTTTCTCTCTCTTTCTACCTCGATTTCTTTCTCACTTCCTCTTCATATACATTCTCTTTACTTCTCTTTTTCTTTCTCCCTTCCTCTCTATATACTTTCTCTATCTTTCTTTCTCTCTTTATCCTTTCCTCTCCATAGTTTTTCTTTCTTCCACTCAATATATTTTCTATACCTTTCTATCTCTCCAGTCACTGAGTTGATGTACTCAATCGATGATATCTCGGATATACCTTCACGGTTTTTGGTTATAAAAATAGTTAAGGTCTATCGCTTTCCGGGGTTTTCTACTCTCTCAAAAGTTCCCAGCGGGATCAGATGATGATATGACATTTGTTATAAATGGGTTATAGGTTACCCTTATATATGGGTACTTTAGGATATGTGGCGACAATTGAATATTTAAGATGCTGTACTATCTGAGTTAGTGAGTCTTCTACAATTAACTGACTTGTAATGCCTCAGATTTGTAAAAATGAAAAAATACTTTTTATTTTTAAATTATATTTATATACCAAAGGACTGACTCTCAATGCAGCCAACTTCCTATTGACTTTAGGTATACAACAAGCTATCCCAATTTTGGACTTTGATGTCAGAGTAAATCGCTTAGTTGACAATAAGCCGATATAATACAAACGCCAAACATAGACTTAAATCGACTCTGAAAATTTGATGACAGGGTTTTAATATTAGGTCTCCAATAGATGTTTCTAGGGTCAAGCACTGGTCGATTAAATCGATTTTTTTATATCGATCTTGGACATGTGTGTCAACACTAACCCAACAAAATATTTGTAGAGATCTGTTTGCATCCCAAACTTATTCTCAACTGAAAATGTCACTTTTTGAGCCGAATTCTCGACATTTGCCGGAAATTTTGCTTTTTTTTAATTCCATGAAAAGTGCCCCATAGGCTCAACGACATTTATAACCGTTTTTATACAAAAAGAAAAAAAAATTACAAAAAAAAAACGGCGGAAGCAAAGTTGTTTATAGTTAACCTGGTCTTTCTAAGTTACAGAAGATTGCTCCATATATCTATTTTAATTTCATTTAACTAATTGGTCTCCAAGTTATTTTGTTAATTTTATATATTTAAACCTCAGTAAATGAAGGTATTATGGTTTTGACAGAAATGTTTGACAGCTGTCAAAATGCAACACTGCATTTTTCACTTTATAAAACAAAATTTTCGAATTACTTCAAATCGTACAATTTATAACCTCACTCAGTGGTGATTTTTCGCATATTTTCCAACAACTTTTCTACTTTTTTTTACCATTTTACTTTTAAATTGCAAGTAAACTTTACTTTCCAATTGACTTTTTGCCACCACCTGAGTGCAACATTTCCGCACTCCACTCTAAACTACTTAATATACGAGTACTACCACATAAGTGTGTGCCTGTGTTTGTGATTTTCGAAAAAGATTCACCACTTCACTATGTCCAGCATAATCAATTTCATTTCCTCACTAATTAATTAAATTCAGAAAAAGTATGCATTGCCGCAAACAAAACTCGCTTTCATTTCCAAATCACAAACACACACAGAGAGATGAATATTTGTATGCCCGTTGTATGCATAACTCAACTTCGACAGTGAGCGAGAGATTGGGGTCCACACGCCGCTACTAACTGGCAATGGCTTTTAGTTGCAACCGCCACTTCCAAGTTCGTGCAAAATGTCCGGTGCTGTCTCGGCTGCTGTGGCAATTGCTCATTGGCAGTGGCTTAATGCTTGCGCCTTGGCTATTTCCCCACCGACCTCCTTCCTCTTCTGCATACAAGCAGTCATTTGGCACGGCTAAATATTTATTTCTGGTATATATGTATGTATGCAGCACGCTTAACTTCATTTGCTTGGACAATTTCTGCCTGCCACCATCAACACTTGACTGGCCTCGTTGGCTGTCGCTTTTCAATGCAAACTTTTGTTCCGCTGCAGGCGCATTTAGTTGCTGATTTTTAGAATTTCTATTTTTTACAATTTATTGTATTTGTTTTTGCTTATTTTTGCTGCTTTTCTGCGTCTGCTTTTGCTGTTCTACATTTCCACAATTTTTGTTTTTTACTCCGGTTTTCTAATTCGTTTTTTTTGTGTTTTTTTGCCGGTTGCCCGCAAATTGTTAGATTCGTGTTTTATTTACTTGCCATTCTATTCACTATCCGCTTGGCTTTTTTTCGCTTTCTTTTGCACTCATTTTCTTGTCGCTTTTTTTGTTGTTTTTATTTTTCTAATTTTATTATAGCCGTTTTTTCTGCAATTTCTCTCCTTGTGGCGCTGTTATTTTTCTTGCCATTATTTTTATGCTGAGATTTTATCGAAAAACACTTTCATTAAAATTACTCCAATTTTCGCTGATTCCTTCTGCTCTTCGTTTTCGGTTTTTCTCTTTTTTGCTTTGTGGCATATTACTCGTGTTG
Source organism: Zeugodacus tau (assembly GCA_031772095.1). Classification (NCBI taxonomy): domain Eukaryota; kingdom Metazoa; phylum Arthropoda; class Insecta; order Diptera; family Tephritidae; genus Zeugodacus; species Zeugodacus tau. The sequence goes on along the minus strand of CM062653.1, from coordinate 5,467,695 downwards.
TTTGTGTTATTGTAAATTGGACATTTTTCCGACAACGCTTTCCGCCGGCATGCCATTGCAGGCGCGTGTATATTTTATTTCTACCGTTATTCACTATCTCAGCATAGCATCTTCATGCCGCTGCCGCCTCGTTGCTGGTGCTTTTTTAGCCATTTTTCATGACATTGGCGGTAAGTGTGTTGGTGGCAGCAAACATTGGGGCTCTGCTGAATTGCAAAAGTCTGCCTTTGCTCTGCTCGCCTTCGGTTTCAGTGCCCCTGTGGGTTTTGTCGTAATTCTATCAACACATAAAAGTTTATTAAGTTCGATATTGAGCCTGCAGGAAAAGTTCAGATATGCTTCGAAGATAGAAAGTGACTTATTTTAACTGAGTACAGCTTTTTCATATAGTCTGGCCATTTCAGGTTAGTATATATAAAGCGTTTAAGCTCAAAACAGCGTTTTTAAAGTGGAGCTTTTAAAGCACATATCGCAAAATCTATGCTAAACAGTTAATAGTTCTGGTATAAACAAAGCTTTTAAGCACAAAATTGAGATATTAATGAAGAGCTTTTATAGCAGCGATCACAGTAAAACGGTCTAGTCGGTAAAAAGCTTTTAAGCACAAAACAGAGGTTTTCAAGGAACAGTCGATCAAAGGAAGCTTAATCGATGCTTTTAAGCACAAAGGAGAGATTTTAAAGCAGAGCTTTTAAAGCATTTATCTTTGTGTGGATAAATTTGAGCAGTTGTTACATTTTTAAAACTACGAACGATTTTGTATTCACCAAAATAGTTTAATTTGGGCACCAGCTAAAGGCACCTCACTTTGACAGACACTAATTGTGAGTGATAAATTAAAGCTTTCAGTTAGAATCTAGAGAATTCGATTCACTGATTCTGAGTGATAAATTAAAGCTTTGAAAAGCTTTCAGTTAGAATCTAAAGAATTAGGGAAAGCCCAGCTAAAGAGCTTTTAAGCTTTCAGTTCATAGGATAAGATTCCTGAATCGTTTTCTGTATCACCGCAAGATCCCTCACTTTCACAGACACAATAATTGAATGAGTGATATATTAAAGTTTAAAAAAGCTTTCAGTGAGAATCTAGAGAGCCCGGGAAAAAAATAAATCTACAAAATTTCCTACTTTCCATAATTTTATAGTGCCTATAGTCAAAAATATATGTAAATACCATAGCTATATTTATAGTCTTACAAACACACTTGCCATTCCCTAGACACCTTAGTTTACTCAGCTCATTTACGCCGAACAGCAGCCAACTTTAAGCGCTGGCACACACACACACAAACATCACATATGTACGCCTGCGAATGCCATCAAGTTTGGCTCACCTCATTCGTTTTAACAACCGAAAGTAGTAAAAATGTCTTCAGGCCTTTTTTATTACATTCAACTCATCATCTCATCAACATCAACGGCATTGGATGGCATCAAAAAAATCTGGCATACGTGTAGATAAACAAAAACAAGAACAACAGCAACTACAACCACAAAAAACTATAATTTTTCAACATTTCCATTTGTGTTTTTTTTGCCATTTTTCTTTGTGCTGTTGTCCTTTAATTTGGTTTTGCTGCACACACGCCGTAGTGAATTGCTTAAAGCGTCGTGGCGGCAGTGTAGCTTGTTTGAAGCTTTTGGGCGTTGCACTGCCAGATTGCTTGAAATTTAACGTTTTTCTGCTGTGACAGTACAATCAAAAGGTGGTACAAATAATTGAACTGACACGTGTCGCCCATGAAAGGGTGCTCCTTGGATGGTTTGTTGTTATTTTTTTGGTTGTGGATTGGTGGTAGATGGAGTAAATGATTTAACAATTTAAAGTGGGAAAGAAATTTACGATAAGCTAAGGGTAAACCTATTTTTAATTTTAATAAATTTGATCGGTCGTTGGAGCATTTACCACAGAACAAGTAACTAGAACCAGTCAGTTCAACGATTTGGGGTTTTATATAACTTTTTGCGGGATTCAAGAGTATATATCTGCTAGAAAATATTATACGTCTCCGGAAAACAATGATTTTCTCCTTATCCAAAATTAGATTTTAACTAGATTATATAAAATATATAATAGTACTTCTTTGGGAGAGGGTTCCAGAGGAAGCTTGCTTGGGTACTTACATATGATTTTTATTAATCATTGCAGTTGAGTAGGCTTCAGAGGTGGAAACCTTTGATCATATCTTCTCTACTTGAGAAGAAGAAGCTTCATCCCGCCATCCAAATTAACTTGTTTTGATCTCATAACCCATAAAGCTGTCTCAAAGAGGCAATTGGTTTGCTTTCTTGATATTCTAAATCTATCCTGTACTATTGTTTGTAAAAATGTCGAAAATAATTGTTTTTTATTAAATCACTTTTTTCCTACTTCTTCTACTTCTTGTATATACATATGTCTAAACCAAAAATTCTTCGTCCAGTACCCAGGTCTTTAAAAATATCAGGATACAATACTGAACTCAATAGTTCCCAATTGAAACCATATTTCGACTAAGGTTTGTAGGTATGCAAAAAATAGTTGTTGATTGACATACAGATTTAAGGGGTTAGGAGTAGTCAGAGACACGAAAAATTAGAATTTTCAGTAATTAATTTGCTATTAAATCATGTTATTTTACAAAAGTAATAATATGGCGTAATTACACAATGTTTTGAATTGAAGTCACGAAAATTTAAAAAAAATATATATATTATTTCCAAAGTTATAGGTGTTTGTGTTGACCCAATCCCAAAAAAAGGTCCTTGCGGTGACAATCATAAGTTCTTGGAGATTCATCTAAAGTCAATTGGATAAGATAAATTAGTTTTATAAATAGATAATCGAGCCTGTTCTGTTTTTTTTTTTTCAAAATCAACAAAATGGCGGCTTCAGGAATTTTTTTTCTACATTTTTCAGTTAATTGCTCTTAAAAAAATTAAAAGCTGTATAAATTTCATTAAAATCTACTTAGCGGTTTTAGAGTTACATTTGTCCCCAGTTCAAAAAACAGACATAGTTTTGAGAAAAACGCATTTGAAGTTTCACCCGATCGTTTTGGAATGCCCAAGCGCTCTTTGTTATTGTCGAATAACTCGAAAAGTAATTATCGGATCAACTTCAAATTTTCAGATAATATTTTTTAAGATATTACACCTAACAAAAATGCAAAAAACAAAAAAATTATTTTTTTTAAATTCTGACTACCCCTAACCTCTTAAAACGGTCATTGAATACCTTTTAAGTGATTCTGTACACGATTCTTTTTACATTTATGTTGACTTGGATTCCCTTCCATAATTTTAGAACCAGGTAATATTACAGCTGTATTTATATAACTCGAACTTGTATAACTCGGAGTTCTCCATACGTCGAATTCTTGAATTGGCAAGAGAAGTTCAATTTCATACAAATTACCTTCCGTAACTCGAAATCTCTTTAACTCAAAGGTTTTTTTTGTGGATTATGGTGATTCAAGTTAGGCAAGTTCAACATGTATTTTTGTTCTATTTCATGTTCGTCCCAGCATTTTTGAATATTTTATTCAAAGACCTTAAAACCTGGTCTAACACAAATTAAAATGTTTTAAACTATACTCATGACACTCAATCGACCTTAAATTATTTTTATTCAACATAACCTAAAAATTCGGAAACTAACATAACCTTAAATTTAGTCATTCATACTGTAGAAAACTGTTACAACTAAACTCACTTTATGATAAGCTCTTCAGTAATATAATTCATACTTTAAATTACTCAATAATTGCCAGCATTTGCAGGACATATGCATAAACAACAACAACAATAACATTGAATTTGCGTAAATTGCTAATTTCATTGATTTTTGTCTAAACGATATGGCATATCTTTGCATAATTCATGCAATTTCCAATTTTCATAAATCATTTAACCAAATCACAATAATATTAAATGATGTGATAAACTGTGCAACAACAAAAAAAACAACCACTTAGTAATAATGATAGGTATATATGTATGGATTGTGGAAATAAAATGTAAAAGCTTGGAAAAGCAAACACATACGCATGAATAGCATAAATTTGTTTAACTTGTAAGACCTTTAATGGCCTGCTTCTGCTGCTGCTGCCGCCACTGGCATGGACATACACGCAGTAATAAGCTATTTGTAATTTTATTTGTCTGCGTGCTTTTATCAATTGTGTGTGTGTATGTGTGCAGCGCATTCTTCGCATAACAATTAACTCAACCATAATATTAGCACTTTTATGCTATTGCTGCTGCTACTTCTTCTTCTTATTCTTCTTCAGCTGCTTCAATAACAAATATTTGTTTCTTCAGTCACTATGATATTTTCTCTGTCTTTATAGTGTTGTTGCTATTGTTGTTGTTATGGCACATTTGTCCTTTTCGCCTATTAATTAAATTGTAAACCACAATGTTTTAATTATTTTGTAAGCCATAACTATATATAGTGTTAGAGTAAATGAATGCCATGCCTATGAAACTGTCAATAGCCACTTACTAACAAATATAGACACATATAGATACATATGTACATACATATATATACATATATATATATACTCATATGTTGTTTGTAGCGTTGTGCTGCCAAAATCTTCGTGCTCAAACACTATTTCCAACAAAGTAAAGTAAACTCAGGCTTTACTGCTGCATTTAGCTCAATTTAAGTATTTATGTATGTATGTAAGTGTATATGTGTGTATGTGCTCTGCGAGTCTATCGCACCAAATTGTGGCTCACTTACACAATCGAAGCAATTATTTGACAAATATTGGCTGTGAACCAACACTTAGGCCGGCAAAGAACATACATATATACCTCCATATACCTATACATTTACTCCAGCTCTCTGCTATGCAAAAAGGTTAACTATCTGCATATATATCTTCAAATATTTATATGCATGTGCGTTCGTATCGCTTGATTGCTGCAAATTTTCTTAACTGTCATTATTAAAATAAAGGACATAACTGGCACAGCCTAACAAGCACAGCCATATATTTACTACAGCGTATACTCAAATATTCTCTCTATAATATGCGCTTTACTTCTACTTCAGATACACACAAACCACATGTAAGTAAGTATGTGTGTCTCATGAACATCTAGTTTCGTCAACAATAACCCCAAGTGTGTATGACCAATACCAATTTGGCTACATTATTTGCTACCAAATTGCAATTACTTCACATACAACACACACAAACACATATACTTACATATTTTCTTAGGCACACACACACTCATATATATACATCTCTACAAACACTAATACAATTTACTTGTATTAAATATGTAATATTGCTATTAACCTTTGTAAACACATTGCCGTGCTATCATTGTTCTTTAGTAGACATACACCGCCTCTTACAACATTATATATGTAAGGTTGTATGTTTACCATTCTACGCAACATATGTATGTATGTATGTATTTGTATAACGCAGATTACAAGTAAATTAAGTGCGTCATATGTTGTAATACTGGCATTTTCCGAATAACTATCAAGTGTGGCATTTGCGCAAATGATTATTGTGAACAGTGGAACAAAATTGAGAAAAATTGCTTAAATCACTATATAGAGACTGAGAATAAGTGTAAGGATATTACTTAGGCAAAAAAAATCGACGGAATGAGCAGTAAAAGCAATTTTTCTGGAAATATATGAAAATAAAACTCAAACGTCCACTAACTATGCGCATTAAGAATGAAGACTCTCGTGAGTACTCCAATAAATCCGAAATGGAAACTATAAATAAGTACATATATATAAATTCAAATATATTAAAAACATAATAAATATATCTTCTGCTTCGGAGTTATAAATAGTAAAAATATTCAAGCAATAAATGGCAAACCTCAGAGATATATTAGGTTGGCAAATATCTCCCTTCCGCTTTATAAAAAGTGTTACAGTAATCGGATTTAGTTCAAATATGCGCCGTTTCGTTTGATAATCTGTTTCCATCTAGACGGCAATTTCATAAAATCCCCACTCGTAGAAGCCCTCCTCCTTATTTGCCAAGAACTCAAACAACCACTTTTCACAAGCCTCTTTTGAGTTCAACTTTACACCACCAAGTGCATTCGTCATGGACAGGAACAGGTGATAATCACTTGGCGTTATGTCCGGGCTATATGGTGTATGCGATAAAACCTCACATCAAAGCTCCCGTAGCTTCTGACGAGTCATCAACGAAGTGTGTGGTCTGGCGTTGTCCTGGTGGAACACTACACCATTCCTGTTAGCTAATTCTGGACGCTGCTGGTCGACCGCCTGCTTCAAGTGGTCCAGTTGTTCGCAGTAGATGGTAGAATTAAGCTCCCAGCTCAGGGAGCAGCTCATAGTGGATGATTCCCTTCCAAAACCACCAAACACACAGCCAAATCTTCATGTCCGTCAATCCCGGCTTGGCCACTGTTTGGGACCGATTCACCGGCCTTCGACCACGACCGTTTTCGCTTGATATTGTCATATGCGATCAATTTTTCGTCGCCAGCCTCCATCTGCTTCAAAAATGGGTTTCAGCAAAAGCTCGATAAGATAAGGAAGGTCCAACTAGATATCTCTGTTTACTATTTTTTTACTTTTAAGACTTGTATCAGAATAAATTGTATCAAAATAAGTAATCACATGTGCTTTGTCTCTATGAATTTGTATCTTGGTTCTAGAAATCTTTCAACAACTTTTGAATTGGTTTCCATTCGACATCTTGTCTATAATAAACTTCATAATCTCAATCCCCTCAGCACTTATTAAGTTAGAGTAAAATTTGACTTATTCGAGAGAACAGTTTTCCGCAAGATCTTTAGAGCCGAAATCGTGAGCGAGAAGTATCTAAAAAGATGAAACTATGAACTACATATATGAGCTCTACGAAGACATGGATATACATAGTTAAGCGTATAAAAACCCAATGAATGCGCTGGTTGGGTCATATCGTACGTATGGAAGACGATGATCTTGAGAGAAGCTGCTTCAATTCCGGATGCATGGACAACGTAAGCAAGAGCGCGCACGCATCTAATGAAAGAATCAAGTGCATAGGGACCTGCCAGTGCTTGGGATATACAACTGCCGTGACTTTGCAAATGATAGAGGCAACTGGCGAAGTTTTGTGTCCTCGGACCAGACCGACCAATGGTTGTAGTGCCAAGAAGAAGAAAATATGATTTAAATAAAATTTTGCTTGCCGGGAGACCGCACTAGGCCGTAGGTACCACATAAGGGTTAATTTTATAATAAATATGAGGCTTCAGCAGTTCAGTTAATTGACTTATGGAATAAAATAAAACCTAATGGTGTAGATTTTGCTTTGAAGTATCCATTATCGTATAGCTCAGACTCCACTAATCTACATGGTTCACATACGGGTTAATATTTTTAGTAAAATGTAAGAGCCTTTTATTTCAAATTATTCACTTCCATTCAAATTATTGAGTACTAATGTTTGATTCCGCATATGTCTTATGATTGGTAGACTTAGAGAGCAAAATTTTATTTAAAGTAATAACTTTAATTGCAGAGATACCTCATTAGCCTACAAGAACCTAAATGTGGTTAATTTTAAGTAAATTTAAAGCATTGAACATTATCGAATAGAGTTGGATGATAACCTGTCTGGATAGTGAACACATCATTAACCTCTATAGTTTACATAAGGGTTAATTATTGACATAAGAGTAGTATGGAACATCCACATGTAAAAGGCTGCTGAGCCTTTTAATTTCAAATTAGACTGTTTGTTCCAATTTTTTTATATTAATGATTGGTCCAGCATGGATATTACAACAACTTTTATATCAAAATGCCATATAACTTGAGTTGGTTTGAAAATCATTCCAGAGCCAATGTCGCCAATGGGTGTCCAAAAGCATAAATAAACTATTCTGATCTACTAAATCTCCGTTAAACTTTTTAATTTCGAAATTCACAAAGTAAATTAGGATATCAGCAATATGCTTTGGTTTCTCTACAAATCTTTAAGTAATGACATTTGTATATAGAGGGTAGGTGGACTGGCAGTATCAATGCTGGAAGTCAAAGATTCAAATCAATTCGACTAATTTCTGTGCGGTATACTAATCTACGAACAGTCAATTAGCATTAAATAATTAATTGCCTGCACAAATGACTTAAAACGCGCACACATACATCCGTTCACATTCGATTACTGCCATACACAAAATCGATTTATCATTAGAAGATAAGAATACAACTACAATTACTTGTTGTTGGAAAAGTCTATTTCACTAGCTTTCATTGTTCACATTAAAAATTGTAAACACAAGCATATTTCTCAGTATTTGCCTGCTTTCATTTTTCTGTTTCAAAACCATTTTTATATTGAAATGGAAATTGGTCGTCAATAGCAGGAACAGAGATAGAGGCAGCCTTGCATGAGATCAACCGCAGAAGAAAAGCAAATTAAGTATCGGAAAAATGTCATTAGCAGCAGCAAGAACAATTTGAGGCAAACAGGCCTTGACTGTTAGAAAACTGTATTTGCAAGTTGATTGAAGTCAGCATATATATTATGTGTACAGAGAGAGTATGGATATTTCGTTAGAAATTTTTATTTCCAAGCAATTACTATTATTGTCTGTGTATAGCTTTTCGCTATAAAAATCCGTAATCATCAACAGCCTCATCAGCAGCTGCATCATCATTATCACCACTTATATGGTCATACAAGCTACAAGCAACCACAGGCGGCTACTTTGCTTCATCTCTACGCCCTCTAAATGCTGTTGGATACCTCCACATTCTATATTTCTTTGCAATAACTATGCTCTACTGCTATTTTGCATATTTGCATACGCATTTGCATTTGCCATTAAACAAATGTCATTTGCCCATCAATGAGCAAACAAAAGCATTCAACGACATGAGTGTACAAGCCAAGCGTAATATTGACTGAGGTTGTTTGGTTGCCGATGCATAGAAATGAAATATCCAGTAATATTGTTTGAATGTGTAGAATTGTATATATATGTGTGTTTGTGTGCAACGCTCATTTGTTATATGTCATTTAAGAGATATTGGTGTTGGCAGGCGTAGCACTTCAGAAGCAACAGCTCAACTCAGATGAGATGATTCACATTTACCGCATGTGAGGTCTATATGATTGTGTGCGTAGTGCCCTTGTCCACTTATTTATTTGTCTATGCAATTTGCTACCCAACAGGCAAATAGACAATTTTATACTGAGTGAGATTTTGGAAAGCTACAGTTTCTTCAATGAACAAATTTCAATTACTGATTGACCGACCTGAACCAAAAATTTATTCGATAATCATACCAAGGATTTTATGGTAAATACTTTTTTGTTTGGGGAAGGTTTCAATGAGTTTTTTTAGTTGATCATATCGGCAAAAAGTCTTATTAAACTAGTCTCATTAATACCAGATAATTATAAGAATATTTGAAGGTATTATTGACCTATTATTTAGAATTATTTATTTTCTTTTATCCTGGTGGGAAGATTATATTTTCCTGGGAGTCATTAGAAGAGATATTCGCTCTCAGAAATGGATTCCTTCAAGCTTCAAATAAAGATTCAACCAATAAAGTAGAGATGGACTTTGTTCTGTTCCTCATTTACATATACTTTTCACCATTATTTCCTTATAGCCTTTTCACCCAGCCAAATTAATTGATCAATTAAAATTTTGATTGAGAAATCAGTTTTTGCCCTTCACACTGCCGGCTACTCGATAAACTATTAGCTGTTATACATTTTTGGTTTTGCTTTACATAAGAAGTTGGTAAGTTTCATCAGCTGATTGCTATTTTTAGCAGCGATATCTACCGTCGTGCGTGAACAACAACTCGCAGACAAAAAACGTTAAAGTAATTACAAACACGATCTTTGTCGCAGAGTTGCATTTCATTTAATGTACATTTCACATTAATGTAGAAAAAAAAATTATTTTGTATGTTAAATCGTTCTTAATCGGCGTTTTAAACGAGCAGAGGCCGGTTAATTGATCAATTAGCTCCTGTGTGAAAAGGCTATTAGATAACTTAATCTTAATCGGGACGACAAGTTTGTGAAATCTAATTTAGTCTTTTCGAGAAGAAATTCACTTCCCGCTGTCACTTTTCGAATATTTCTTTAGTCAAAGGATGTTCTTTAAAAATACCATGATCTACAATTGAATGTCTCTTGCCTCTGAAAGGTTAAACCATTATTAATTGAGTTCACTCACGAAATGAGTGAGACATGAGTTATAATTCTGGTATCTAGAAGACCGTTCGAATTCAAAAGTTGATAATTTTTATCTACCTCAATACCAGAAACATACCTTTATTGATGTTTTGCTCATTTCATTCATACGTTATACCAATTCTCAACCGAGCAGAGGCCGGTTAATTGATCAATTAGAACCTGTGTGAAAAGGCAATTGATAACTTAATCTTATTCGGGGCGACAAGTTGCTGAAATCTAATTTAGTCTTTTCGAGAAGAAATTCACTTTTTCCACAGTCACTTTTCGAATATTTCTTTAGTCAAAAGATGTTCTTTAAGAAAGGTTAAACCATTCTTTATTGAATTCAGTCATGAATTAAGTGAGTCCTGAGTTACAATTCTGGTTTCTAGAAGATCGTTCCAACTTAAAAATTTATAGTTTTTATCTATCTCATATTAGATATAATCTAATATCTATCTCATTTTTCTATACCAGAAACCTACCTTTATTGATTTTTTACTCATTTCATTCATATGCTATACCAATTCTCAACCGGTTTATAAATTATTTCTTTTTAGTAGGAATAAAAAAAGACTTTTTTAAATCAAAAAAATATTATTTTTATTGATACAATATATCTACAACAACTTTTAGAAGCTAATTTTTTAATAAAAAAATATATTGGATAATTGAAGTGCGTATCAACTAAATTAGAGTTTAAAAACCTCAAGAACTTAGCGCTAATTAATGCCAACTTCATCTTGGTTACCTTCATTGTTGCTGCCGCTGTTGTCAAAACATCATAACGAAATCATGTGTAATGAAGTTTTTCCAATACCAGATGAGTGCATACAAATGGAAATAGTCAGCTATTGACACACACTGACATATACTGCTGTCTGTATGCATCTAACAACACATCAACTCAATATTGGTTTGCTCAGTACTCATGTACACCGCAAACACAACAATTTGCAATTTGCTAACGATGCAACGAGCATTAGCAGAAGACACACAAGTACGACAACACATTTACACACACATACAACATACAATCAGCATCATCTCCGGCTTAGCCACTCAATCGCACTGTTGGCCTATCTACTTACCAAACCGCCGCAGCTGTAACCGCACAACAGCATGCTTACAACCGTTGTTGCCTTTGATTTTGTAGCACAGCAGCTCTTATTCATCTACTCCACACCCCCAGCCGTCGGCATTGCGTCCAGCTGCTGTTGTTCGCTTTTGCGCTCGCTTACTCATCAATCTCATTCTTATTATTTGCAAACATTATCTCGTCGGCGATATTGGTTTGCTTATTTGTTTTTGTAATTGCCACACATGCCACACACAGAGATATACACATTCACAGGCATTGCATAGAAGCAGCATAAATACTGACTGCTAGTTGGGTGCTCATCATCAACTCAATAGCCAAATAGAATTCATACAACAGGATACCCGCCAATACACGCACGCACAAACACACACACACACTAACAACAAATGACCAGAACCAATGGCAACCGCAAATAATGATTACATTTCCAAAGGCAAAGGCAAAATTGCTGCCACCATCTATGTACTCCACATGTTGCCACATTGCGACGATTTTGCTTTTTCACTGAAAATCTATGAAAATTCACCGAATTCATGAATGTCCGAGTCTTTATGAAAAACAAAAGCAACAAAAAAACCAAAACAACAATAAAAGTATGAAAAGTGAAAAAGGTGCACGACACAAAAATCTGCATTGTCGCATTTGTCAGCTATTCGTGCTTTCGTTTTTAGCTTCGTTTTATTAATCGCATTTGGCATTTTGCAATTTTCTAAAGCTCTAAGTTCTCCCATTGGCGTTGGCAAAATATGAATTTTTGCATATCCTGTTATTGTCATCATTGTCATTGTCATCGGTAGCTACTTCTTACTTAGTTAGTGCGACGTGCTTATTTGGTAAAAGTTGACTTTTCCACATTTTTACAAACACATGTGTGACGCATACATATGCATAAATATCCGTTTTCCAATTTGCGAATTCTAATTTAGCGCACATAAATTCTCAAATCTCATATGTATAATTGAAGCAAAGAAGCTATCAGATTTGTGCATAAATTATTTTTGAGAGAGATTTGAAAGGTATTTTTGTACTTCTGTTGCTGTAAAGAAAGATTCTCTGAACAACTAACTAACTACAACATAGAGTTACATGCCATGACGCTAAATATACTGACGGACACAAATTGACAAAGTTACATGGGAGTAGGGGATATTGAGACATCAAGACACTTTCCCCTTCATTCTTCAGCTTTCGCTAGACTGCGGCGGAAATATCTTGGCAGGACAAACTTCGAAGAACCAGCTGAAGTGTCCCGACTACAAATTAGTTGCATACACAAATTCGTGAAAGGCTCAAACGCTTTGACGCTTTTACTTGAGTGTCTTGAGCAGCCATTTTGAGTATTAAGCGGCATCACAAAGGACTTCAGTTGACCAAGTGAGATCTCTTGTGGCACGGGAGATCAGACACTCTAATCTAACCAACAACAACTACTCTGTAATGTCTTTCTTGTTTATTATTAAACACTATAACGGCAGCTGATTTTAACCCATTATAATTAGCTCTCAATGAATGAAAGCTTTATTTAAATTTGCATTGTCAGAGAGGATTTCTCTTCAACTCTGTATGACACTAAAAGACTGGCGAGCAGTACTTAAAGAACGTAGAAGCATAGTTAAAACACTTTCTAACTTAGTAGCGAGTATAACTTGCAATATAATTCATTACTATGTTCTTTCAAAAAAGCTGCTGAGTAAATAAACTTCAATATTCCGTGCTGGAAAAACACTTTCATTCTTTGAACGAATTTATTTATTATGGCGTTTCATGTAGTGAATATTTTACTGTTGCAAATATCATAAACTTTCTGTGACAAATCTGAGAGCAATGAAGTCAACAAACGCTATCTTCATCGTATCTCTTATATACCAATATTCTTCTTTTTTGTTAAAGGAAGACGTTGAATCGAAATGCAGTCTGAATCACAGAATATATATCTTACAATTATTTAACTAACATATCATAACACCTTCGGCTTCTGTTAATAAAAAATAGTATGCTTAGATATCCCAATTCATACCAAATTTATGGTTTAGGCTTGACAACGATAACTATCAAAATTAAAACGTCTAAAAGTTTGATTTTCACTTTCTTGAAGCATTTCGGAGCGATGAATAATTAAAATCTCTATATGACGAAATTTGGGAAGGACTTTGACAGGTTTGAAACCGACTCTGTCAAAAAATCTACAGTAAACACAGTTCTTATGGTGGCAGTACTTCAATCAATCAAATATCTATTGCCAAATCTTATAATAATTATTTCATAAACCTGTTAAGAATTGCAGAAAAAATTAGTGTGCGCAGAAATGAGGTTGATTGAGATTAACTTTTGAAACAAATATTCTGCGAAGACAAAAGTAATATATGAGGCTCTGAAATAGATCGAATTTGAACTAATCTCTTTCTAAAACTGGTAGTTAGTCTTCTCATAATCCTACAATATATATGTTTCGTTGCTCCAGGCTTAATAGGAATGTTAACAGTATTGCAAAGAGTTCTCTAATTAAAAATTCCATATTTCCTTTGTCCGTTTTCATTTTTGCAATATATTGTAAAAATTTATTAGAAAAAAACTAAATTGAACTAAACAAAACCTCAGTGGCTAAGAGCAAAGCATTAACACATTCAACTCAACTTAACCCCATTACGGCCAACACTCAACACCTCTAATACCAACACAAAGCACACACACACATAACTTGAATGCGATACAATTCACTTCCGGTCCATCATATTCCCGCGGCGATTGCAATGCAACTAACTAATACTAACCAAAACAACAACAATTGGAACAACAACAACATCATTTTGAGTTATGCGCGCCAAGAGAATATACACGATTTACAGTTATTCAGCACAGTTTGCGAGAGTGAAGGCTCATTGAAAACCACAACAACGCTGTGGTTGTTGGTGTGGCTAAGTGTTTGTTGTTGTGTGTTGATGTGCGTGCCGTTGAGGCGATGAGCCGTTTTGTTGCCATTCTCAATTGTATTTAACGAAAATTATTTCAACAACATAACACATTGAGTGTATTCTTGTTGTTGTTGTTTGTTGTAACACTTGTATTATTGCATTTGCTGTGATTATTCGTGTTGTAGCGAGTTGTTTGGTTGTTGTTATTGTTTTCTGACTTTTTTCTGCTTGTTTTAATTCGTGTTGCTCACAGTTAGCTGTTTATTACTGCTATAACATGTGAGTGTTGTTGTCGTTGCTGCTGTTTCTGTTGTTGTTGGCATTTGGCCTCAACACTCGTTTATGCCAACTTTCGTTAACCAATCGCAATGGCAAAGTTACAAGAGTTATTACCGCACATGCAATATTACAATAGCAATAGCAACAAAACAAAACAAATGAAACAAAAGCAGTGCTGCCAAACAAACGCGCACACATACATGCACACTTTTATATATAGTTCGTATAAACTCATTCTCGCTCGTGCCACAAATAATATCAACTTCATAGGCAGCAACAGGAACTCTGCCAGCAGCAGCAGCTGAAAAAGTAGCATGGTGGCAACAATAGCTTTGGCTTGGCACGCCTACGGCAGTCTACAGTCTACCGCCATATATATAGTTACATGTGTTTAGGTTTTTGTTTTAAGCTGCCTACCTGTTTGGCGTATAACAATTATAAGGATGCAATGAAAGCCAGGTTAATACAAAGGCTTTCTGTAGGCTTACAATAACAATAAAATTATATGGTGAAAATATGGATATATATGCAGCTCATAAATTTTTTACTAATCCAGAGAATTTGAGTTTTTAATCAAATAATAGTTTATTATTATTAATATGAATATATTAAAACAATATTGTATTATTTATTACAGATTTTCGAACTCCCATACGCCATATTGATGCTATTAAGCGTAATAACAGGTAATGCAATTCTTTTCATTATATACTTTATAACAACTTAGATATGTTTCATTTTGATGAAGAAAGAACTCGCTTTAAAATTCTCTAGAGAATTGAAGTCATAGTTCCTAGAAGGAAGGATAAACTAAGAAAACGAATAAAAAAGTAAATAAAGGCGCAGAAGTGAAAATAAATATATAATTTTTTCCTAAATAAAGAAACTTTTTTACAGATTCAAGAGATTTGATAATATTATATTTTTCATCTTCCGACTTTCGGTAAAAAACTGGTCAAAATTGTAACAGGTCTTTGAAAATACTTATATCAACAATAAATCTCCTGCTTTTATGGTTAAAGAGAGCAAACCTGTAAAACTGTCCAGACTTTTAATTTAAGTTATGGTTGTTTCTACGATAATTGTCCAGATATGAAAAAATTTGTAGGTAAATACGAGTAACTAATTTAAAACTGATGTTTACATGCGTATTTCTTGCTGGAAACCTTTTACTGCGTTCAGCTCTGTAGTTTTTAGTAATATCCTTAGTCAAAAATTTATAGAGCTCTGAGAAAAATCTTAAAATAAGTAAAATCATTTGGATTTTAAGAAATCGAAGTCTTCGTGAGTGCTATTGGTCGTATTGATGAGTTTGTATTAATCTGGTGAAAGATGTCTCTACTCTCCAATCCACAGAGATAACATATTCAAATATTTTGATATAAGGTTGCCAATATACCTTCCGCCTTTTTGTCTTTTGAATTTCGCGGCTATGTATAAAGCGCAACAGAGCTCGTATCTAGCAATACTATAAATCTTTGAAAGGTCTTCACAGAAACTACAAAACGACGCCATTCATGATTAGTTTAGATATTGCGTTTAAAAGTTATAGACCTGTAAACATGGAGTTCACTAACGCCGAAATTCGCGCTATTTTAAAGTTTTCCTTCGTTAAAGGCAAATCCGCTAGAGAAACGTTCCGAGAGATTAATGGTGTTTTGGGGGATGGTACTCTATCACTTCGAACTGCGGAGCAATGGGTTCGGCGATTCAGTGCGGGTGAAAACGACACCATGGATAAGTCAGCCGGTGGAAGACCTGTGACGACGAATAGCGATCAAATCATGGAAAACATCGAGTTAGACCCGCATATGGCATCTCATGGCATCGCCCAGGAGGTGGGAGTTAGTCACCAAACCATTTTAAACCATCTGCAAAATGCTGGATACATAAAAAAGCTTGATGTTTGGGTGTCGCATGATTTGACGCAAATAACCTTCTAAACCGAATCAACGCCTGCGATAAACGACCTCGACTCATTTTTGAAGCGGATGGTGACTGGCGATGAAAAATTGATCACATACGACAATATCAAGCGAAAACGGTCGTGGTCGAAGGCCGGTGAATCGGTCCCAAACAGTGGCCATGCCGGGATTGACGGCTAGGAAGGTTTTGCTGTGTGTTTGGTGGGATTGGAAGGGAACTACTATGAGCTGCTCCATTATGGCCACACCACCATTAATTCTACCATCTACTGCGAACAACTGGACCGCTTGAAGCTGGGAATCGACCAGAAGCGTCCAGAATTGGCCAATAGGAAGGGTGTAGTGTTCCATCAGGACAACGCCAGACCACACACTTCGTTGATGACTCGTCAAAGGCTAAGGGAGCTCCGATGGAAGGTTTTTTCGCATCAACCATATAGCCCGGACATAGCGCCAAGTGATTACCACCTGTTCCTGTCCATGGCGAACGCCCTTGGTGGTTTAAAGTTGAACTCAAAAGAGGCTTGTGAAAAGTGGCTGTCCGAGTTCTTCGCAAATAAGGAGGGGGGCTTCTACGAGCTATGAAGTGGCCGTCTAGTTGGAAGGATTATCCAACGAAACAGCGCGTATTTGAACTAAATCCGATCACTGTGACACTTTATATAAAGCATTGAATAAAGAGCAAAAAAGCGGAAGGAAGATATTTGACAACCTAATATATTATAAGGATAAGGGTAGATCACAGAGATAAATGATAAGCAGAAGGTTAGCAAAGGTAGTTAGGAGAGTAATTTTTTTCGCTGGTTGAGAATTGCAGTGAAACTATTTTTATTGTTGAAAAAAGAAAAACAAGTGATCAGTAAAAGAACAAGACGTAAGTTCAAGTTCACGTATATTGAGGACGAAGATACAAAACAAAAGGGATCGAGTATAAAAGAAGTAGTACAAAGGTTAGATAAAATGCTATTACTAAGGAATGATTGTAATTCGAAAAACACTGTGCACAGGGTGCATCGTATAATATGAAATGAAACTTTAACTAAATGTTATAATATACATTTTACACAACAAGTAAATGAAAATTAGAAAAATATGAAGACTACTCAAAATATTGTATTAATAGTACCATAACCAGAGTACATTCGATATCGAAAGCTTCTGAATACAATTTGAGGTTAGTTATGAATAAAAAAAGTCGCATATTCGGAATTAATAACAACTACCAAACATCCTTTATGAAGGTATGACATCGAAATTCATTCTCCTACACGCTCACCGACCTCACTATCTCACTCTACCCACTCTCTCAGAACACCAGTCAAACCAAGTCCGCAACTGCACTCCCTAAAATGCTCGTTAAAGCCGACACCAACACTGAAAGCGTAACTTTCAACGGCAAATTTTTACTAGCTTTGTTCAGTAATGTAGTTGCTATTGCTTGCTGTTGGCATTATTATTGTTGTGTTAACAACAAAATAACAATTACAACAAGAGCTGTGCATGTTACAAATATAACAATTGTTGAAACAAGCCAGCAAAACGCAAGCAAACAAAAAACAAAAATGAAAGCAAACAAACAGCGGCGGCGGTAAGTAAGAAGACCCGCCATTACGAATGTCGGTAAACCAGAAATAATAACAAAAGTAGCTAACGCGCCGCTGACTTGCAACCTAGCATGCCACATAACACCCTTGCTGCCTCAGTGCAGTGCCAATGAGCTTTTGCACCTTTGCAAACCTCTCCACCTCCACCTCAACTGCAATTACAATAACATTCGCACAGACACACCCATTTTGGCGTCAGTTAAACCATTCGATTTCTGCTGCTTTTGCTTTTGCTTCTGCTGACTGCCACCACAACAACAAACAAGCCGTTAATGTCATGTACGCCATTTCCTTTTTAACCTTTTTTCAACGCAAATCTGCTATGTTCCCCATGCAGGTGTGTGTGTGTGTGTATGTGCGTTGGCCATGCGTTTGACTGTGCCCCAACGCTGTGGCAAGCGCACGGTATACGGCAAAAATCGTAGTTAACCGACCAAAGCAAAGCGTACAAAGCACGGCGACCAGGTTACCTCCGAACCCCCGACTGCCTGGGTTAAGCTCCCATTTGTTGTGAATGAGACGGAGGCTCAGCTGCGTTTTCCGGCTTTTTGTTGTTGCTGCACAATTTCTCACACATTTTATATTTTCAAGTTTTTACCTACCATTTGTTGTTTTTGTTATTTGCATTGTTTGTTATATTGTTGTTGTTGCCCAGTCTTGTTGCACATTATTATTATTATGCTGCCGCTGCTGCCAAGCACTTGCGCACAGGTGCAAAATTGTAAATGAAGACTGATTGCAGCCTTGCTATTGTTGTTGTGGTTAGCTATATTGCTGTTGCAAGTAAGACCACCAACCGACCAACCGAAATGCCTAGTAGCTGCTGAAGTGCGCTTGTAGCCAATGCTGTTGGCAAAAAATACCTACCTGTCGGTGCTTTAAGTAAGCAATCTGCCATATGTTGTTGTTGTTATTGCTGTTGTTTTTGTGTTGTATTTCTTACTAAGGGCATTTGTGCAGCAGCTGCTGGTAATTGTGGTTAAGTGCAGGTTTATTAGTCGGAAACAAGGATATCATATTTTCATAATAAAAGGATTGCGTTCGACTGGTTGCCTCTTTTCACATTTGTTTTTGTTGCTATTGTTGTTGTTTATTCACATTGCTTGTGCATTTGTTATAATGCTTGGATAACCATATGGGGCGTAAGTGGCTAGAAGTGGCCACTTTTGTATTTGTACTCATGTATGTCATCATTATTCGTTGAATAGACATTTTTGCTGAAGCATTTGACTTCTTTTTGGAATTAAGCAGTACTAAAAATATACTAGAAATATGTATTTCTTAAAGATAAAGTCAGAAGAAACTGTGTGTTCCTAACCTCTTAAAGTTCCTTTCAAACTGTCAAAACTTTAAAATATATTTATTGTCTGCATGATTGTAATTCAAGGTCTGGTTCCGATTCTGGTCCAAATGGATGCCCTATTTACCGACGACAGAAATTTAAACGACTCATTGGGAAAATGTTGACATTTCTCGTGCCTTTTCTAATTCTCATCAGAACCAAGCTTACCTGAAGAAAAGGAATTTAGACTTTCTGTGTGTGAACATGTTTTCTCCTTTATCAATGGAATTATTACTATCGTCAACTAGACACGAATGTTTCAAAATTTGCTTCATAGAATTCAAAATTTGCCGTGGAATAGTTCTATCCGTATTCCGCTACATATTAAGAGAATATATGCAACAAAAAAAGCCACCGCAAGACATCTTCTACATTTAAGACGAACACAAAATCTTCTGAGAGTTCCTTTAATACCAACTGTGACGTCAAAAGCTTCCAAGATATCAATTAGGGTAGAAATAAATTGAAAATAGGACTTCAATGATGACCCATGATCTCACAAAGCTCAAAGCTCACGTGATATGTCAAAGCATATAAACGATCTCTCAGTTTAAAATAGGTTTGATAATGCATAGTAGTTGAATAGGTACAAATTATGTGAAAGCTCAAAGAAAGCTCGATGAAAGCTCTGAAAACTTTTAATCCGATTTAACCAGAATTGACGGTGGAGATTAAAATCTAAGAAAAAAACTACAAAATCGCTAAGAATGATCTAAATACACACTGAAATATCTAACAGTTTAAGATTATCACCTTAAAGCATCACTGCGCTCTCACCTAATTTCTTCAATATATTAGCCAGTATTAAAAAAATTTTTGTGGAAGTTGATTTCAATTATATTTGTTATTTCTGTTAAGCTTCTTGTTGACGACTTTAAACTTTGTGTAGAGTTTACTACTTCCTAACCTAACCTTATTTTATAAACTTTTTGTCTCTACTATCTATATATATGTAATGCATATCTGTACTCTCAATTAAAAATTTATGACACCACCAAAAATATATATTCGAATAGCGCTAATTTCTTAATTACGCCTAAAGTGCAATACTTGCATAAGATTGTGCTTGAGTTTACATTGAAATCTTCATCACTTGTGACAGACAAGACAAAAGTCAAAGCTCAAAAACATATATCCATCAAAAATTATACACCACACAGCCCTGCTATCAAATACCAAAGTTTGCCTATTTTCAGCAACAAATTTTTACTATGCAGCCATACCCCCTCTCCTTCTCCTCCCACTCTCCACCTTTCCTTTTTGCTAAAAGTGTGCTCACGCTAAAAATATGCCAAAAATGTATGTGACTACCAATCAGCTGTCTGCCGTGCGAGTGAGTAGCACCTTCCCTTGTGTGCCTACAAATTCGCGCACTTCCTGTTTCCACAACCCTCCCAAACCCCCTTACAAGCTTTAGCCTAGCGGCTGACTGTCGACTGCTAACTGCCTAACTGACTGAGTTGTCGTCCGTTGTTGTTTTGTTGTGTTGGCTGTTGATTGCTGTCACTTGTTGTTGTTGCTTGTGATTCAGAAATGTGTTGCCACATAGTTTTTAGCTTGCCGGCAATTGCAAACACTAACTGACATTTGTTAACTTTTGGCACCAGCGTCGCATCGCGTCGCATCACATCACATCGCGTTGCATACAAAACTGACAACACGGCAGCTCGAGCATACCCACAATTATATAGGCACACACAGAGAGACAGAGAGTTGGAGTGTGCGGCATATTTGCAACATTTCTATTTGAAGGCAAGCGCAATTTCGTAAGCCTACTTTTAGGCGCGCAATTTACATGGCATTTGTGCTCGGCCGGAATATGCAGCTTCAAATGCACAACTGCCACGCCATGCAACACTTGCCGCACTTCCCGTTTGCCCTGATTGCCGTTGATCTGCCAACGCGCCTCTATAAAGTTTTGTTGTTTTTCGCTTCGGCTGCATTTGACATGCATGTGAGCGCGCGCCCTCTGTCGACTGTATATAGACGTTTGCGAAATTCGCAATATTTTCGACCTTTTCCAAGCGCTACACATAACTGCCACGCTTTTAACCCATGCTTCCGCGGCTGCTAAGCTGCTAAAGCTGCCAGTCAGCCAAACTGCAAGCGTCTGTTTGTTGCGCGTACAACTTTTGCCCCTATTTGTATGCTAGTGAGCTCGTTTGTTGGCGGCGGCATAGTTGACGCGCTGGTTGTTAGTTAAATGTGGACTTACATGCATACCTACAAATGTGTTTAGTTTTACTGTATACAAGTTATATGCCTCACTAATATATGCATAGCCGTTGAAATGTATTTGGCAAAACCCTACATGTATGCTTGCATATCCGCTTATGCGTTTGCGTAGGCTACTTTTAGGCGCGTCTCATGACAGCGAGAGCAGCGCCTAGCGGAAGGAAGGAAACTCACTCACTCATAACGAATTGTATATACATAACTTTTATGTATTGCTGGTGTTCGGCTTTTAGTTTAGCCCATTGCTGTTGATTTTTTTACAAACGCAAAGCTGCAAATTTCAAATTGAAAGTGAAGTAAAAAAGTGTATGAGAATTCTGTTGCATTGTAGATTAGTGCTCGTGCATTTAACCGGCTGGTGTTGATTACATTTCAAGCGACAGGACTTAGAGGTTTTTTTTTGTAATTTTTTGTTGTTGTTTTATATTTATACCCTGCACAGGGTATATTAAGTTTGTCACGAAGTTTGTAACACCCAGAAGGAAGCGTTGGAGGCCCTATAAAGTATATATATAAATGATCAGTATGTTGAACTGAGTCGATTTAGCCATGTCCGTCTGTCTGTCTGTCTGTATATATACGAACTAGTCCTTCAGTTTTTAAGATATCGTTTTGAAATTTTGCAGATTTTATTTTCTCTTCAAAAAGCTTCTCATTTGACGGAACTGTCGATATCGGACCACTATATCATATAGCTGCCATACAAACTGAACGATCGGAATCAAGGGCTTGTATGGAAAACTTCCGCATTTTACTACATATCTTCACGAAATTTGGTGTGAGTTATTGCTCATAGAAATAATTTAATCTCCGAAAAAATTGTACAGATCGGTTCACTATAGCATATAGCTGCCATACAAACTGAACGATCGGAATCAAGGGCTTGTTTTTTACTTACTTTTTCTTACGTCTTTAGATTTGCTTAAACACATAGTTACTAAAAGAAATAAACCTGTGAAGGGTATATTAGCTTCGGTACAACCGAACTTAACGTTTTTTCTTGTTTTATTTATAATTTTGAATTTTTATTTAAAGAAAAAATAATTCTTCTTGAAAAAAGTGTTTGAGTTGCTATGAACCATATTCTTTTTACTTTATTCCCACCTTTCTTCTTTCCTGAGCAAAAGAACGAATTTGGGAGTCATAAACAACAGAAGAGAGCTTTAAAGAGCGTGTTTTAATAATTAACTCAATTAACTCAATCTCATCTTAGAGCAATAACAGGCCCTAACAGACCTATATGTATACCAAACAACACAAGTGGACATAACCCAACACTCGACTCAGCGCCTCCTCTATTCAATACCCTCACTATTCTAATTACAACATGCCTTCCATTATCTCATAATGTTCACAACAAATTTATTTTGCCCACAAAACAGGAAATTAATAACAAACTCACACAACAAAGACATTGATTTATTATTAAGTCAAGTATTTTGCTGACATGCGCACGTCTATTTTAGCTGCCCCACATTTCTATTAAGCTATTTTATATTTTTTCTCAGCTTTTCATACAGTTTTTCACAACTTAACCACTCACCAGCCTGGTTGAAGTGTTTACTTCATGCTAACTAAGAAATTTATCACACTTGATAAGCGTACAATAGTGTTCTCAGTGTGTGTGAGAACGTGCCATAATGTGGTTATTATAAAATGTCATACCAAACAACAGCATGTTCAACGTTAGCGCACTATTTCTATGATATTCTATGGAAAAACGAGGAATAAAAATATAATAAGTGTGTATTTGACACAATGGTGTCTTATTTATAAGCGACATGTGCTCCAGCTGCAATGAAAATGAATAATGATAGGCCTAAACAGTGTGCGACACAAGTGGCATTCAATTTTGAAGCATACTTATGGGGGCGCACGTAGTTCCAGCTGCTTAGATGCTGTGTAGTGCTTGAGTGTAAGCATAAATGGGAGATATGTGTTGTATTACTAGGAAAATATAAGCTATTTGGCTAATGGTACTTCTTTTAAGTACCAATATTAAGCCTGTGATGAACGTGTGGCCTACTTTTGGATGCCAGGAAGTCAACATAATGTTTAATATTGTTTATGGTAGCAAAACTAAATATTTTTTAAATATTATTAGAGTGTATTCGTGAGCTTAATTTGCTTTTTGCTCCAACTGAGATGTCATTTTCTGACAAATCAGTCCTTGCGAGCTTAGTAAAGATATAAACATAGTATACCTTTAGGCGCACTTATTTTTCACTTATTTTTCATATGTCAAAAATAAGCTGTCTGTAATTCTCAAATGGTTTTTAAGCTTTTATCGAATTTACTTTAATATTTTTAATATATAACAAATATTTCTGTCAGATTTTTAATTGAAATATTTTTCTTAGCTACACTTGAATTCAATTTAAACTAAAATATTCTCAGAATTTCATAAATTATTATACAGAAATTTATGTTTAGTAAGCAACAACACACTATAAATAAAATATATTCCTTGTTTGAATCAAAAGCTTCAAAAAGCTTCAACTTAAATTATTTTCTACGAAAGCATTAATCACTTTAAATAAATAAATATTAAATACGGCACATTTATAAATATATTTCTGCATAGCTTTCTATTTCCTTGAAAATATTATACACCATATCCAGCTTCGAAAGCTTTTAATACCCATACATATGCAGCTTTCTTATTTAATTTATTGCACATTGCATAAATTTTATTTAAACTTTATATCGCTAAAAATCTGCATGAAACCGGCTGTGCAACAATTTACTCCTTAGCACTGAGTGCTTTTGTAATTGAAGCCAGTTTGTGTGTGTGCTTGAGGTTAAAAGAGTTCAGCCTGCTTTGCTGTAGCACATGCTACCTATAATTTCACACACACACGGGCACACATGTCGCTTAGACAGTATGACTTTATGGCTGCATAGACGACACGTTAGTCATTGCAGTCACTTGCACATGCCGCTTATTACTATTGGAGTGTTTATGGCAGCGTAGCAGTATGTCGCACTTAAATTGTGGCACGGATGCTGTAAAACTCTTGCACAGCACCTGAGTTGGCTTGATGCAGCTTCAAGGAAATGTGCCGTGCAGTATTTGATAATTTATATTTTTTTATTGAATATTTTTTGTATAAATTTTCAGGAATTATAGATTTTTTTTAAATATTATTGACTCTCACAATTCCTTTACTCAGAACTCATTGCCATAAAATAAAAATTAATTTTAAATCATAGATTGTGATTAGAAAAATTTAAAATATATTATTTTCTGTCCTTTTTCTATAGCTATAGGCTTACAACCCAACCTACTCTGTATATGTACAATTTCAAAAACACTCACTCACTCTTCAATTCCTCTCTCTCACACTCTCAACGTTAACAAAGTGTGCGTGCTCGTACACACTTTAAGGATTATTATCGCATTTTCTATGATTTAAGCGAAAAGTTAGTCCTTAAGTGAGCATAGAAAACATATGTACGCAGTTGCTTAACATGTATGTTTAGTAAAGCAAGCACGCTGTAAACTAAGTAAGTGTAATGCTAGGAAGAGAGTTTGCATGGTAGAAGCTTATTCAAAACATATGCCATTAAGATATCTGCTGTTAAAAGAAGAAGAGTATACCGCTATAAAAGTGGGAATATATATTTTTATATCACCAAGCAATTTTTGGGAGAAAATTTAATGATTTGGAAAGTGATTATATATTGAAACAAGACCATGTAATTGAGCATTCAAAAATTATGTGAAAGTTCCGTGAAAGCTCGATTAAAGCTCTAGAAGCTTTCAATTGAATTGAACCGATTATCTACTGAAGCACGACCATTTAAATGAGCAGTCAAAAATTATGTGAAAGCTCTAGAAGCTTTCAATTGAATTGAACCGATTATCTACTGAAGCACGACCATGTAAATGAGCAGTCAAAAATTATGTGAAAGCTACGTGGAAGCTTGATAAAAGCTCTAGAAGCTTTCAATTCAATTGAACCAGAATTGAGGGTTGAGATTAAAATCCAAGATATTAATAATATACGCGTTCAATCCATAATTCTTAATAGAATTGTATAAATACATATAATTAATACAAGCATGTCATATCCAGAATTCTATTAACTTTTTTTTCACTATTAAGAAACTACTTTCCTAGAGCATTTGTGCTTTCAGTGGTCTCTAATAGTGACTGTTCGTTATTGTTAGATGAAAGTCACTTTCTCCGTCGACCAAAAATTCGATATTGTATCATTCTTCCTCTTTACTCTTTTACTGAAGAATAATACACCTTTAATTTGGCTGCCATAAATATCGTACCGGAGTACAGATTGACAATAAAACCAAATTTTTGAGGAGAGATTCATATATTAAATTTAATTAAATTAAAAACTACAAAATAATAATCATACAAAAATTAAATCACTTTGCTTCATTAGCAGTATCAAGACAAGAAAAATCTAGTCTTCAGATATAACACAATAAACAGAATCCAATTTGCAAATCAAGCAGCTAGTTTTTTCTTTTATGTCACAAGCAAACAACTGAAGAAAAATCTCCCACAATTCCACTGAAATCTCTTTTCGCAAAAACTGCGAAAAAAATTGAAATAAAAAGTAAAACGCGATTGCCAGCAAAGGTGATGATTTGCCACCGCAATGACGGTTACTTTGCGAATAAGCGATGCGATTTCATTTTTTCCACTTTCACCACACTCTCATTCTACTCCGCCGCAATCATGCTGCTGCTCCACTGTGTATTTGCCTTGGCGTATTTTTTTGTTGGCTTTGAAATCACGTTAATCATACTCTCCAAAGAGCATTTTAAATAAACAAGTGAATTGGCAAAAAGTGAAGATATCAATTAGCAGTGCAAAGATAGTGATGATGACTGATGACTGCTGACTGTTTGATGGTTGATGATTGTTGGTTGCTATTGCTGATACTGTTGTCAATTGTGGGGGCTTGTTGGCATATCAAAGGCATTGCCAATTGATATCGTAATTAATGTGGGTGGTATTGATGTTGATAGTGGTAATGCCAATGCTGATTGTTGGCTGCTGTTGCTAATGATAAATGAAAGGCGCTCGATAGCAGCAGGTAATTAAGGTGGCCCTGGATAAGTGGGAGGGTATTGTAAGGTATTCTACGATGTTTGATTGTGGTGCAAATATCTTAATCAGCAAAACGTACCAGACACTTAGCTAAGTAAATTTTGTTCAAAGTGATTCGAAATTGTTATTTCTTTACATTGAAGATTTTCTGTATGATTTAAAATAAATAAATAAATAAATTAAATATATTTTTTTAATCTTTAAATAATTTAAAATAAAGTAAAAAATAAAATAAAATAAAATAAAATAAAATAAAATAAAAGATTTTCTGTATGATTTAAAATAAATAAATAAATTAATTAAATATATTTTTTCATCTTTAAATAATTTAAAATAAAGTAAAAAATAAAATAATAAAAATAAAATAAAAATAAAATAAAATAAAATAAAAAAAAAAAAAAAAAAAAATAAAATAAAATAAAATAAAATAAAATATAATAAAATAAAATAAATTAAAATAAAATAAAATAAAATAAAATAAAATAAAATAAAATAAAATAAAATAAAATAAAATAAAATAAAATAAAATAAAACAAAATAAAATAAGTAAAATAAATAAAATAAAATAAATAAAATAAAATAAAATAAGTAAAATAAAATAAAATAAGTAAAATAAAATAAAATACAATAAAATAAAATAATAATCAAATAATTTTATTTCTTTTATAACCTTTACTCTTCAAAAAAAATTTTAATCTAAGAAAAAATCGAAAATTATTTTGTTTTTTCGTCAAAAATTTGCCTTTGTATGCAATTTTATACACGCTTTATTTCAACAAACGTCCGACCAGCAAACACAACCAGACCAGCAGAACGCGAATGAGTAAATATTTTTTTTCGCTCAAACCAAATTTAGCTGAAGGCGAAATCAAGCGAAAATAACCACACAACAGCAAACACGGAAAATTCGCGCTTTTATGCAAAGAGACGAGCAGAGTCAAAGCCGCCGCGGCTTAGCAAATACAGCGACGACGTCAAAGGTAGGGTGTGATGCTGGCAGAAGCATCGAATGCTGGTTGGCTAGATGGTGGATGATGTTGTTGTGGCAGTAACGCGAGCAAAAGTGTTAAATAAGCTACAAAAAAGCAAATGTGTACCGCGCTCTTGCTTGAAATGGCGAAAAATTCGACTACTCGACTTTGCTCTTTGTACGATACGCGAAATTTTCAGTATTCGGGGAGTGAAAAAGTGTAAAAGTAACTCTATACCTATTAGCTCAGACAACTTTTTTTCTTATTTTTGTTGTTGTTGTAGGCCCTCAACTTAACTTTTTTACTCATTTATCCTTCTACTCTTCACGGCTAATGCAATCCTCACTTACGCTCACTGGCATGTCAAAGTTTGACTTCAACGCACAAAAGTATGCTACAAATTTCTAGTTGGACTCAAAACGCATGAAGGCAGAGCGATGGTGTACACATATGTGCCTCCCGCGCAATGTTTACTCCGCAACCAACCTCCAACTACCAAATGAGGCACCCTTTTCTGTATGGTACTAGCTACCAGCGTCAGCGCCAATTCAAGCGTAACGCAATCGAAATGAATTTTTAAACGCGAAAGCACACACATGCAGTTGGCAAAAAAAGACAAATAAATCGCGAAAAAGTCACTAGTAAAAGCGCGAAATTAACGAAAGTGTTGAGTAAAGAGAATATATAATGTGCGTGAGTGGGAGGGTGGAGGCAAAGCAACAAATGAGTGCTGTAAGTCGCTGTAAGCGCGGCAGTAAGCTTCACAGTCACGCTTGCATGCCACGCACACGCATTTCACCGGCCTTATTTGGTAGTGAAATGTAGTAAAATGAGAAATACAAACGCAGCAAAGTGTAACCTGACCGAAAACCCCCACCAAACGCAAAAACGCAGTCGAGCAAAGCGCTGTGGCTGCAGGCAGTCAAATGTAACCGTTACCAATGCTGGTGCGTTCACTTGCAAACAGACCACACACGCATACCAACACATGCTGATACTAGTATGCAAAAGCGCGCGAGCTCATTGTGGTGCGGCCAGCAGCTTGTATGCAACTCGCTTCGTTAAGCAAAAGAAAAGTCCCGCATAAGTAAAACACACGCACCGTTATCTTCCCTTAATGCTCAGTCTCTACATGAGTGTGCGTTTGTGCGCTTCGCGGCAAACATTTAAATTATTTACACAAGTAGTTGGTATGCACGCGCTTGCTGCGCATAATTATGTGTGTTGCCGCGTCGTGCAAGCAGCTGACCAATACGCCGCGCGACCAGCAACAAGCGAAACACAGTCTTCGCATCGCTGATTGTCATTCTTTGTTGGTTCAGCGAGTTGGCATTGTTGTGGTTCTTTTGAATATGTTCATGTTGTAGATATCATGCTTGTTTACCATTTCGCTGTTGTTGTTTCACATGCTTCATTTGGCGCTTTGTTGGCAAAAATTAAGTAATTAAATATTTAAATGCGAGTGTTGTACTCAAATAGAATAATTTCACGAATGTTTTTAAGCGTTTTATACTTTTTTATTTTAATTAATTTTATGAATAAAACTAGAAAATGAGTTGGGAAAAAATTCACATTAAATAAGTCATAAGTAGCTGTAGATGTAAAAAGTAGTAAAAGCCTGCGAAAGCTTTATAGCTATATGATAGCTTTCACATAATCTTCGACTGTAAATTAGTATTGCTATACATATTTAGGCTATTTGAATCATATTTGGTATCATATTAATCATCTTGGTGTAAGCTTTTTAATGAAAGCTTGCGAAAGCTTATTTTTATAGCTTTCACAAAAACTTCGACTCCTAATTAGTGTTGTTGGGCATTTATTATTCATTTGAATGATGTATGATATCATAAATATCATAATAAGCGTACACCAAAGCTTTTTAGTGAAAGCTTACGAAAGCTCGAAAAATATTTGACTGTAAATTAGTATTGTTACAGATTTAAATGCAATTTAAAACATATATGGTATCATATTAATCTTTAGTGAAAGCTTGCGAAAGCATAGTAAAAGCTTGCAAAAGCTTAATTCTTAATTCTAAAGCTTTTATAGCAATGAGCGACTATAAATTAATGTTATTTAGCATTTATTGCCTATTTAAATGATGTACAAAATCATAAATATCATAATTAGCTTATACCAAAGCTTTTTAGTGAAAGCTTACGAAAGCTTCAATATCACAATTTTGCTAGATTATTGAAAATATACAGCGAATACCTTTCCACTAAATTTTTATAGCTGATCGTTATGAATTTGAAATCATAAATATCATAATTAGCTTACACCAAAGCTTTTTAGTGAAAGCTTACGAAAGCTTCAATTTCACAATTTTGCTAGAATGTTGCAAATATACAGCGAATACCTTTCTACTACTTTATGGCTGATCGTTATGAATTTGTTATAAATTTGAAAGTGTTTCATAAGTAAGTTATGAAAGTTCCATCGTTTTAGTAGACTTATATTGTTCATAGCATTATGAAGCTCCTTTAAATTCACTATTCTGCATTGATGAAGCATCGTTTATATAATATGTAGACTCATTTTCAATTATTTCTATATTTGAAATCATTAACATTATCTTCTTGAAAGCTTTTTAGTGAAAGCTTTCGAAAGCTTCAATGATTTTATAAATTTTTATTGAATGCAGCATTATAAAGCTTCTTTGAATTCAATATTCCATATTCACAGAGTATGTTTTACATAACTCCCGAATTTAAAGAAAATAAGCCGTTTTTCTCTAAGCCTTTCTCTTATACTACTACACTTGTGCACATGCATTTAATTCGTTTTCAAATTCACTTTGTTGGCCATGAATTGCCAAGCAAATTAACCAGAAGTGGCGAACGAGGGAAGAAATGAAATAAAAATAAATCGAAAACCATATGCAGAAGATAACGGTGCAAGAAAAAAATGCCAACATTTATCATGCTCAAAGCAACCACTTTTGTGGTAAGTAATTTTTCTCTCGCATTTGCATAGCTTACTGCTGGCGTTTGTGAAATTTAAATTTTGGTTTGTGGCAAGCAATTTTTTTCATTGGAAAAAATTGTATTTTTTTTCGTAGAATTTCTATTTTTGTTTAACTTTTTTTGATAATTTGGAGTGAATTTATATTGAAATTAAAGCATAGAAATAAGAAAAGTTTGACTTTTATATATAAGTTATATATAAATATCATTAACTTTTTTATAGAAACATCTTTGAATTGTGTTGCTCTTGCCTTATCTTCTTGCTTTAAAGTCATTTATCACGCACCTGCCATCTACGTCCGTTTACGAACGCTTAATAAATCATTAGCTAATGAAAATTGACCACATATCGCGAATGTCAATTAAACCGCATCTTGCGTACAGACTTTGTATATACAATAAATGAGCCATTTCTGTGCGCTGAGCTGTAACCTTTACCGCCCATCGACTACACATAGCCAACCAGAAACCACAGTAGCCCATTTCGCCAGCAATCAACTAACCGACCACAACCTCAAACCACAAACAAGTGCATCCATCAGGTGAGCAGTCGAGGCGGAAGCGGTGTGTTTAAGTGAATTTAACGAATAATTGATTTTAGTACATAATATATACGTTAATATCTCGATATATTTGTATGTATATATATAAATTAAGTGCATTCATGCTTGCATAGCCGTTCATTTTACAAGTATTCATATTACCCATATTCATATTGTTATAAGTAAAACAATGCCGTTATATTATCTTTGCAACATTTAATCAGCTACAATTATTGCGAAATTTTACTCAATAATAAGCTATGCATTGTTACATGATGCTTAGTAGCTTGTAAATTATACAATAGAAATTAATATGCGGGTCTCTGCGGTACATGGCGTATGAGTAACTATTAATTTCTTCTCCACAAATTGATTAATTATATGGATCTAAAACGATATTCAATGAATTTAGCCGATACACGTTGAAATAAAGATAATAGTTTAATTTTCTATAATTATAAGGGGAGGCCTATAAGGTTTATTAAAGTATGTATAATATATGAAAATTAGATTACACTGCAACAGTCAAGATTAATAAATATTGAATAAAAGTGTATGAGTATGATAAGCTTAGTTGATTTTGCCAGTTTAGCACTCAAAGCTTTCCACTAAAACTTCATTTAAAAAAGCTTAATTTCATATAATATTTTGGTTGACCGGGCGTATGAGTAACATTTGGTCTCCTAGCTGCTTGTGACCTGTTTTTATTGTTTTATCGTAATAATTTAAGAAATTTTGCCATTTTTCGGTAAAATGCACTTCATAAATATCTTAAACAATAGTCTTTTCACACAGGCGCTAATTGATCAATTAACTGACCTTTGCTCGATTAAAGCGATGATTTAGATCGATTTACCATTCAAAATAAAAATCGACATTAATTTTTAATTGAATTTTAATCGACTTAAAAGTGAAATGCAACTCTGCGACAAAGACAGTATTTGTAATTATATATACATTTTTTGTCTGCGAGTTGTTATTCACTCTACACGACGGTAGATGTCGCTGTTGGAAATACAGAAAAACAAGAAAACACGTTAACTTCGGCTGTACCGAAGCTAATATACCCTTCACAGGTGCATTTCTTTTAGTAACTATGTGTTTAAGCAAATCTAAAGACGTAAGAAAAAGTAAGAAAAAAAAGTAAACATTTTACTAATTCTTTTTAGCCGGGTTGTTTGCTAGAAACATTAAGGTTATATAGTTAACCGATCTGAAGAATTTCTTCGGAGATTATATTATTACCTTAAGCAGTAATCCATGTCAAATTTCGAGAAGATATGTAGTAAAATGCGGAAGTTTTCCATACAAGCCCTTGATTCCAATTGTTCAGTTTGTATGGCAGCTATATGCTATAGTGAACCGATCTGAACAATTTTTTCGGAGATTAAATTATTTCTATGAGCAATAACTCACACCAAATTTCGTGAATATATGTAGTAAAATGCGGAAGTTTTCCATATAAGCCCTTGATTCCGATCGTTCAGTTTGTATGGCAGCTATATGCTAAAATGAACCCATCTGAACAATTTTTTCGGAGATTAAATTATTTCTATGAACAATAACTCACACCAAATTTCGTGAAGATATGTAGTAAAATGCGGTAGTTTTCCATACAAGCCCTGGATTCCGATCGTTCGGTTTGTATGGCAGCTATATGATATAGTGATCCGATATCGGCAGTTCCGACAAATGAGCAGCTTCTTGAAAAGAAAATAATATCTGCAAAATTTCACAACGATATCTTAAAAACTGAAGGACTAGTTCGTATATTTACAGACAGACAGACAGACAGACAGACGGACGGACAGACAGACAGACGGACATACTTTATAGGGCCTAAGACGCTTCCTTCTGGGTGTTACAAACTTCGTGACAAACTTAATATACAGGGTATAAAAATAGAAATCAGCTGATGAAACTAACCAACTTCTTACGAAAAGCAAAAACAAAAATGTATAACAACTGATCAATGATCGAGTAGGCGGCAGTGAAAAACAGGTTTCTCAATTAAAATTTTAATTTATCAATTAATTTGGCTGTGCGAAAAGGCTATAAGTGAAGCACAAAAACATTCAGCTTTTTTTTTTTTAACTGAGACCGCTTAAAAATGGAAATATTTCAAATAAAATTTTTATTATAGACTTATTTAAACAAATAGGGTAATGGAAAAATATCGTATGGAGTCATATAGAGAGAGACTTAGTCGCTTTCATTTCTCATATATTTTTATGAGATTTTTAACCCACGAACAATAAATATGTTCTCAAAAAAAGAAATATATTTTTCACAAATTTCCCTTAATTAATTCTCTACCATTAAAGCAATATGTATGTTTGGTATATACCGTTGCTTGCCTTGCCTGAAATCATTAATAACAACAAGTGGCCACAATGAAATTTCAATTATGCCATAATGCCTTTCATTGTCTCCGCTTACATTGGGCTACTACGTTATTATGCTGCAGCACTTTCTATAGATTCTATAGAGTACAACCTCACTATCTCTGCCAGAATCTGGCGTTGCTGCAATCGCACAAAGCAACGCTTTAAACGCATACATCTCTACTAAGCATTGTTATATGAGTGTAGCGCAGTTGTTGCAAGCGTTTGTGGTGGTAGATTAGCATGCTGCATACTTGAGTAGCTGGTAGTAGCAGCGAAGTGTAACTCCATTGTATAACCAGTAAGCGTGTATGCAAGTGAGTTTACCTTTAGCTAAGCTAGAAGTGTAGCAGATTTTCATTAAAGGGAGTCTATAGTAAGGCTTTGGAGTGATTATTAAAGATTGAGATAATGTATAGTAAACATTTTAAGCTTAAAATATTGATAGTTAGGTATAAAAAATGACGTTGCCAGATTGGTTTACGCACATACAGTTGATAAAATATTAAAAACAAAGCAAAATAAGTAAGGAAGAGCTAAGTTCGGGTGTAACCGAACATTTTATACTCTCGCAATTTATTTATTTAATTTTAATAATATAACAAACCATTTGACCCACATATTCGGCATATATGTATGTATATGGCATAAAGTCCATTGTATGTTGGAAACCCTAATATTAGGTATATGGGAGTTAGGTGAAGTTATGACCCGATTTCACATATTTTAGTCACGGAAAGAAAGATATTCCCTCCGAATTTCTTCAAAATATCTCAGAGACTGACCTATATTTTCGGTAAAAAAAAAGAATTAGCAGTCCTGAGGTCCTCATGTTCGATACATGAGGCCTTGAAAATTTATGGTGCGATTTCGACGATATCTTCACTAGTGCTTACTTTATATATTGTAAAGTAAACGGTTCAGATCGACTACAAAGTTCTGTTATATGGGAAGTAGGCGTGGTTGTGAACCGATTTGATGCAAGGGAAATATTACAAACCGAATTTCATTGGTCGAGTAGTTTCGGAGATATGGTTTTTGACCCATAAGTGGGTGGAACCACGCCCATTAAAAATTTTGTATACAATTTTGAATGCAGCTCTTCTGTGTCTTCTTTATAATGAAATTTAAGGCTTCTGTTAGTTTTCCTTACTGAATTAAAGCATTTTTAGTAGTTTTCAACATAACCTTTGTATGGGAGTGAGTGTGGTGATAATCCGATTTTCTCCATTTTTAGACTATATACGGAAATAGCTGTACCCAAGCGAGTACAATGGGATATAATGGGTTAAGCTATCGTTTTTCGTTCTTTAACTTAAGAAACTTATGAATCTATGTCAATTATAATTACGAAATTGTTATTATCCTTCTTAAAAAATCGCATTTTACTTCAAAAATTCTCTTTCATTTCTTCAACCATCAAGTTTAAGTCGCTTAAGCACCAAAAAGTGTAAGAAGTAAAGAAGAAATCACACATTTAATATACCCAATGCAATAATAACCGTTATATCCATAAGCAGTTATTGCCAGCACAGACATCCACAAGCATATAACGGTATTACACACACATTTCCACAATTCACCCACCTGTCTCAAATATGTAAATCTCCTTGTGCAATTACAATGAAAGTAATCACCTGCCAAGCCATTCACCACCGCCATCACCACCATCACCACCCAGTCGTAACAGCAACAACGATAGCGAAAGCGGCAAAACGAAAAGCGTGCAAACCAAACGACATAACACGATAACAACAACAACAATTTAAATGACAGCAATGTTAGCATGATATGACGATACATTGCTGCCGCTGCTGCTGCTGCCGCTGCCGATCATCATAATAATCATGAAAGTGATGCCAGTGCTGGTGATGCTGACTGGTGATGAGGCCGATGATGCGCATGACAATGCTAAGCGCAAGCAATTGTGGACTGCAGGGAAATCGTGTTGAATGCGTGTGTATGAGTAATTGAGTGCGTATGCCAGCGCGTGTGTTTGTTGTTGTTTTTGTTTGTTTGTTAGTGTGTGTAGTATTGCTGGCGTATGCCAAACGGTAATGACAACTTTGGTGGTGAATGTTAAGTGCGACAATTGGCGTTGTTGGATATGGTATAATGGCAGCGCTGGGTGTTGTAGAGGGAAGAGAGAGTGAGATATTGTGCGTAATAGTAAATGCGTTTGGCTGCATTGGCAGCGCTTAATATACAGCGTTTTCCCAATGCAAACTCCCACGGTGTGGCACAGTTGATGAGCGATAAACACACACACACACACACGTAAAACCGTTGGCCGTGCAACAGCAGCAGGCCGTGGCTCAATTATACTACACTCGATTGCATATCAACGCGCCGCTCAGCGCTTGTCAAGCATATGAACAAACTCATTCATATGTGTATGTATGTGTGTGTGTGCACTGTAACAGCAATTTGCCTATGCCTAGGCGCAACATTTTGTACTCAATAGCATACACTTGAACGCATTGCCAATTTTCATTTCATTTCATTGCGTTTATTGCTGCCATTGTTGTTGCTGCTGTTAAGGCTCTAACTGCCGCTGAAATAATTTTTCCTACATATTGGCTCGCGCTCTCTTTGCACCGTTTGTTGCATGCTACATGCACATCTAGGCTCGCGTGTGCGGTTTATATGGGTTTCATGAACATTTTGCGCCCTAAAAGCTGCTTTAATATTCAATAACTGTTGACATGCGTTTGGTGTGTGGCATTGATGACAATGATGTTGGCGGTGGCGGTGGAGACGGCAGCATTAAACCCATTTTCATTTGTGCGAATTGAAAATGTTAATTCCAAAGATCGATTTGCATGTGCATTCAATTTTCTATTTGTGTATGCGTCTGTATTGCAGGCATTGTGCTATTGCATTTTTGCAATTTGTGTAGCCTACTATGAGGCGTTTGCGCGCTTCAATTGCGCCACGACAATTGTGGGTGTGACATTCAGCATGCAAAAATGATGCCGACAATCAGCTTGATTGCATGGCAGTGGCATATTTTTAGGCGCTTACGAAAGGTTTTGTGTTGTAACTGAAAATTGCATTGAAAAATTTGAATAGAGATGCTTAAGTTAGTGGAAGATTTTATGAAATGAAATTTTTTGATAACAGATTTTAGATCTTTAGACCCAATACATGAGCTTTTTTCAATAGAAAAGCAGCTATATCTTCAATTTGCATTATATAAAATTCTGATTATCATATTCCGCTTACTGTTAAACTGAAACTTTCTACTATCTCATCGAATCTGTCATTGAGTCATGGAATGTATTAATTTATTACATGATAAGCTAGGAATTGATTAACTTGTACCCAAGCACTTTCAAAGCATTCCTTTGGAATAAAAGTTAGAGCTCTACATTGTAGTACTCGGTCAGGACCTTCATCCTTTACACTTTAAACGACGACTAGAAGCCTTATTATAATTTCGTTATTGAAGTCATTTCTATGATAAATATGAACTATTGGAGATTCTAAAAATTTAGTAACACCTATTTGCTTTCCTTTTAAGTGGATATATAAGTTGAACTCTTAAGTTTTTCTAAACAAAAATAATGCTAATACTGTTCCATATGTCTCTCATTCACTAGCATGATTTTAAGAGTCAGCTTACAAGTTCATTCTGTCACTAGCATACATTTAGCAGTCTGCTTACAAGTTCATTCTGTCACTAGAATACATTTAGCAGTCTGCTTACAAGTTTATTCTTTCACTAGATTAATTTTAGAAGTCTGATTACAAGTTTATTCTTACACTAGCATATTTTTAAGAGTCATCTTACAAGGCTATTTTTTCACTAGCATTCTTTCAGGAGTCAGCATACAAAATTTTTCTTTCACTTGATTAATTCTAGAAGTCTGCTTACAAGTTTATTCTTACACTAGCATATTTTAAGAGTCAGCTTACAAGGCTATTATTTCACTATCATTCTTTCAGGAGTCAGCATACAAGTTTATTCTTTCACTAGATTAATTTTAGAAGTCTGCTTACACGTTTATTCTTACACTAGCATATTTTTAAGAGTCAGCTTACAAATTTATTCTATCACTTATTCTATCATAATTTTATGAGTCAGTTTACAATGTTATTCTTGCACTAGAACTCTTTCAGGAGTCAGCTTACAAGTGTATTCTTTCACTAGCATACTTTTAGATGACAGCTTACAAGTTTTTTCTTTTACTAAGATACTTTTAAGAGCCGGCTTACAAGTTTAATCATTTACTAGCACACTTTTAATAGCCAGCTTACAATTTAAGACCTCTAAGAGCTCGATTATCCCCTCTGATGATATTTTCAATACATAATTCTTTATTCTATCTGCCTAAAGATTGCTTTTAAGATGAAAACAAAGTACAAAAACAATAATTCCGGGATTGCAATCGAAAATTTCTAAAATATGACTCAATTAATATTAAATATAATTATAAAATAGTATGATTACCCTCATTAATCTGCTTAAATATTTTCAGAACTCATAAGATATGTCTTTAGTATTTTCCCAGAACCCATAATATTATCACATATTCGTACTAATACATACACAATATTTATCTGTATGCGTGCATGACTCAACAATGACCACAGAGCAAGCCAAAATTGAAAATTCCATGGAGACGTGTCCGACAAATGCCAATAACTGCCTGTTGAACAAATGTCAAATGAGTTGCAAGAATTTAAATTATCCATTACTTGGCCAAAGCTATTATCGCAATAATTTCATTAATACAAGCAAATTACAATTTTAACAGGAAATTACGAGCAACAACAGCAACAGCAACAACAATCGAATGCTGAAAACAATAAGCACTAAGCAGAAAATTCATCTCATCTCATCTGAGGGTGTGTTTGTGTGTGCCTTGGCATCAAAAGATTTCCAATGAGCTCAGAGGCTAAACAATGACTTGCAAGTCAAGTCAAGTCAAGAACGTTGTGTGGAAGACGCACGCAGTGAATGGGACTAATACATGCATATGCATGAGCACTATATGCCTGCGTCTCTTCCTTCAATAGATCGATGACACTTGAAATATGCGTCACACATACACACACTGAGAGAGAGACTCACAGACGCACAGCAGAGCCTTTCAAGTAAATTACTTGCAAAGCAGAAGCATCAGCACAAATCCTTAGCTCAACAGCTCAACAACAAGTTCATGCATATATGCAAGCAGCCATTATCATCGATATTACTGCTTCCTGTTGTTGTTGTTGTTATTGCACATGCTGCTATTATTGAACAATGCTAAATGACAGCAGCAAGCAAGCAAGCAATGACACGCCGCCACTGTAAACGACAAAGACCAAGTTGCTTACGGTTGTTTGTAGCAAGCGTTAGATCGATATTTTTGCTGTTGTTGTTATTGTTGTAGAGTGCTGGCTTCAATCCGAAAACAACAACAGTAGCATCAGTGTAACTGAAGTGCAATTTGGCAGATGAGTAGGGTAATGACTTAAGTCAATGTTGGTAATCTTTTGTTGTTGTAGCACACACACATGCATATATTATTGTTGTTGTCATTAGCCATATGCACTTTTGAAACCAACACACACACATAAACAAACGAATGTACTTTACACATTGTCAACGCTGTTCTCTATCCTTTCGCCGTCCAGTTTGTTGATCAAACATTGCATAAAATGCAAACTTTTGCTAAGTCAGCTACTAAGAAAAAGCTTAAGGAAAAGTGTAAAGAAAGCACGAGGCACGAAGAAAACTTGCCTAAGTCGGAAATTTCATTGAGTATCGACAGTAAATGCTTTGGGGCCGGTGGTTGCCTTTAATGGATTAATATGTAGGCATCATATGCGGCACCAATGAGTGCTGGTGCACACACTACAAAGCTGCTTGAGCTTATGTCGTTGTCAAAGTGGATGAAAATTGGAAAAAAGACAATGCCAGTTGGCTTTGTTGGTGTTTATGTGATGTTACACAGTGAGAAAAAGTTGAAGAAAAGGAATTTTCTAGTAGGATGCTTTTAGGTACATTGAAATGCTTTTATAAGTTTTGTCGGTACTTTGGCGTATATTACAACTAGTATTTTCCCATATTAGCGCCTATTAAGCTCATTTGTTTGGTAAAAGAGGTGTGTTTAAGACTTTTAAGCTATCTTCAAATATTTATATTCTGTTCTTATATTTCATCGTCATTGAAGCCAATACCATGCTAAATATCAACTGCCTTACATATATTCTACAAACTTCATAGTATATATGAAAGGAAAGATATAAAAATTTAATTTTAAACTCTGAAGCCTTTCTAAATGAAAAGTATGCTAGAAAACGTTTCAAGCCTTCTAAAGAACTGAATAAGCAATAGCATACTTTTAGGAGTCAGCTTACATGTTTTTTCCTTCACTAGCATACTTCTAAGAGTCAGCTTACAAGTTAAATCAAAGACTAGCATACTTTTAGAAGTCAGCTTACAAGTTTAATAAATTACAGGCATACTTTTAGAAGTCAGCTTACAAGTATTTTCTTTCACTAGCATTCTTTTAGGTGACAGCTTACAAGTTTTTTCCTTCACTAGCATACTTTTAAGAGACGGCTTACAAGTTTATCCTTTAATAAACACACTTTTAAGAGTCAACTTACAAGTTTAATTAACTACTAACATAGCTTAGAGAGTCTGCTTACTTACTTATACTTTTAGAAATCAGCCTACAAGTTCTTTCCTTCACTAGCATTCTTTTAGGTGACAGCTTACAAGTTTTTTCCTTCACTAGCATACTTTTAAGAGACGGCTTACAAGTTTATCCTTTAATAAACACACTTTTAAGAGTCAGCTTACATGTTTAATTTACTTAATAACATACTTTTCGAAGTCAATTTCAAGTTTATTATCTCACTGGCATCTTCTTAGGAGGCTGCTTACAATTTTAGTCTTATAATACCTTTGTCATATCTTTTGATGGTATTCTCAATAAATAAATCTTAAAGATTGAGAAAACTATGAAAACGTTCAGCGATTTGGACCTACTTGCAGACTTCAACTGATAACCAATAATTTTCATTTCAATCTAAACTCATAAATTCAGCTAAATTAAAGCACTTTACTTTACATCAATATTTTTTTATTGAAGAAATAAACTCAAAATTTGTACCAAATGCCAGTTGATGCCCCTAAAACCTGTCACCAAGTATATTTTCCATTGTACAAATTTTCTGAATTTTTAATTCCATATTTTTTTTTTATTTTTTGAGGTCAATTGTGCCACCGCAGACTGTTTGGCATTTGCACAGCAATTCAACAGCTAAACATACAAAAATGTAATTAATATTGGCATACTAATGCTACTTATGGTCGTATTTTTCAATTTGTCCGCCCACATGGTGGCACACACCCACACACGCAGAGGCACAAAATCCATGCGCCAATATTTGCTGGGTAATAAAACTAATTAAAATCACTCATACGCACCAGTGGCTGCGACCGATAACGCAGAGCGTGAGCACAAGCCGGCGGACGGCGCACAGCAGAGCGGCAATGAGTGAGTGAAGTAGGTAGAAAATGTGGCTAACGAAACGAAAAGCGCGTGCAACATGGCAAATTAATGAAAACACGCGCGAATAGCGGTAAAATCGGCACTTGGAAATATGTAAGTAACGGTAGGCGAGAGTATAGGTATATTCATAAACGTAAAATAAATAGATAAATACTTGGCCTACAAGCAGTCAAACTCAACACAGCTGCTTGCCACAATATTTCTGCTTAGGTGGCTCAACAACACCACACACCACTTAGTAGTACCGTTATTTATGTTGCTTGACACGCTGCGCCGCCAAATAACTGCAA
Organism: Zeugodacus tau; assembly: GCA_031772095.1. Lineage (NCBI taxonomy): Eukaryota > Metazoa > Arthropoda > Insecta > Diptera > Tephritidae > Zeugodacus > Zeugodacus tau. The sequence goes on along the minus strand of CM062653.1, from coordinate 5,426,353 downwards.
AATTATAATAAAATGAGCGCGTACAAAAGAAGAGAAAGAACAAAAGTAAAGTGCAAATGAGAAAATGAGCAAACGGTATACGCTCACATATGAGCAGAGAATAACAACAACAATAACGCAATATTAAATGCATGCAACACGTACGCACGTAGTCAATGAGCAATGGCGGCACGTCGCACCTTTCCAACGGAGTATGAGTATGAGTGAAAACTTTCAGTGCCACAGCGAGCGAATTGGCTTTGTATTGGTATATTTGTGTTTGTGAGTGTGTCCGTGTGTGTGTGCCACACGCGTGCGCTCGTAATTCAGTTTACTTTGCCATACAATTTTATGTTGCGTTACGCTTGAGTTGTGCTTAACGGCTGCCACCAAGCCAACGCGTTGCAAGCGCCACCCAAAGCAGCAACAGTCGCCCAAAAAACACATTCAACCGAACGAGTGTTTGCAAGTCATAGCTGGAGGAGTTGCAATAGCTTTGCCAAAGCACATTATTCGATTTTTGCATAATTTATTGCCAACAAAATCGAACGTGCGCACACGTTGCAAGCACAACGAAATGTCCTTCGACGTCGTCGGTGCGGTGGATAAGACTGTTGCACACACACATATATATATGTATGAGTATGTGTATATATAAACAGGAGCTCATATGCAGTAGCGTGTGTTTGTCTGTCTACTTTGCAGCCAACTTAGCGTCAATACCGTTAGTTTGTCAACGCAAGCGTAATGGCAACAAATATACACGTACGTTCTTGGGCTGTAGCACCTGAAAGGCTGCAAATATTATGGCTTATTCAAAAATGTATATATATGTATATGCATATGGGTGTCTTAACTCTTTACTCAATCGACAGCGTTCGCGTGCCAAATTTGTTGAGTTTGTCAGCTGCAAGTGAGCTTTGTTCCTCAACATACATATATACACAGCTATAAATATTTATCGATAGTTTACATACTAGCTTTGCATATGTGTATATCCTTATACATATATATATGGGGCATTCTCTGGAAAAAAGCCACTTGAAAAAAAAAGTTCTTTATTTTCTTTGGCAATTATATATCTTATAGTACATGTAAAACCTAAAATAAAACATATGGTTTTAGGTCTGTGTAACGCGGGGTTGCCATATTATAAGGGGCCAAAGTTTTTTGTAAAAAAATTTTCGAACCGCCATAACTTTAAAACTAATGAACAGATTTTAAAACACCATGTGACTTTTTTGTACAGAATTTCTCAAACTTTAAAACTGTGTATCGTAAAAATTTTTAAAATTAATATTTCATAGCAAAAAATGAAAAAAAATTTTTTTTTGGAATTTTTAACAACTTATGCCCCCTTCGATTTAAATAAAAAACACAAAAATAAAAAAAAAATTAAAAATTTGAAAAATACAAAAAAATTAAAAAAAATATTAAAAAATAAAAAAAAAAACAAAAAGGGATTAAATGTCTGCTACGTCCACGTCGTTAATCCTGGGTTACGCTAAATTCTGATAATAATAGTGCGTAAATCAATGATTTTTCATCATGTTCTGAGTTGGTTTTTTATTTGTAGCTCATACATATATTTGTAGCTCATACTATATTGATGAAATAAGGAACATTTTAAGATATTTTCGAAAAAATCGGAGGGGGCATAAGTTGTTAAAAATTCCAAAAAATTTTTTTTTTCATTTTTTGCTATGAAATATTAATTTTAAAAATTTTTACGATACACAGTTTTAAAGTTTGAGAAATTCTGTACAAAAAAGTCACATGGTGTTTTAAAATCTGTTCATTACAGCCTCTGGCCATCGAATTACGAACGAATTTTTTTGACAATGTTTTTAATTTATGGTGAAAGTTACAAAATTACAACCTGGGTGGCATCCTTTGCCTATATTTCTACTGTATAATTAACGGTATAATATTCGAATAAGCTTGCCTACTTTATAGTTATCGGCTGACAATTATTGTCACCGTAATTTTTTTGTTATTCGTAATCGTTCGTAATTCGATGGCCAGAGGCTGTAGTTTTAAAGTTATGGCGGTTCGAAAATTTTTTTACAAAAAACTTTGGCCCCTTATAATATGGCAACCCCGCGTTACACAGACCTAAAACCATATGTTTTATTTTAGGTTTTACATGTACTATAAGATATATAATTGCCAAAGAAAATAAAGAACTTTTTTTTTCAAGTGGCTTTTTTTCCAGAGAATGCCCCATATGGCGTATGCGTTATTTTGTTGTAATTTTGCTATTTTGTATTATCCCTTGTTGTTGTTGCATGTTTTTTGTTGTTGTCGCTGTCACACTCGCTTCAACTAGCGTTATTGTTTCACATTTTGTGCACGTAAAAGTGATATTTTGTAGCGGTTTTCTTGCCACAATGTGGTGAGTAATTAAAATACACACGTAATTAAAGTACACACGCGACGTTGTGAGCGTGGCAACGATGAGCGCGTTATTTTAGAGTGACAATGCACGTTATTTGAGAGTACTGAAAGTGTGATGATATTTGGGTTATCACGTATTTCAGGTATATTACTATTCACAGCCATAAAAAAATTGTATACAAAAGTCATATGAAAAGTTTGCGAACCATTTGTTCAACCGAGAGAGACCTAAGAGCTGTTAACATACTTTACTACCTTATCCTAGGATCAAAATTTCGACCATACTCCAGCATCACCTGGACAGTTTTGTCTTATGCCTTGAATGAGATATCTTCAAGTTAAGGATCAACTCAGTAGACTCTTTACGGGTATTTATGTAATCTATACCCGAAACAATTTAAATCTATGGGGTCCACCTACACCTTGTGCCTGAAGGTCCCTCATACTATTGATGTAGAATGACCGTGATACGAATCGTAAAGATAGCGGAGGATTGTTCTATGGAATACCTCATAATCTGGTACCATACTGGACCTACACTATCCTAGAATCAGAATTTCGACCATACTCCAGCACCACCTGGATAGTTGTCTGTTTAAGCTCGATAAGTTATGCCTTGAATGAGATATCTTCAGGTTAGCGTCTCTCATACTCCTGTTTTTTTTTCTTTGAAACATTAATATGACTATGCACCAAAATGAAAAGATTGAGGAAGGATTGTTCTATGTAAAACCTCATAATCTGGTACCATACTCTACATACCTTATCCTAGAATCAAAATGTCGACCATACTCTAGCACCTCCTAGACCGTTGACTATTTAAGCTCGATAAGTTATGCCTTCAATTAGATTTCTGCAAGTTATGATTCAACTCCGTAGAGCCTATTACGGCCTTTTCTTTGTAATCTATACCCGAAACATTTTGGAACTATTGGTTCAACTTGCAAAAAGGTCTCTCATACTCGTGTTGTCGATTATTTTTAAAACATGACTATGATATGAAATATAAATGAGGTTAGAATGATTTAGGAAAATATCTCATAATTCGTTTTTAAAGATCGATAGCAATATTTCATGATAAAACCTGCTCCAGATGCTCTCGCGATGTTCTGGAGTATAGTGATAAGATTCAAGCTAATATAAACCGATAACGGTTGGAAAGATATACCCTTAGTCTAAAATTGTTTCAACAAACTTTCGAAATCGGTTGATTAGATCGAAAATTTCACTATCGAGCTCGAAATAATAGTGTACAGAGTTATAGTATTGGAATTCAGTTCCGAAAAGAATAATTATAAAGTAGTTCTTGGCCTTAAAACTATCTCCGTTCCACAGTTCCTATCCTTAGATCAAGAGATCAAAATATTTTCATACTTCTCGATACTCATAAAGTGCGAATTAATTATCGGAATGTCAAAGCCAGTACTTAAGATTTAGAATTTGATATAATATCTAATATTTCTCACTTAAAAATTATCTTTAAATGCGTTTGACTCCGAGAAATCGACCACTCTTGTTTTCAGTTTTTTCCACACTCTTTAAAGTTATTTGCACTCAAAATGCCAACACACATACTATATATAGATGACTGCAGACAAACAACTCATAGACGAATGTGTGTTTATGTGAGCATGACTAACGAAAATTATAAATGACAAGCGAAGGTCACTTGAAGTCAAAAATATCCCAGTGGCCGGCAGTGACAGTGATAGCGGCAAAAACAAAGGCTACACATAAACAATAATAGCAACAACAACAATGAAAGTAAAACCAAAGCAAAACACAACAAAACAGAGAAAACTAAAAATAACAACAAAACGAAAAAAAAAAATAAAAACAAAAATAGCTAAAAAATAAAATAATAATAATAACAGAAGCTAAGCACAAAAGTAAAGTGTTTACAACAAAAGGCAGTTTAAGGTCCACAGGGAGCGCTGCGCTGGTGCAGAAGAAGTGGAGAAAGAGTAAAAAGGAGCTGAGCAGCGTTTGTTTTACACTCCACACACATTTCTCTCTTTTAGTGTGTGCATTTCTGCTGAACTTGCTGATGAAGTTGTTGTTGTTTCGGTTTTTCAAACTTTTTGTTTTTTGTTTTACTTGCTTGTTGTTGTCGTTGTTTTTTTTGTTGTGAACTTTTGTTTATTTTTGTACTTTACCGGCAGTCACGTGGGGGATACGCTGTTCTGTCTGTTGCTGGGTTAGTGACCACTTTGTGGACTCCAAAGAGAGTGAGTGTGAGCGCCGGCTGGCGGCGACGGTGACAGATCTTTTGTTCGGCCAAAAGGCACACAGATGCACACACACAGCGAGGCAGATAACGAAATAAATATAGAAGTATATATATGAGTGGCAGCAAAAAGCCAACACACCGAATGAAATGAGCAAAACTAAGTGAAATGCATGAGCCGTTTGAAGGCAGGCAATTGCGTTGAGTGCGACCGCCGGTCAGCAACTGCAGTTAGCGGCAGCGCAGCAGTCAATTGCATGTGTCTCTATTGTTAAAGACAGTTAGCACGCCTGTCAGTTGGCCACTCGCTCGCTCGCTCGCTTTTAATGGCTATTGTTCTTGCTTTTGGGTATACGAGTACACATCAGGCCCATTTGGTCGCCATCCACCAGTTGTCAGTCGTCAGCCGTCGAAGTGTGTGCGTGTGTGTAAGCGAGCGTCGCTTTGTTGTCATGTTTGCGCTGCTGACTTTGGGTCGACAGGCGTCGTTGGTCACGATGGCTTGTCAATGTCAAAAGTTACAAGTGTTGTGTGCGTGCAGCGTACGTCGGCACGCAGTCAAATGTCAATGCTTTGCAAGCGGCTGGGGACTTTTTATGAAATTAGTTGTGATTTTTTTTTGTCCATGCCAAGCCGTTTGAAATTTCATAAATTTTGTAAATATAATATTATTATAATGATATAAAAGCTGTGCATTAAGTGTGGTTTGGAAGGAGAAGGTTGAGGTTTTAGTGCAAAAAGCGAAGTGGAAAAGGCGAAACAGCAACTCCTCAAGTAATCTATACTGCCTTTGGGCTTCATTTTGAACTCCAATGGATGGGGATTCATCAAAGTGAAAAAGTAGCATTTGGAAAGCAGACTATGGTCACTCTCTCTCATTAAAATGTCCCCGAAAATATTATAATGTATATAATGAATGAAAAACCTAGTTCTATGATAAAAGGGGTTTTAAAGGCACTGAACTTTTATTTCAAATAAAGTGCAGAGAAATTGAAAATATGCTCAATACTTTGGCCTTATTAGCTGCACTAAGTCCTTTCGGAGCCATTTTGTACAAATTTGTTCAGTTTAGATGCCCTTTTCTCGATTTATATTCAACTAATCCCACAAAAAGTGGAATATGACAATAACTGAATGAGACCATATCAATACAAAGTGCTTGTTATAATTCGGTAATCAAAATACTATAATAGGTGTGTTCAAAAAGAAACGGGAATTTCAAAATATCACCGGTTTGGAGATTCCACTTGTCTATATTGTGTGTGTGTGTGCGCGTGAGTATAACTTTTTACTATTTCCAAAAATTAAGAGAATCTTAAAGGGAAAAGAGTCAAAGGTTTTCCCAAAAATCGAGTTTGGAGATGTTACATATTTTTGTTTCAAAAACGATTATTCTCGTTACAATATTCATAGCTAAGGGTATCCTAAACTCTGAACTGAACATAACCTATGCCCACATGAATGAAGTTCCCATACGAATTCCATTTTCCACTTTGACTTTTATCGTTTTAAATCACTTATTGTAAAAGGTTTCATCTAATAGCCTTTTCACACAGCCAAATTAATTGAATAATTTAAATTTTGATTTAGAAACCAGTTTTTGCACTTCACACTGCCGACTACTGATAACTGATCAGCTGTTACACATTTTTGTTCTTGCTTTTCATAAGACGTTGGTAAGTTTCATCGGGTGATTGCTATTTTTAGCAGCACCATCTTCCGTCGTGTAGTGTGACCAACAACTCGCGAACAAAGTACGTATAAATAATTACAAATACGGTATTTGTCGTAGAGTTGCATTTCATTTTCAAGTCGATTAAAATTCATTTAAAAATTGATGTAGATTTTTATTTTGTGTGGTAAATCGTTCTAAATCGACGTTTTAATCGAGCAGAGATTGGTTAATTGATCAATTAGCTTCTGTGCGAAACGGCTATTACATTACATTTTCAACTCGATTATAATTAGATTAATAATAAATGTAGAAAATTGAGATTTATATTTTGTATGGTAAATCAATCTTAATCAGCGTTTTAATCGAGCAGAGGCCGGTTAATTGATCAATTAGCTCTTGTGTGAAAAGGCTATAAGTTTAATTAAAATGTTTATAAGCAAGTTACACTACTCTCCGCGCTCTTTTTTGCCGCTAGGCCTTTAAATTAAATACATATATATACATTTCACACTCCTTCACACTAATTGGCTCAATTAATGCGGCGATAAATACTCAAGAAAAAAATTAAAATAAAAATTATCGCAGCAAAAATCGACTGATACAAGAAAATGCCATCCCCCAGCATCTTCAGCATCTTGCCTAAGCGCAAAAATTCTCAACAGGCCAGATCAAATGGCAAAATAACGCAATCAGAGAATTGCAGAAACCTGACGCCATAACAAAGATAAACAAATATCCATAACATAAACACAAATATAATAGTGACAGTGTTTTTTCGTTATGTTTATTTATTTGAATGTCGGCATAAATGCTTATAAATAAAATGACAAGCAAACACACATATGTGTATGTATGCAAAGGCCATGAGCATACCATGAGCATCTATTGGTAGCAAGCCACGGGGCGTATACGTAACATTTATTATCATATATTATATACGTGGGTGTCCATGTGTATGTGCTTGTGCAACTGCTGCTGGCGCAAATCTGCAAAACTCTACGAACGAGTCGGCAATCAGGCAAACACACACTTGCTGCTGTTGTTGTTAGGCCTTAAGTGTGTTTCGCTTATCTGGCACACTTTCATCTTATTAGGCACGTTATCGATTTTCATATCCTTGCGGCAATTGTGCACGCGTTTGGGTATTAAATTGAATAAATTCTCATGGCAAGAACCGACAGCACAAAATAGTCGTAAAATAAAATAACATAAAATATGGGTGCCAGAGTGTATGTGAGTGTGTGTATAGCATACATATACGATTATATATGAATAGGGAAAATTGTTAGAAATTGATGCAGCGCCGCAGCAGCAGTTAAGTAGCACGCCGTTAGCAGAAGCAATAAGAAAATGCTAAGCAGATGAAATATGGCAAATGAAGTAGGCTGTGTAGAGCAAGCGGAGCAGAGAAGATGCTTAGCATAGACGATGTAGATACAGAAGAAAAAGAAACAAGCACGACAGAAATAAGAATATATATAAACAGTATAAACATCCAATTTATATACATATATATAATTTTTGTGCATATTTAACAGAGCAAATAGTGAACCCACTTGCTAACACTACAACAACTGAGCTCTCAACAACAACGCTTGAGCGCAGTAGAGATGAGTCGCCGAGGCAAAGGAGTACAATTGAAGCGTCACTTGAGCATCTTGAGCGCACTGAATGCCTTGCCTTGAGTGTGTTGCTGTGAGTACACGAAATGAGTCACAACAGCGTGACAGCAAGTAGACACCTAAACAACAACAACAATTGCAACAATTGTGACATGACAGATGGCAATAGGTATGACGTGACACTATTACAGCGCGACAGCGACTTTAGTGCGACAGCATCGATTGCTGGATAAGTGGAAATTTAGACTTCTGATTTTATGCCTCTAGTCTAAATGGTTTTTTGTAAGGAGTATCATCTCTTATCAGAGAGTGAGTAGCAAGTCGCTTAGTAGATGTCGGTAGTATAATCTGTAGAGTCTAGATCACAAGATGAAAAAAAATTATTGAAAATTTTCAAGGTGACAAGAAGAGATGATGAATCAGTGTCATGAAAAGGCTTAGCTGCTTAAATTTTACAATAAATTATTTTTTCTAGTTATTATGATACCTAAATAAAATTTAGGAATCGTTTAAACTTACAGTTTCGTAACTTACTGGAGCAAATATTATTTTTATACACTCGCGACATGTTGTAAAGAGATAGAGGGCTCCACCCGTACCAAGTTTTTTGTATAATACCTATCACGTAAGCCACAAAAGCTATATCAACCAAACAGTCATTTACTTTAGGGACTTCTTTATACAGTCTAAAAATAATTGATCGGATGATAACCACTCCCATACAAAGGTTATGTTGAACACGACTAAAAATGCTTTAATTCAGCAATGAAAACACCTTCAATTTCGTGGGGAAAATGGTACAGAAGGACTTTACTCAAATTTCTATATAAACTTAAAATGAGAGTGGTTCCGCCCACTTATGGGTCAAAAACCGTATCTCAGAAACTACTCGACCAATATCAACAGAACTCGGTTCATAATATTTCCTTGGCATCCAAATACCATAGATTGAAAATGGGATAAATCGGTTCATAAGCACGCCTACTTTTCTTATACCACAATTTTGAAGCCCCTTTGGATCGTTAATTTAGCAATCTATAAATTAAGCACCAGTGATAATCTGGTTCCAGTTAGCTGAATTGAAGGCATTTTTTATGTCAAGGGTGATAACAATGCAGTATTCTTTATCCCCCCATTGCCACCTAGTACCTTTCAATGCTTTCTTTGCTATTTTCGTGACAGTTTTTATAGCATCCATATATAGTTTTTATAGTGTCCTTTCCGGAAACCGAACTGCATTGGGTTCAGCCCGGAAGTTCCCGCGGTATATTGTTCAAGCCGCCTACATATTATTGTTTCTAGTACTTTTCCGGCCGTATCAAGCATACATAGCGGGCGATACGACGAGGGTTCTCCTGGAGGTTTGTCACCCTTGGGAAGTAGAACGAGGCGTTGGCGTTTCCAGCATTTGGTAAAGACTCCTTCCTTCAAGCACTTTGTATATGTTTTCCGAAACAATAGCGGTTTTCCACGTATAACCAGTTTGGTAACGAAATTTGGTATTCCGTCTAAACCTGGTGCTTTCCTAGTCTTTATTCTTGACATCGCAATTTTTATTTCTTCATGGGACACTTCCATGATTTACTCCGGGTTTATTATAAGATTAGGAATTTGCATTGGTTCTCGATTTGGGAATAAAGTATGGACTGTTCTGCCAAGTATAGTGGGGGAAACAGGTGAGCTTCTTCGTCTCCCTATTTTATTCATTCCTTATACCACAATTTTGAAGCTCATTTGATTCGTTCACTTAGCAATCTATAAATTAAGCACCAGTGAAGATATCGGATCAAAACATTGCTCAAATATTGCGTTTTTAGCGTAATATCACCCATCTTAAAATCACCGAAATCGGACTATAACATTTCAAGGCCACAGATACCGAACATAAGGACCTCAGTGCTTGTGATATTTTTTTAAAGAAAATATATTTAAATCCCTCAGTTATTCTAAAGAAATTCGAAAGAGATCTGTAATTTTCTACTAGTGTGCCTCTTTGACAGAACTCGAGAAAATCGGATCAATACTTCCTGTAGCCTTCATAGGTATATAATTATAAGCACGGATTTTGAAACTTTCGGTGGACTTTATATATCGGTTAATATGTGATATATCTTAGACAAATTAAGTAAACGTAAAATCTTAGATATAATGTAGCTAGGAGGCAAAAATAGTTGAAATCGGTACTGGAATTACACCAGGCCCCATATGTAACCTAAAACAATTTTCGCTACTCTAGTGGACTTATGTGGAACAAATTGGTCGGTTACACCCGAACTTAGCCCTTCCTTACTTGTTAATACTATTAGGGATTCAATTAAACCTCAATCAGCATTTACAAACTGCTTTGAGACTATTTGAATGCTCTTAAAGTGTTCAAAAACCTTTTCCGAACTGTCAGTTGAAACATAATGCCTGAAAATTTACTTTACAATCATTTTAAATTCTAAAAAAAGAGATTCTTATAGTTTCGGAATTTAATAAAAATACTTCAACTTTCTTTCCTTTATCACCCGTATTCCCCAATTTCTTTAAATTTGTTCATCCACTTTTGTTTTTATTTTTGTTTTTTACTCACATTCTCTCTTTCTTTTTAATACAATCCCACTTTATTTGCGCTTTTGTCTACCCCGCCTCTAACTCCCAACGGCGACGGTTAGCTACTTAGTGCCCTTTATTTGTTTCAAATTATTATTTTTACTTTCCACACGACTGCACACATCACATCAGCGCTGCCGTCATGCACAAGTAAGCATGCACTCATATATTTATAAACACAGGCGCTCACTGGCTGCTCTGCTTCCGCGAAAATCGCACAGCCAGACAAGTGTGCGCGACCTTACCGAGAAATCGCTGAGACGATAAACGCATATTCAGCTGAAAATTGCTATATGACACGGTGGGCCGCATGCAGGTGCTTTGGAGTGAGAAATTTTCGTGCTTTTTCTTGTAAAGTATATATTTGAGAAAGGTTCTCATGTGCTGAAAAAACAATTTAAAAATATTTTTTCGGGCAGTAAGCTGTCATATTTTTACTGAATGCTGGACTTTAAGCTTTAAAAAATAAGTAAAAATAAAAATAAAGATAAAAAATAAATAAAATAATTTAAAAAAATGAATTTAAATATCTATAAAATTTTAGTCTAGCTCTTTGTTATTCTTGGAAGACTTAAATAATCTCAAATTTATAGCGAAAACCAAATTATCGAGCTTCAAAATTGCTCGCTTTCATGTAGTGTGTGCACTCTCTCTATGCTTGCGTTCAAAGTTCACTTCTGCTTGGCCACATTTTCTCAAGGTCATTTGTCATATATCACCAAGCTACAGCTACAAAAGGTAGACAGATAAGTAGGCAATATATAAGGTTGTGTGTGTGTCTTGAGCTTTTCAACTAGCTGTGTTCAATTCCAGGGCGCACAGCAGTCTACTCGTGCGCTTAAAGTTAGCAAAATAGAAGACAGAAGCAGAAAGCAATTTTTCTATAGAAGAAAGCCCAAAAGTATAACAAGAAGACCAGCAAAAGTTAAGCAAAGAAAAAAACAGTTACACTTGTACAATGACCCTTAAAACGGCCAATGCACCTTTAGAAAATTTACCAAATTGGCTGGAGTACAGGTGTTTACGCTGCTGGTCAGCCGCAGGCGTGCGCTGCTCAATGGTGGTTAACTGTGAACTTTTGTCGGTGCTAAAGAAAGCAAAAAATATTTTATTTTTGTAAGAAAATTTGAAGCAGGCTTTTATTTGGCGCGCACTTAGAACTGTGCTGTAGCTTATAAATGCCTAGGCATGTGTGTAGGTATGCTATAACAACGCTTTAGCATGCTTTTAGGCGCAGTCAGTTGTTGTGGCTTATCTGCTTGTTATAAAGCAAATAATAATACAAAATTTTATGTATATAGATAATACATAGATATTTTTGTTTGTATAGCATTTCAATATATTTTTTCACCTACCACAAAATCGAATTGCCAATTTTCGCCGCACAAACAAGCCCTGCTGCTATTGTTGTTAGTTACTTTATAACTTGTTATTTGTTATTTTCATATTATAACTACATATGTCTACTATGTGTGTTTATACAATATTTATTTGTAGCGCTTATTTTATTATAAGCAATGTTGAGTGCTGTTATTGTTTTCATACGTGTGTTGGCTGCGCAATAACAGCATAGCGTTCTCTAGTGGCACGCCAGCTGGTAGGTTGTTAGGTAGGCAGCAGTTTGCAGCGTCAATATCACGATTTGCTCTTCAACACCTTGCACACTGCACACGGACACACACATTCACATGTGCTTTGTGCTGTTCATATAGCGTAGCATTCATTGCATTGTACAATGTAGTTACATTCCATTATCAATATTGCATGCAATGTGTTACCGCAAATTTTCGTATTTGTACACGGAAATTTGTGTTTACAAGGCGCAGGTGTTTGGTGGAGTGTGTGTATTGAGGTGACGGGGAAATTTCAATGAAAGTAAAATAAAAATAAAAAAAATAAAATAATATAAAAATTAAAAAAAAAATTAAAAAAAAATATTAAAAAATTAATAATAAAAAAAATAATAAAATACATATTACAAAAAAAATATAAAAAAATTTATAATAAAAAATATTACAAAAAATTTAAATAAATTGATAATGAAAAAGTTAATAATAAAAAAATTAATAAAATTACAAAAAATAAATATTAAAAAATAATAAAAAAAAAAAATAAAATTAATAAAAGATAATAATAAAAAATTATAAAAAATTTCAAAAATAATAAAAATAATATAATGATAATAATAAAATTAATAAGAAAATGTATATATTTAACATAAATAATAAAAAGTAATAAAAAATATAGTAATAAAAAAATTAGTAATAAAAAATATATATAATTTAAAAATACATATTTAAAAATTAATAATAAAAAATAACAATAAAAAATGTAATAAAAAAATATATATAATAAAAAATATTAAAAAATAAATAATAAAAAATTACAATAATAATAATAATAACAAAATTAATAATAAAAAAATAATAAAATACATATTACAAAAAAAAATATAAAAAAATTAAGAAAAAAAATTACAAAAAATATTAAAAAAAAATATAAAATATGTATTACAAAAAAAATATAAAGAAATGTATAATCAAAAATTACAAAAAAATATTAAAAAATTGATAATAAAAAAATTAATAAAAAATTACAAAAAATAAATATTAAAAAATAATAATAAAAAATTATAAAAAATTACAAAACTAATAAAAAAAATATAATAATAATAAAATTAATAAGAAAATATATATATTTAAAATAAATAATAAAAAATTTTAATAATAAAAAACAATAATAAAAAAAGTTATAAAAAAATATATATATTAAAAAATATTTAAGAATAAATAATAAAAAATTAAAAAAAAAAATAATAATAACAAAATTAATAATAAAAAAATTACAAAAAATATATATTTTTTTTAAATATTGAAAAATTAATAATATAAAATACAAAACAAATAAAAATAAAACCATGAAAAAATCTGAAAAAATCAACATTTTGCTCTCCCCTACATAGAGAATTATAAAAAATTCCAAAACTAATAAAAATAATAAAAAAAATATAATAATAATAATAATAATAAGAAAATATATATATTTAAAATAAATAATAAAAAAAAATTAATAATAAAAAATAATAATAAAAAAAGTTATAAAAAAATATATATATTAAAAAATATTTAAGAATAAATAATAAAAAATTAAAAAAAAAAATAATAATAACAAAATTAATAATAAAAAAATTACAAAAAAATATATATTTTTTTTAAATATTGAAAAATTAATAATATAAAATACAAAACAAATAAAAATAAAACCATCAAAAAATCTGAAAAAATCAACATTTTGCTCTCCCCTACATAGAGAGTACTCTATGTGTTTATTGTTGTTTTTATGCAATTTTCAATAACAAAATGTACAGCCACACAGTCTTTTATGTATGCAGAAACATAAAAAATTCTGGCTAAAAATAAATAAAATACAAAAGAAATAAAAAAGAAACAACAACACAACCCGATGTGTTAATCGATTGGCGCACATGGCGTATACGTAACATTTGCTTGTTGCTTTCACTGGCAGTTTTTTTATTGATTTGGCACAACCTTTTTCGCATTACCACTTAAATTACTTATGTGCTCGGATAAATATACAAATAAACACGCATACTTACAGATACAAGCACATATACATAAAATAACACAACAACACACAGACATATGTATATATATCATACCTTCTCTGTATTTTTAGAGAGTAAAATTGATTTTTGGTATCAATATGTTCGCCTACACCATATTGTTGTTGCTTTTTGTTGTTATTTATCTTTACTCTCGCCAGCTACATTATATTTTTTGTTGCCATTTCGCTCAAAAATCGTTCAACTATTGGTTTACCCGCACCTTCTATGGTCTTTTCCCTACAGTTTGGTTGCCACAAACGCTGGTTTTTGTCTGTCTTTGTTTTTGCGGGTATATTTTTGTATACCCCGGAGTATTGTGCATTCATTCAATTTACGCTGCAATAACAATAAGTGCAGAAATATATACAAAACATAAATATATAAACCATTTTTGAGTGCTCTTATAATATTGATAGGTGAGAAGGTGAGTTGGAGAAGGTTTTGAATGCCATTGAATATATGTAAGAATATATCGGAATGCTATTTTTGATTTTTGAGTAAGCATTTATAGGTATTTTTGATGGATATCTTAACCTTAGCCGCCAATTTTGTGGTCTTATGAGGCTTGGACGAGTTTATAAGGTATATTTCTCTCTCGTACTAGTGACTTCTGTTATATATTTCTTCCAAATTCCACTAATTTTTATATTCTTATGTGTTCGTTGTTATTATTGAAAATACAATTTTTATAACTTTTCGTTAAAGGCGCTTAATATACACTTTAACTGCTGGTCACATGTGTTGTGATGAGTCCAAATAATTATTTCGGCAATTTATTGCTCTAATATATGTTCATAAATATTTGTATATATAAACACCTAAACCAGCTGACCTTTCCACTTTAATACCAAAATTCAATGTGTTAAACTGTGCCATCGAAACAGCAAACAACAACAACACCAAGTGCTATGCGAGCGTTTATCAATTTTTGTTGTTGTTATTATTATTTGGCTGATAAAACGCTGATTGTGGCGATTTATTGCTCAATTTATTTCATAATCGCATTTATTTGAGCTGCCTGGCGGGTAATGATTTTTCAAATTTGATTTTGTGTGATAAATGCATAATGCCAACGCATTTCAATATATATACGCTAGATAACTGTATGTGTGTATATTTATGTGTGCGCGTGTCATATAAACGCCAGTGAAATTGCATTATTGCCTGAAATTCATGGAATTGCGCATTAAAATTATCCTGCTTTGCTTCATAATTTGTCAGCTGCGTGCAAAATATGCAAGAAATTTTAATTTCGTGGTATTTTAATAAATAATTTGTGCTGTATTTAATAAAAACGCTTGTATAATATGCTCATTTACGAAATTTATGGCTTGCTATAAAGGAAACATTTATAGAATTAATTATTTGAGAGAAAGGATTATAATGTGACTTGAATGCTGACTCAATATTTGCTTCGCTAAGGATTAAAAAGTGTATAACGAGATAATGATCGACCTGTATAGATTTCAAGGACGTAGATTTTTGTATAAAAAAAGGACAGTTTCACTTCATGCAAATCTTATTTTTTTTTAAACACTTGGAAGGCAAAATTTGTCATTTTTATACTTTCGCAACAAAGTTACTAAAGAGAGTATTATATTTTTGTTCACATAACGGTTGTTTGTAACACCCAAAACTAAACGAGTTAGATATAGGGTTATATATACCAAAGTGATCAGGGTGAAGAGTGGAGTTCAAATCCGAATGTCTGTCTGTCCGTCCGTCCGTCCGTCCGTCTGTGCAAGCTGTAACTTGAGTAAAAATTAAGATATCTTGATGAAACTTGGAACACTTGTTTCTTGGCACCATAGGAAGGACGCGAACAGATGAACAAAATCGGACCACTGCCACGCCCACAAAATGGCGAAAACCGAAAACACATAAAGTGCCATAACTAAGCCATTAATAAAGCTATGGAAATAAAATTTGGAGCACAGGATCGCATTAGGGAGGGGCACATTTGGATGTAATTTTTTTGGGGAAGTGGGTGTGGCCCCGCCCCCAAATAGGTTTTTTGTACATACCTCGCAAACCAATAGAGCTATATAAACCAAACTTTCTGCAGTCGTTTTTTCGCCACTTCTTAATACAGTCGAAAAAGGAAACAAATCGGATAATAACCACGGCTACCTCCCATACAAAGGTTAGGTTGAAAATTACTAAAAGTGGGTTAACTCACTAACGAAAAACGTCAGAAACACTAAATTTCACATAAGAAATGGCAAATGGAAGCTGCACTCAGTTTTTTTACCAAATGGAAAATGGGCGTGGCGTCGCCCACTTATGGGTCAAAAACCATATCTCAGGAACTACTCGACCGATTTCAATGAAACTTGGTTTGTAATAGTTTCCTTACCTCCCAATAATATGTTGTGAAAATAGGCCAAATCGCTTCACAACCACGCCTACTTCCTATATACCAGAACTTTGAAGACGATCTGAATCGTTTACTTTACAATATATAAAGTAAGCACTAGTGAAGATATCGGTGCAGAACTTTGCACAAATACTACGTTTATAGTGTGGCAACCCCATTCTAAAAATCGCCGAAATCGGACCACAGGTTTTCAAGGCCCCATATATCGAACACGAGGACCTCGGTGCTTCTAACCTAATATTATGGTTTCCAACTTTCAATGGACATTATACAATATATATGACGAATATGTGGGTCAAATTGTGTATTATATCTTATCCCTTCCTTACTTGTTTTATATAGTTTTATACCTTATATATATACATATATCCAATATAAACATATATATTCATTCATAAAAAAATCATAAAATTGCCCAACGATAGCGATAACGCATTAGAATTCCCGTCGGAATTTCCCCACACCAAGAGTTCATAACAATTATGCGTCAGATTATGGCATTTACTCACACATTTCCATCTTCTTACCTACAAATATCTACAGTTAAATACCCATATTATACAATAAATTCCTATATACGTCATAATCCATGCACGGTCATCACCGTCTGGACGGCGTCTGAGCGCAATACCGTAACACGAAAACACACACATAAACAAACAATCAACTAAAAGCAGAAACAGAAACAGAAAACAATGCCGTAGCAATGCAATCACAGCCAGGCAGCTGCGTAGGCGTTATCGTCCATATAAATACAGGCGAAACAACGCGCATAAACGTAATTGCAAGAAGATACAAATACCGTAAGATAAACATACATATATAAGGACAAATGCGTCGCCACATGTCGTCACCTCGCACCGTGTCTGGCAACCACTATACACTCCACAGTATGCAACACAGCCTGCGCATATAAATGGCCATTTACATGACTATGCGCCTACAAGTATGCAACGACAAATAGTATATTGCATTCCCTGCGTTGGCGCTTTTGTACACTCTGCTGTGTATTGGCGTCAGAGCAGCAACAACAGCACAGAAATATTTTGTACACCGGCATTGTGTGCGCGGCATACCAATAAAAGCTTACAAATATACATACGTGTACTCATACATGTAAACAAAAGGGCACACAATTGTTGTTGTATCTTGCGTTATATACGTATATTCATGTGTGTCTGCTTCGTTTGCATACATTTTAAATTTCTTCTGCATGCATTCAACAATCAGCGCCATATTTACATATACACATACATATGCCGGGAGTTGTACGCTTACAATCATAATCTTTTGGAATTCTCCAGGCCGCGAATTGCATTGTAAATACCACAAATGGCATATTTTCGCGGCGACGGCGCTGAGATTGCGCATGTAGGCACGTTGTACCAGATTGAGTGGTATTTTTCGGTGCGATAGAGTTATGCAGCGCGAATGTGATAAAAATCATTTTTTCGGAAATTCATTTTTATAAACTTCAGGGGTTTTAAATAAACTATTATAAGTGAGTGATTACTATACAAGACTGAGATCCATTAGATCAGCGATTTGACCTAAGCTATCCTAATACTCTTCGATCAGTGTAAATTTTAGTCCAAAGATTTTTATTTTTTTCTGCCTGAAGCTGAATTGACTAAATTAACCATGAGCAATCTTGGAAACCACTGGATTTTTATCTAGGCTAGTGAATTTAGAGCCAGTACAACCTCTATATACTATATTCAAATATGAGACACTTTTCAAATAGTGAGGCCAGTGGTTAGTTTTCCTTTTTGGAATCCTTCAATATTGTTCAGCGAAATGATTTATCCTTTTGTGAACAATTACTCACTTTTCAGTTTAGACTTTGTGATACCAACAAAACACTCTCGGATTTTAGTGAATTTATTACCTAAAGGAACGATGAGTCGTGTTCCATCGCACTAAACATCATAGTAACAAGTTCTATATAGAATTACGGAGTAGAGATCAGACCAATTGAAGCTCATTGGGCAATTCATACAGATTATCTTTTAAACCATTGTCTTTAAATCGTAAATAATATGGAAATGTTAAAATTTCTCTTTAAAAATTAACGATTTCAAGGTTACCAAGGTCCTCCAATAGGATACAACCCATATGGAATCTTGAAATCTTCAGATAATATTCAAATATGAATTATTATCTAATCTGAGATCTTCTAAAAGCAACATTTCTTATTTCTTTCCTTCATACGGGACAGTGAGATCATCAGGTTAATGCCGGTATTCTGCTTGTCACGATTGTCTCACGCCTTTAATTGTCAGAATTATGAATTAGTGACGTATCATTTTGGTATACTGCCTGATACAGTCACAAAAATATTCAGCAAATTGTGGGGTGTATACAAGGAACACAAGCACTTTGTTAACCATTCTCGCAAAATTACAACTGCTAATGCATTATTTATCTTTCTCGGCTCGTTTTTTTTTTATTATAATATATATTGGGCCAATTGCATTTTCCATTTTTGCGCTCTTTTGTTTTCTGACCTGTTTTAAAGCAAATCACAAATTAGAGACTTAAATATTGCTCAATGTGAGATCAGACAAAGTCACTAGAATACCAAACAGACACTAAATAGATTTCACCACAGATGAGTCTCTATAGACTTGAGACTGCTTGCAGAATACCGGCTTAAGAGAAAGAACGAACCGCATCAACAAAATCAGTTAGTAGTTCTTTGGAACAAAGACTGAAAACATAAACTAATCTGAATGAAAATTACACATTTTCAGGAAGTAGTCTGATGAAAAATAATTTCTAGAATACAAAAAATTCGAAAATCCATATTGGCTGATACGAGCATAGCATTTGGACGGATTGTAGGCTGTCTATTGATTAATTTTCATTGTTCTAAGACAGATGTGAGAATAAGGAACAAATTATTTAAAAATATTTTTATAAAAGATAGTGGGAGGAGTCGAAGGAAGAGAAGCATATTGGCGCAACACGTTGGATTAAGTGAATGCCTAAAGTTTTGTTGAAGGCTGAACTAGGTACAAATTTCACTAAATAGCTGTAAATATAATTAGGAGACAGTGTGACCCATACAAAGTATTCTTCACCTTTCATTATTTATACCTTCAACAAAATGCTTTACCAAAGCTGAAAAATATTCATTATACTCTCGCAACAAAAGTTGCTAAAGAGAGTATTATAGTTTTGTCCACATAACGGTTGTTTGTAAGTCCTAAAACTAAACGAGTTAGACATAGGGTTATATATACCAAAGTGATCAGGGTGACGAGTAAAGTTCAAATCCGGATGTCTGTCTGTCCGTCTGTCCGTCCGTGCAAGCTGTAACTTGAGTAAAAATTGAGATATCTTAATGAAACTTGGAACACGTGTTCCTTGGCACCATAAGAAGGTTAAGTTCGAAAATGGGCGGAATCGGACCACTGCCACGCCCACAAAATGGCGATAACCAAAAACACATAAAGAGCTATAACTAAGCCATAAAGAAAGTTATGAAAATAAAATTTGGAACATAGGATCGCATTAGGGAGGGGCACATTTGAATGTAATTTTTTTGGAAAAGTGGGCGTGACCTCGCCCCCAAATATGTTTTTTGTATATATCTTGCAAACCAATAAAGCTATATAAACCAAACTTTCTGCAGTCGTTTCTTTTAGCCGTTTCCTTATACAGTCCAAAAATGAAAGAAATCGGATAATAACCACGCCCACCTCCCATACAATGGTTAGGTTGAAAATGACTAAAAGTGCGTTAACTCACTAACGAGAAACGGCAGAAACACAAAATTTCACAGAAATGATAGCAGAAGGTAGCTGCACTAAGATCTTTTTACAAAATGGAAAATGGGCGTGGCATCGCCCACTTATGGGTCAAAAACCATATCTCAGGAACTACTCGACAGATTTCAATGAAATTCGGTATATAATATTTTATTGACACCCTGATGACACGTGTGGAAAATGGATGAAATCGGTTCACAACCACGACTACTTTCTTTATAACTCAATTTTGATTCCATCTGAATCCTTCACTTTATAATATATACATTCGGAACAAATGATGATAGCGAAATAAAACCTTACACAAATACAGTATGTGATCTGTGGCATCACTTGTGAAAAAATTGTCGAAAACGGACTATAACTTTTCAAGGCCCCAGATATCGAACATGTTGAACTCAGCGCCTAAGGTTAAATTTTAACCGAAAATATGGGTAAATCTCTCAGCTAATTTAATGTAATTCAGAGAAAATTGTTTTCTTCCAATAGTGTGTCTCTGTTCCAAAAATTATTAAAATCGGGTCACAACATCTCCTAGCTCCCATATACATAATTATAGGTTTTTCAAAAATTCGTTGGGCTTTATTACGCATATATGTATTGGTTAATATGTGATGATGTGTGATTTCTTAGCAAAATTAAGTGAGCGTATAGTATTGGATATAGTGTATCTTGCTGGTGAAATTGAATGAAATCGGTTCAGGAATTACCTCAGCCCTCATATCTATATATGACTTTCATTATTCTATTAAACTTTATGCCGAATTTATGGGTAAATTTGTGCGTTATCTTAATAAAATTTCTTCAATAAATTGCGAGAGTATAAAATGTTCGGTTACACCCGAACTTAGCCTTTCCTTACTTGTTTTAATTTCTAATTTATTATCAAGTCTATTCAAAAATTAAAATAAACTCAACTGACCTCAATCAGCGACACAAAAATCCAAACTTACTAGTCACGCGGTCAACAAACCTGCTAATAGCTGAAATAGATTCATTCAACAACCCACAAATCGCATAAATTCACCCGCAACAAGCAACGAAGTATACATTTTCGGTTATAAATGCAAGCTACGCCTAAAAATATGCCAAACGAAATTCACAGCTGTGCAGTAACATACATTTCGGCAAAAGGCGACGCCTAAAACGAATCATATAAAATTAATCAAAAAAAATATGCTTTAATTTAATTAAATTCTATAACACGCCTGGGCGTATGCAATAAATTATGAGCAACACACACAGAGACATTTATAATGTAGACATATATGTACATGGCAAGCAAACGCAGAGTGGCTGCTCCTTGCCACACCCACCACAAATATGTGCTAACCAATACTAGTGTAGATTTTTGAATATATATATATATCACTGTCTGTATTTGAAATAGCAAATGATGCGCTTGAGTGCAACTAAAAATATGCAAAACTTCTAAATGGCACATTGCTGAACTTTATTTTATTTCCACGTATGTGTTTGCAACATTTATTCACTCATTCTCTCTAATTTACTCATGCATGTTGGCCACAAATGCCATTGCGTTGCGCTGCGAGACGAGCGAGCGGATGAGTGCGCATATTTTATGAAGCTTACGCGGCGAGCCTAAAAGCATGCAATATTTTAATGTACAAATACAACGCTGATAAGAGTTGCCGCTGCCGCCGTTGGCTTGTGCATTACTGTCTGCCGTTTGACTGAAAGTGGTTTGTGGCGAATTGCACACAAAAATGTAGGCAACTACCACGAGTATGTGATTAAATAATTTGCGCTTCGCAACTAAATTTATGTAACATTTGTTGCATCATCAACTATTTAGTGGCGCAACATAATTTCAGGCGGGTGTGGGTGGATTGGTTAGTAGCAGCAAGTGGCAGACGGCACAAATTGCCAGCGATTTTGTTTTAATTTAGTCGCGTCGACACCCACATGCAACACTGCAATTAACCTGCGTTCATGTGTGAGCCTCTGGCGGTCAAACCTGCCTTCATTTCACTTACATTTGCCACAGAGTCATTCATTTTGTTGCATTTATTTGAATTTGGCAAATAGTTTGCAACAGCATAGAGTAAAAAAAGCAAAAAAACAACAACAACTACAGTTATTTAACAAAACATTGCGGTACTGTGACTCCAAACAAAGCACCATGTGCCGCTTACAATTTGTTGTAATGCCATTCTAGGCGCTACAACTGCATTTATTGGTTTGCACTATATATTATTGCCTACATTTAGGCGCTCATTCACATCGATGCTGCTGCTGCTGCTGCTAATGAACACCAAATATGCAATTAGCACAAAAGTTGAGTTATTTCGCCACAAATATTTATTTGCCATTTTGACCTCGTCCATCCCACCACCAATTCCCAGCAAGTTGCACGTAGCAAGCCAGCCGCTATGTTATAAATGCCTGCATGTACGCCTACTGGTATGCAACAATTTCGGTTTCACATGTAAGCTTACTGTTTGCTATGTTTGTTTGTTGTTGTTGTTGTTTGTTTTTATTACTTTTTTATGTTGATGAATTTTGCTGTGGCACGTAATGTGCAAATTAATAAGCGCCAACAAATGTATTTTCGTTACATACTATGGGTGTTTATATACATACACTGCATGTAAACAATTAGAAGCACGTTCTCTAATTCACATATAAATAATTACAGCACTGCTTATATAAACTCGTACGTACAAGTGTTTGGTTGATATGTTCGACTCCTAGCGTTAGCCGCCACAACTATATTTATTAGCTTCGACGGTTAGTTGGTCATAAACTTGCTTAAGTTGGCGGTATGCTTGTGTTACGCTGGTATTATTGCTTACAAATTTACGTTACTTTTACATGTAAATATGTTTGTTGGAGTGTGTTCATGTACAAATATGCATATTAACTTGCTTGCAATAATTAGTTCGTTGCATATTGCTTACTCATATGGTAATTAAATGGTTATTTTCGTATTATTCTCGTGCATAGGTGAAATCTAGTGAAGAACTTTGTATTTTGTAGACTTCGTTAATAGTCAGTCATATACAATATTGTGCAAAAATAAAGCAGTTATGTCAATAAATTTGCAGAATCATAGTTTTTCTAAAAATTTTAATGAAAATTTATAGCAATGATGAAGATTTGATTTATTTTCTACTCAATTGAAACTTAACCTGAAAATAATATACAGTGGAACTTCCATAACTGGAACTTCTATAAGTTGAAGATCGCCATATCTCTAACTTTTGAATTGGCAATAGCGTTTACAAATTAAATTTCATACAA
This sequence comes from Zeugodacus tau, assembly GCA_031772095.1. Classification (NCBI taxonomy): domain Eukaryota; kingdom Metazoa; phylum Arthropoda; class Insecta; order Diptera; family Tephritidae; genus Zeugodacus; species Zeugodacus tau. The sequence continues at coordinate 5,402,819 of CM062653.1, read as the reverse complement.
ATTTCATTTCATAACTCGAACTTCTATAACTCGAAGTTATCCATAACTCGCACTCTTGAAATGACAATACAAGTAAAATTACATACAAAATTCATTCCATAAATCGAACTTTCCGACCAGGGGATAATACAAAATTTAAAATTGTACTATCGAGGCAGTGTTTTAAAAGAGTCTCTCTATATCGTATGGAGGATAACAAAAAAATATGATATTATATATACTTATGGATTGCATAAATCATGTAAAAGGCATAGGCGATGTAAATAAATAAAACTGTGTATAAATCTATATTTTACAGCTTTTTTTTTTAATTTATATTTTAATGAAAATTCTGTAATTCGAAGTCTCTCTAACTCGTAGTTTTTTGTGGATTATGTTGATTCGAGTTAGAGATTAGAGTAGTTAAATGGTTTACAGCAAGTCAATAATATGGATCAACATGCAAGTGCTGGAATTTCCATATAGAGAATTTTTCAATAAGGTAGGGAGGTAGAAATGCAGTCATATAATTTTATGCGCTCGATTAGCCCTAGATGTGCAATTTTGATACACTTATCGTCGACCTAATAACGTTTCATCTTTCCACACTTTGTATTTTCGATGAAACTGCATATGTTCGATATGCTTTTAGTAGGCATCCATTCAAGGTTTGTTGCCTGATGGATTGCGAGTGTCCTGTGTCGGATCTGCGATAGGGCTGGACATTCACAGAGAGAGTGGAACATTTTTTCCTTATTCCCCTAAAAGCGCTAAAAGGCTTTTTTTAATGAAACTTTATTCCTATGAAAGTACATTCGATGCCATTATGTATGTTACTTGATTTCTTTTGCAAGGTCACCACGGACACGGAACTTCTACAAGCAGTCTAGTCAGTGAACCCATTTTTCGACGTTTTTCAAGCATAAATGGGCGATACTGCTGCAATTTCATGTTCGATATTCATATGAAATTCATCAATCGTTGCTGGCTTGTTGGCATAGACCATAGACTTGACGTAGCCCCACAAGAAATAGTCTAATGGCGTCAAATCGTACGATAGAGGCGGCCAATTGACTGTGCCATTTTGTGAGATAAGATAACACGTTCACTAAACTCGGTTTGCAATAAATCGCTTGTGACATTCGCCGTGTGGCTTGGAGCGCCGTGCTGTCGGAACCACATATTGTCCAAGTCCATATCATCCAATTCCGGCACAACATATTCGGTTATCATTGAGCGGGTGCGATTCCCATTCACGATAACGTGCCGGTCTTGCTCATCACGAGAGCAGTACGGCCTCATGACGCCGCCGGCCCATAAACCCCATCAAATCGTAATTTTTTGGGATGCAATGGTGACTCATGTAGTACGTGTGATTTGCTGCCTAACCAATAAGTCATATTTTGCTTATTGATGAAGTCGTTCAGCCAGCAATGAGCCTCATCACTGAAGATGATTTTTCGATGAAAATTCGGATAATTTTAAAATTTTTGCTCAAGCAAACATATCCCGATTCTGATGGTCAAGCGGCTTTAGTTCTTGCACCAATTTGATCTTGTTTGGAATCTTTTCGCAAAATTCGTCACAACGATGTCACTGAGATGCCAAACGCTTGAGAACGACGTGTGAGAGACTCATGTTGGCCTTCCTCAATTGATGCGCTAGCGCCAACAATATTCTCGACATTACGGGCACTTCTTTGTCTCACTGGCATGGGAATATTGTCTACTGTGCCTGTGGATTCAAATTCTTCCATTAGACGCTCAATTTTGTTGAGTTGACAGGACAATTATGACGACCATAAATTGGACGTAGCGTTCTTATAGTTGAAACCCCTGACTCCGATTTTCGGTAGTAAATTATAATAATTTCGACTCGTTGTTGGATCGTATATCTTTTCATGAGGAAGTGGCCAAACTTACTAAAGAGAAATGTCAAAAGAGCTGGAAAAATATAATGCCGATTGCTGTTCCTATCGGTCTACATTTTTAGCGTCCCTTTTGAAAGACCCTTTACGTCATTAATTTTCATTGGAGATGAGTTAGAGCATTTTTGACGCAGGTCGGGCAACCCAATATTTTTTCGCCTAGTAGTCACTTTAAGGTTTTCTATATCATAATAGCATTAAAAACTGAACTGCGTAAAGTACAAAATGTGAGGCGAGCTTCAACTGAAATTGTGCAAAAAAGGTTCAGATCGGTTTAACTTTTGAAAATACAAGGCAACAAGGCTTTGTACTATTTTTGATTGAAGATAACTATTGAAATTACTCAATATGGCTTAATACTAGCAACCTCAATTATAAACACCAAATGTTAGTCATTTTTATTAAAAGATACCTCACCTGCAGTTCATATTATTATTCAGAAATTTTTATAGTTTGTTTAAGATTTGCTCTGATCGTCCTTTAGACAACTTTGAATAATATTTATAATTTCAGAAACTGAAATTTATTATTTTTCCCAAAATTTATTATGCTAAAATTCTTCACAACACTGTACTACTACACACATAAGCGTATATTAGCACATTATCGTTATTATTATCAAAATACTCTCTCTCTTACACACATTTTTGTTGTTTAACGCTAATTTTAAACACTTTTTACACGCTCGCTATTACAACTCAACTATTGCTGTTGTTGTTTTTCCATAACATATTCGCATTTTTTGCCATATTTCACCTAGTTTGAAACTTCTGCGTTTTTTGTTGTTGCTTTATAATAAACACGAAAATTTAAATGTGTTGTAAGTAGATTAGTAGTTTGGATCGTTGTAAATTTTAAGTAGATTAGCGAGCGGATTACTGCGCAATTAAACCGGCGAGTTTTGCATTACGTTTATGCTGAAGCACTAAAATAGCGCTTGTAAATTTTGATGTGGGTGTGTTTGATGTGATTGCTGGTGTTTTGCGAGCGTTGGAAATTTATAGAGTGTAAAGTGTGGTTAATTGCGTGAGTGGATATCACTACTGGTGAAAATTTAATTTTAAATTGGTTTTCCAAATTTAAGAAAAGTAAAAAATTATTGTAATTCAATAATAAATTTGAATAAAAATATAGAAACTAGATCGTAGTAATCAAAAGAAATAAAGTTAAATAGCCACCATTATCTTAGTATATTATTATTAAACCATTAATTATTGGTTAGCCTAAAGGTATGCTACCAAAATTCACTTAGAATACGCCTAAAATATCTGCATATTATTTGCAGAACCTTGATTACCTTTTTTATTTCATGGCATAAACTGTGTCGACATTAAAGTCAAAAACTATAAAAGAGTTTCTTAAAAAGTGCTAAATAATCCTAAAAGTATGCTACAAATAACTGCGTGGTATATAGTTCAAACGATTAACATACCTTTAGGCGCTAACAATTTTTTTTTTAATTTTTACGAGTAAATATAATATTAACACGAAAGCTTTCAATAAATATTTATCTCTGAAAATCTAATATGTAAAATTCTCGTGTCACGGTGTACGTTATTGAACTACTCTGAAACCGCTCGACCGATTTTCGTGAATCTTAGCGTGCATATCGGCTAGGGTGGAGAATCGGACAACATCTATTTTTCATCCTCCTAGATGTTAAGGGTGGTCCACCCCTAAATTTTTTTAACTTTCCGCGAAGAAAATTTAAAATTTTCTAAAATCGAATTACTGTAGGTTAGTCTCGCAAAGTCGAGAACGGCCAAACCGATCTAGCTAATTTTAGTCTTGAAATATTCGTGGAAAGCCAGGAAAAGATTAGATAGTGAGTAAATATGGAAAAATTGCGAGGAAGATAATAATAAGAGAATTTTATTCGATTTGACAAGAAAAATATAAAAAGAGAAAACAAAAAAATAATATTTTGAAGGTTGTCATTGTTGCTTTGTTAAAATATTTTTGTTATTGTTCAATTGTATAAGGTTGTGTCGATAGCCCAAAACAATTTGTAACAAATAAGGAAAAGCTAATTTCCGGTCCAACCGAATAAATACTCTCGCAATTTATATACTCTACCAGGAGTATGTACTACCTAGATAGTATATACTCTACCAGTAGTATGTACTACCTAGATAGTATATACTCTACCAGGAGTATGTACTACCTAGATAGTATATACTCTACCAGGAGTATGTACTACCTAGATAGTGTATACTCAACCAGTAGTATGTACTACCTAGATAGTATATACTCTACCAGGAGTATGTACTACCTAGATAGTATATACTCTACCAGGAGTATGTACTACCTAGATAGTATATACTCTACCAGGAGTATGTACTACCTAGATAGTATATACTCTACCAGGAGTATGTACTACCTAGATAGTATATACTCTACCAGGAGTATGTACTACCTAGATAGTGTATACTCTACGAGGAGTATGTACTATCTAGAAAGTGTATACTCTACCAGGGGTATGTACTACCTAGATAGTATATACTCTACGAGGAGTATGTACTATCTAGAAAGTGTATACTCTACCAGGAGTATGTACTACCTAGAAAGTGTATACTCTACGAAGAGTATGTACTATCTAGAAAGTGTATACTCTACGAGGAGTATGTACTATCTATAAAGTGTATACTCTACCAGGGGTATGTACTACCTAGATAGTATATACTCTCCAAGGAGTATGTACTACCTAGAAAGTGTATACTCTACGAGGAGTATGTAGTATCTAGATAGTATATACTCTACAAGGAATATGTACTACCTAGAAAGTGTATACTCTACGAGGAGTATGTACTACCTAGATAGTGTATACTCTACGAGGAGTATGTACTACCTAGATAGTATATACTCTACAAGGAGTATGTACTACCTAGAAAGTGTATACTCTACGAGGAGTATGTACTATCTAGAAAGTGTATACTCTACCAGGAGTATGTACTACCTAGAAAGATCTTGATTGTCGATGAAAGTTTTTGGTGGAGCCAGGATTCTGTTAGCAGGTGATTTACGCCAGACTCTTCCAATTATTCCTGCATCAACTGTTACTGACGGGCTAATCGCATGCCTAAAATCATTTAATTTATGGCGACACATAAAGGATCCTCAATTAACAACTAACATATGGGTGGTTTTGCAACAATATTAAATTGCGTTTGTAGAAGCAGTTGGAAATGATAGGGTCGCAGTTGACAATTCGATGGATTAATAACATTTCCAACAGATTTCTGTCACTTCATTGACAAAAAGAGAAGTTCTCCTGGCATGAAACCTCAATATGACAACCATAAATGACTGATTGAATGACCTACATTTGTGGTAAAAAAAAAAACAAAGATATCGATGATCTTAATGCGACAATTTTGAATTTCAGTCCAGGAGAGTTGACACAGCTACAAACCAGGATGACGTAGTCAATTATCCCAAACTATTTAAAATTGCCTGTAATATCACCACTCACTTTGCAATTAAAAGTAGTGTGAGTTGTCATCATGCTGCGTAACATAAATCGACCTCGAGTAATCAACATCGTCGCCGAAGCCAAGATTGGACCAACTTAATTTAATGTATACCTTAGCCACAACAACGTGTGGCTAGTTATATATAAAAATTGTGCACTTACCAAAAATACACCTGCGTAGTCACGCAATTCCCCTCACGCCTCAAGTGCCCGTTACGTTTAAAGATGCGCTCAACAAGCAACAGCAGCAACACGCCTCACTGAAGACAGTACTCGACACACTTCTTTTGTATATTTTTTACGACTTTCGACACAAACACTTCACTGTTTAAATGCTGCAGTTTATGCAACAACCGATGCTCGCTCGAGATTTCACACGCACAGAAAAATAAAACAACAACAATAAGTGTAAAAAATGCGAGCGTTTCTCTGGATATTTCTTATTCTTATTTGCTCGCCTAAAAGTGCTGCTTCTCGCTTGTATCGCCTGATTCGATTTTTGTGCTTGAAAAGTAGGAAAGTGTACGAAACATAGCAATCTGTGTAGAAAGCGTAGAATAAACTTTCTCAAATTGTTCTTGCTTGATCTTCTTAAGCATTTATTTTGCGTTTCGTTTTTTTAACAATTTATAAAAAGCTATAAGTTTAAAGAGTTCTTTTTAACTTTTTTTTTTTGAGAATTTTTTATTTATTTTTAATTTTTTTTTGTATTTCCTTTCTTATTTCTGTTTTCTTAACTTATTTATTACCATTTATTCTGTTGTTCCAGTTTACGCTTAAACTTTTCGCTGCAATTATTTTGCGCGAATCCCCGCTGCCACGCTCTCCGTCGCCCGCGCTCACTGCAAAGCTTTTGCGCTTTGCTTGTTTTGCTTACAATGCCGGAAATACGTTACAAATTACGCTCTCGTTGTTGTTGGCGGCGAAAATGTATTTTGTTTTATAGTTTAATTCCTGCTGAAGACGTATTTTTTTCTGAAATTTCTACCTTCTTCGTTATTTCTTTATTTTTTTTGTAGATTTTTTAGTATCAATTATTTCGTAGCTTTTTGTTTTTATTTATTTCTACTATTTTTGTTGTTGCTTTTGATCTTTGTTTCGCTGCTTTGGACTTTTTTAACGTTTCCACTTCCGTTGCGCTTTTGTTGCTCCCACTTGCGTCTTACTTTGCCACACTTAGTCTACAGAGTGCTGTGCACCTACACCGCCCTTGCTTAACAAAAACAACAACAACAGCAAGCTGAGTGATTTTCAATCTTTTTCTGCAGCTCTGATTTGCTTGCCACGTCTTGTTGCAACTTTAGTTTTTTCTGTTATTTTTTTGTTATTTTTTATTTTGTCTTTAGCATTATTTTTCTCTTTTATTTATTTGTTTTTGTTTTTCGCTACTTCAACTTCTACTTAAGTTGCTTATTTTAAGCGCTTGCAGCATACTTTTGTAACGCATTGATTGAGTTTCCGTTTCCGCTTTTAAATGTGAAGTGATTTCGCCTTCGCTTGTATTTTTGCCATTCAGCGTTGTCAAATGCGCTAGTTTATTCCATTTGTTTTATTATTCCTATTCATTTACCTTGACTGTTGCAATTACGCGATTTTCGTTAGATTTTCTTAGCAGCACTGAAAATAGTAAAGAAAAGCGAAAATGGGTTATTATACAAGCAAGAAATTTTTTAAGATGTAATAATATTTGAATAAGTATAAACTTAGTCAAAGAGTTTTAAAAACTACTTGTGATCGAATACAAATGTGTAATACGTGCCCAAAATAATCGGCTTAATATGGAAAAATATAGCAATAAGCAATACATACTTTTAGGAGAAAATTAGTGACTATCTCTGACCAATAGTGACTATATTTTTGATTTGTATTGAATTCTTCAAGATATTACCGCAGAAAATATATGCCAGAAGGTATAATCGGGAAGCAAATAATGTCTAATCGTTATCGGAAAAGCGAATATTAAATTGGTTTAATGTATTGGTAAATAATTTGCTATTCAAAATTACTCAGGAGAGAAAAAAGGTATTTTAGAAAATCCGTATACAGATATAGTGAAGCTAAAGCTGAAAAATTGATCAGTTAAAATTTTGATTGAGAAACCAGTTTTTGCCCTTCACACTGCCGGCTACTCGATAACCGATCGGCTGTTAAACACTTTTGTTTTTGCATTTCATTAGAAGTTGGTAAGTTTCATGAGCTGATTGCTATTTTTAGCAGCGACATCTACCGTCGTATAGTGTGATCAACAACTCGCAGACGAAGAACGTATATATAATTACAAATACGGTCTTTGTCGCAGAGTTGCTTCTCATTTTCAAGTCGATTAAAATTCAATTAAAAATTTATGTCGATTTTTATTTTGTATGGCAAATCGATGTTAATCAGCGTTTTAATCGAGCAAAGTCCGGTTAATTGATCAATTAGCTCCTGTGCGAAAAGGCTATACACGAGTTAGTGAAGCGCATACCAAATTGGGGACTGGATTTAATCAAAGTTCTTCAATTTTCTCTTAATTAATTGATCAATTAGCTCCTGTGCGAAAAGGCTATACACGAGTTAGTGAAGCGCATACCAAATTGGGGACTGGATTTAATCAAAGTTCTTCAATTTTTTCTTAATTAATTGTAATAAATGATCTTTTTGTAGTACTAATACGTCATTTAAATCATTATTTTATATACTCGTATTAGGACTTTCAAAATGATCGAGGATCTATTGTAATGTTGATATGAGTCTATATGAATGAGCATAGTTTATTCAAATTTAGCATGTACATATGTGGAAGAATACGTCCATTTTGTACAAAAGAGTTTTAGAATTATAATAGAACAAGCTTTCACATTTTAAAAATAAAGCTATAATACAGATGGCGCTATAAGCAATATATTATAAAAAGTTGAATTAATAACCTAAAGGAGATATTACATATATCGGTAATGTTTTAACAATATATACGAGTATATGAGGTGGACGTGGTTTCTTAAAATTTGTGCAACTATGTGGTTACTTATGTATTCAAAATTTCCTTGAAGAGCTGTAAAAGCCCAAGGCCCCAAAAAATGTAAAGCCTAGATGGCACTGTAGTTAGATTATTTGAAATAATCAAAATGTTGAAGAATTTTTGTAGAAATTTAAAAGCCTAAGGCCACAAAAAATGTGACACATAAATTTGAAAAACACTTTATCTAGGAAATGATCAATTTCTTAAACTTTACTTATCCTATGATCTAGAATAGAAGAAAATATAAGTATTAGTGGAATGCATTGTGCCCTCTCTATGTCTACAACAACTCCATCAGTCCCAGCACTTTTATAAATACTGCTGGGAGTGAAGGAGTAGATGCGTTCCTCAGTTGGGTTGCTAAGTCCCAAAAATTTACTCCTGCTTCTTTGAAGTGCGACACATTCTAACAGCAGGTGTAGGGGAGTTTCTGCCTCCAAGTCACAAAAGCGACAAGTTTTCGATGAGACTATGCATTGTATTGTATGTTTTCTGAGCTTAGAGTGAGCTGTATACAGTCACACCAGGATTCTTAATTTATTCCTAGGTTTATTACACACTTAAATCTTTTAGTAGTGCAGTGCTTTCCCTTTTTTCTATCTATCCTCACCTAATTCCGGAACATTTCCCTAATTGTGTGTGGCCGGTCATGCTAATCTATCGGCCACTTCGTTCCCTACTATCCCTTTGTGTTCCGGCACCCAATTTATGACCTAATAATGATCTAAAATGATTCTATGTAAGAATATATATTTAGATTTTAAAAAGTAAACAAATAATATGAAAGCTACTGTATAGATGGAGCTATAGGCAACTTACGAGAAAAATGTTGATAAATAGCCAACTAAAGCGAATTTATCGGTTATTTTCTACTAATCTATACTAATATTATAAAGCTGAAGAGTTTGTTTGTTTGTTTGAATGCGTTAATCTCCGAAACTACTGGTTCGAATTGAATAATTCTTTTTGTGTTGGATAGTCCATTTATCGAGGAAGGCTATAGGCTATAAAGCATCAGGAGCGAAGAAACAGTGGTAAATAGGCAAAAAACGGGTAAATTATTTATCTTTGTGGGCTTCCGTTCCCTGCGCTGCGAAAGCGGTTCAAGATTAGATACGCTAAGGATCGAGAACGGTTGCACCATTCTTGATGAAATGTTCAGAAGTTGTTCGTTGTGGATCTTGGAAGGTTTAGTCGGAAAATTGTAAAATTCCAAAAAGTGTCTTTTTTCCATACATTTTTTTTTCAATCTATCTATAAAAAAAACAATTCGGAAAAGTCGGAAATTGGCAAGTGGCAACAGAGAATTCAGAATTGCAAATGAACGGTGATATCTACAATGAAGCATTGAAATTCATATGCCATCACCAAATCGTCAAATTAGGGATGTACTGAATCGTGCATACGACAGAATATCTTTGGAACAACAAATATAAAGAAATGTTCCATTATTTAATGAGCAGCAAAAGACAACCTATGATGAATTGATTAAGGCTGTCCATGATGGAAATGGTGGACTTTTATTTCTTGATACGCACGGTGGAACTGGGAATCCTATTGATCTCAAAATGGCATTATGTTGGCTCTCGCATCTACTGGAATTGCAGCAACGCTACTTGAAGTTGGAAGAACGGCACATTCGACATTGTAGCTTCAGTTAATCTATACTAGACTTAAAGTCAACTTCCGGGAGATTTGTGTTCATACACATCGATCGATCATGTTGAAAATGAAGACGAAGCTGTGAATTATCCAGTGAAATTTCTAAATTCTTTGTCATTATAATGCTTTGTCATTTATTATGCTTCGCAATCTTCAAGCAGCTATCGAATAATGTAATAGTTGCAAGAATTTTTTAAAGGGACCTACAAGGGGGCAGAATGCTTGATTCCACGAATTTCTTTGAGTTCCAACGATTTGCCATTTCAGTTCAAACGTATTCAGTTTCTAATGAGACTTGCATTTGGGATGACAATCAACAGGTCTCAAAGACAGTCGCTGGAGGTGTGTGGCATAAATTTCATTCACAAGTTGAAAAACCATCTTCTCTGTACATTTACGCACCGGAACAGAAAACAAAAAATGTTGTTTATTAAGCTGAGTTACATTGAAAAAATATTTAGAAAAATCGCAAATAAATGTTTTCCAACACTATACAAATTCAACTTTGTTTTCAAAACAAATAATTTCACGCAGTGCAACGACTGCGGAGTCAGCTACTACATTTATAAAATGAATAGCACACTAATTTTAATAATTTATATCAATTATTAATAAAGTTGTAAGTTCAACTCACCTTTATTTAAACTGTCTATATAAGCAGCGCTTAAAGCTCAAGTATGATACAACAGCAATTACAGTATACCAACTAGCTACTACTGTTAAATCTCAATAATATGCAATTCCACGTTTGTTAATTTTAATTTTAATTACTTATAAATATTTTTTATTAAAATTTCCTTTTATTTTTTCACTTTTTTGTTCTCCAAATTCCACTTAAGAGGCACTACAATAATTCCTGATTTCGACGTATTAACGCATATAACACTTTAATTAAGCATATAATACAGCGCATTTTATAGCATAAATACGCGCGCGTAATAATAACAGCACTTAAAGACGACTTGCCGGCGGCGCAACAACAAAGACAGCGCACACACTGCGCATGAAACGCGCTTGCTTGTATTGCTATTGTTGTGTGCTGTTGTTGCGTTGTGCTGTGCTTTTGTTTGAGTATGTTGCTGCTATTGTGCTGCGCTATTAATTAATTAAATACATAATTTATGACTTAACATTAACAGTACGTGTGCACTTTAATGCACAAACAAACACACACAGGCACACACACACAGTTGAGTGTTGCGTCGGCGTGTTGGCCGTGGCGTATGAGTAATGCGGCAGCACTTTTGTGCGATTTTATTATTTTAGCTGCGTTTTGCGGTGAATATGTTTGCACTTTTTATTATAAATGTTATTATTATGGTTTTTTGTGGCAATTGTACACACGTGTGTGTGTCTATATTTCCGCTGGCAATTGTACACTGTCTGCTTACTTATTTATAAATTATTATAACGCGTTTTTTTGTTGTTGGTTTTTTTCCTCTGTCTCTGTTTTTGTATTAACGCAGCCGCAATGCAAAATAAATGGCAAACACTTTTAATTTTTTACTTCACACTATTTTGTGCAAATTACATCTATATTAATATGAATTTATGTGCCGCATGCATGTTAATTTGCTGCTTTTTGTTGCGCTCGCCTTCTACTTGTTGTTGTTGTTGCAATTATAAAAAATAACACATTAAATATTCATAAACGCATTGCGAAATTGTGTGCAGCTCATTTGTGTTATTATTATTTTTTGCTTGTTTGTCTCTGTCTCTGTGTGTGTGTGTTTTTGTTGGTGTTTATTTTGCAATTTTTTTCTGCGCGCACCTCTTCTAATTTATATGCATTTAATATTTGTTTATTGGCTTTAAAGTGTTTTATGCTTTGCAGTTGCGTGTTTTTTTGTTGTTGTTTGTAGACTTTTGTATATTTGTGCAAATTTATTTTGTATTAAATTGCAAGTTATTTGCAATATTATTGCGCTTATTAATGTGTTAAATATTTCGCGCTTATTTTGTTGCTTTATTAGGTGCAGCCTTGACAGCGCGTTTAATAGTGGATATGCGTAACTGCAAAGAGAAAAATTTATTTAATTTTATTTCATTATTTAATAACGTAATTAAGTATGAAAATATAATAATTAAAGTTGTGAGAAATTAATTTGCCGAATGAGTTTGAGTATGGTAAATAGAGATAAATTAAAAATATGCTGTATTTCAATAAAAATATGAGCTGAAAAAGTAATTTAAAATAATAAATAAAATTTTGAAAATATTAAAAAATGTTTTTTCAGCGTATTTTACAAATTTTTATTTTTAAATTATTTTTTATTTCAGTATTTCAAGAAAAGAGCTTAAAAATTAACTAAAATGTAATAAAAAATATTTAAAATTTTGAATTTTAAATATTGAATTACTTTTAAATTATATTAAAATTATTTTAAACATTAATAAATTAGTTCGATGAAAACCTCTCTACCAATAAGACTCTCTCTTCAGCGCATTAAGTTCCAACTAAATTCTTGGAAATTTTATTAAATATATATTTTTTCGTCTTATTCTTTTTCTTCCTTACATTAATCCAAATCTGGTTCAAAATTTAACCTTGTTAATACATTAAATCATTTATACCAGTTCAGTGCCAACACCCATACAAAATGTCACTCATACGCCCTGTACAGCGACGACTTGTGGGTGTCTCATATGTAAGCAGCGCTAACCGCTATATATAGCAACACAAAACTATCTTTTATTACAAAAATATATATGTCATATGTGCGCACAACAACTGCCTGCTACACATACAATTGTCTGCATCATTGCCAGCTTTATTGACCAAAAGAATTGTGTTAAACGAGACCAAATAGAATAAATAAAATGAAGGCAGCGGTCGCCAATGATAAATGGCAATCAACAAAAGGGTCACAAAAGTAAGCAGCGCATACAAAACCTGCTTGTGGACAAACAAATAATAGAAATTCGTTGCAGAGAAGATAAAATAAAAACAGAATATAGAAAGAATTTGAGAAAAAGTCGGAGAAAATGCGCAGATTTATGCAGGGAGACAGCGTAAATGTAGCAGCACGATATGTAACTGGCCTTGAAATGGCGAATTGAAGTGCCAAGAATAGTTATAGTGCAGGCTTATATTTAATAAATTTTGGTTGAAAATTTTGGGATTTTAGAAAAATTTTAATTTCACTAAATTTATTATAACGTTTTTTTCTTAGTAATAGTTTTAGATTAAAATTGTGTTGTCGCTTGTCAGAAACAGTTTTCCAAAAAACTATTTTTGCATAATTTTAATATCTCAGTTATCAACTCTTTTGCATACTTTCAGGCGCTTAACACTTTTTTACTATTTTAACCATATTTTTAACATCTATACTATTTTTTTTTAATAACTTAATTTTTTGGCTTTATAAATATAAATAAAGTTTTACTTTTTAATAAATTTTGGTGAAAAAATTCGGGAACTTCGGTGAATTTCCAATTTTAATATTTTTTTTATTGCATGATATCTTTAATAACTGAAGCTATTTATTTGATTTATCTTAAATCACAGGAAAATGAAATGAAATTAAAAAAAAAATTAAATAAATAAAATGTGAATACTTTAGTTAATTTTTTTAGCATACTTTTAGGCGCATTAAACTTTTTTATTACTTTGACCATATTTTCTCTACTTCAACTATATTTTTAATAATTTAACAACTATTTTCCCCTTTTATAAGCATATAATTTTTATTTATGAAGGTTTATTTTGAATAAATATTACAGAAAAATATAAAGAACTTCAGCCAATTTTCAATTTAGATATTTTTTATTGCATGATAATAGCTGAAGATTTTTACTTGATTTATCTTAACTCATAGGAAATAATAAAAAAAAAAATAGCAACTGAATACCATAGTTAAAAAATATTAGCACACCTTTAGACGCTTAAATACGTTGTTGAAATTTTTTTATTGCATGATAGTTCAATGTCTCTAGATATATTTAATTTTTCTTAACTCATCGCAACTATTAAAAAAAGAGCTTGTAATCACTGAATATCCTACTTAAAAATTTTAGCATATCTTTTGGCGGTTAAATACGTTGTTGAGATTTTTTTATTGCATGGTAGTCTAGATATATTTTATACAATTTAAAAAAAAGTTTGTGATCATTGAATACCATAGTTAAAAAATATTAGTATACCTTTAGACGCTTCAAACTTTTTTATTACGTTGACCATATTTTCTCTACTTAAACTATTTTTTAATAATTTAACAAATATTTTAACTTTTTATAAATTTATAAATTATTAAGTAGAATTTCTACTAACATATTTACCTCTTTATACCATAAAGTCTAATTTTCAACGCCACAAAAAAAGGGGCGAACTGTCTGCATAGTTTGCTTAGAAATGTATTATTTTTTTCCATACAAGTCTGCCATTCCACTTTGCTGCATGATATTTTATTTTTCTGCTAACCTTATTTACGCATTTTTGAGCTATTCAGCACTACTCATACAAACAGACTGTGAAATAAATGTAGGTGAATAGCTATAGATAGACAAGCTTACGGCACAAACTACAACAAGCAGACGCAAGTGAAATGTGAAATGAGTATAACGTGCATATATATCTCTATATCTATGTATGAAAAGCATGTGCGTAAGTTTCTAAACGCACAGACAACGCTGTGGGCATATAGTAGCAACCCTGTTTTTATGTATTTTTTAAGTGCTCATTCGCTTTGTGGCACACAACGGGACGTGTGTATTTGTATAAGCATCAACAGCTGATTGTCGACATGTTTAGAAAGCACTATATATACATTTATATAAATGTACAAGTCTGTATGTTGAGTGTTGTAATATAAACAAAATCATAAATAGCAGTGGAATATGATTGTGAATGACGAGGAAGATGCTCGTAAAACGAATGTGGAAAATGGCGGAAATAGTAAATATGAAGCAGTATAAATAAGTGGAAAAGAAATATTGAAAATCACAGCAGTTGGTAGAAACAGATGCAACATCAAAACAGTTGAAGCTGACTGCGACGAAGATGAAGGATAAGCGAAATATGAAGAAAATATTTTATCAAATGTACTGATAATAAGAAGTATAACATGGATAAATATATTTGCGAAACGTAAAAATTGTATTAGAATACATTGTATAGTCGTAGAATGTGCAATATGTAAACCCGAGGTGTGTTCAAAAAATAACGGGAATTTCAAAATTTCCTTGTTATATGTTTTTTAGATGCCGCTGTAAGTTTAATACGGTTGCCAACTAGTGTTCACTACAAAATTCTATTATTACGCTTTAAACATAATCACAAAATAAAAACCAATTAAATAACCATGTAAACCCCAGCAGCAAGGTCACTTCGCCAAACTTTTAGTCAAATTAAAAATATATTTTATAAAATTGCATTAAAATCTGAAAAGTTTATTAGCCACTTGCTAACTGCGACTGCCACTTCACTTGACAACGCTCACGCTTTGCCATTGTCAATTTATGTACGTTCCTTTTGCTTCCTTTTTCGGTTATGTTAATGCTATGCCTTGCCGCCATGCAATGTTTGCAACTTCACAGTTTCGCACATTTTATAGCTGCACTTTGCATGCGTCGTTGCGACCTTAGACTAGCACGTGCTAGGGACTAGTCGCTTGGAGGCGACACCCGCATTTGCAACGCCACCAACACCCTTACCAACACCGAAAAAATGTTAAGCTCGTAAAAAATGCAAATTAAAAACTTATCCAATTAATTCTTGTTATAGCTAGAAGAATTTCGGGAAGGAGCACAGCAAACGAGCTTATATTTTATGCTTGTTTTATGTGCAGGAAACATGTATACTCGGATATGGTGATTAGTCTTGTTTCAGAAAAATATTTTTTTCATAGAAAATCTGTATTTTTTAAATTAGTTTTAGAAATATAACAATTTTTAAAAGTTTTGTTATTAATCAATGATAACAGCAACGTAACCATATTAAAACGAATATCCAAATAATAGAGAGATTAACGAGATATATGAAAACAGAAAAAAATGTGGCAACAGAAATAGCAACAGAAACCAAAAGTCAGTGACTCTTTTGAAAACAATGGTGTTTTGGTCGAAAATGACATACTTGCAAGTATACGAACAGAAACAGAAATGACAACAGAAACAGAAACAGAAATTAATTTTTTATAACCATAAAATTTTTTTTAATTTTTTTTGCAAGAAAACCTCAACAGAAATAAAATTTTAAAATATATTAGGAATACTTTCTATTAAAAGACTTAATATTAAAGCTGACTAAGTATTTGAATGAACACAACTTTAACAGAAACAGAACTGCAAATCAAAAATATGAATTCAAGAAGACGGATATTGGAGAAAAACAGAAATGAAAACAGAAACAGAACTGCAAATCAAAAATATGAATTCAAGAAGACGGATATTGGAGAAAAACAGAAATGAAAAGAGAAACAGAAACTGAAACAGAAATTATAATTTTACAACCATAATACATTTTTTTTTTAATTTTTTTGCAAGAAAGCACTAAATAAATATAATAATATAATATAAAATAGTAAAACTTTATAACAAAAGGCTTAAATATTAAAGCTGACCAAATATTTGAATGAACACAACGACAACAGAAACAGAACTGCAAATCAAAAACATGAATTGAAGAAGAGGCATATTGGACAGGTAAATATAATTAATAATATGACTACTGCCTAATATTCAGTCTTCAAAATCTCAAAGGAACTGTATGAAGAGACATGCGATGAGACACGTGAGAAATCAAATCATCTTCCGAACTTGTATACAGCGCCAAAATGTAGGCAACACTAAATTGTATATTTAATAGTGAAGACGCTTACCGCAAAATACCGCTACTTTAAAGAAAATCTTTGCCACAGTGAATTCTGTTTTCACCTCCAAACGCACCAAAAGCGAACGCATCAAATCAAATTCATTAAATATTTGAGGTTAAACAAGAAAATATGCATATAGTAAAATTTCGCCGAAAATATGCCGTAAAAAATTTTAATAACACATGCAACAACTACAACAACAACAACCAAACAGGCTGATAAAAAGGGACACCGCAGCGAAAGCATGCATGTATTTGCGACTGAAACACCAAACAAAATGGGTGTAAAGTACAAAGGCAATATAAGTAACAACAACAATAACAACAAGCGTCACAGCTGTAAAGTAGGTAATACAGCGAGTGAAAACATGATAATAATGACAGTCAAGCATGAAAGGCAAAATGACAACAACAAAAATAAAAATAAAGCAAAGTAACAACAATAACAACAACAACAACACAAAGCCTGCTGTGCGAAAGTAAAAAAAAAACAGAAACAGATTGCAACAGCGAAGCAACAGCTACAACGAGAAGCATTGAAACGCAACAACAACAATAAGTGACAAGTAAAAGTAGCGCAGCAACAATGGACGCACAAATTGCAGTTAAAACGCCGGCGAATAAGCGCAAGCGAGCGAGCGAACAGTAACGAACAAGTATTGCACATGTAAATATGAATGTACAACAAGGCTTGTATACATATTTATATGTGAGTGTACACATATCAATGGAAGAGTGTGTATGTATGTATGTTGTTGTCACGACTGCTTAAAAGCCGCCAGCGTACGCCACACGACGACACTGAACTTCCACACAAGTATTTTTATGTGTGCATTGCTTGCGCGTATTACTTATAATGTAGCGCGCGCGCGCGAGCTGACTGGCACACCATGGCGTATGAGTAATAAAAAATTGCCGCTTGGCGAAAAGTTGGCACAGTAGCTGCAGCAGCAGCGTGTGATGGCGGAAGGTGGCGTAAAATTTGCTACGCTTTTACTTTGCATATGAAATTCAAGCAGACAGACGCGTACACAAAGCAACGCACACACTCACTCACAACAACAACAACACATGCAAGTAAAAGCAGCATAAGAAGCATAATAAGCATGTGTGTGGAAAAAGCGCCCGTTGTATATGAGTGTCCGTGTGTTGCAGCTTCGTAAAATTGTCAAACTCACTCATGAGCAATGTTGTTGTTTTGCAGGGTTTTTTAACTCGCCTTAAAAAACAAACGACATATGCAAATGGCCCCCGCACGAGTACGTAAACGCGAAAGTACACGTGGAGGCAAATGCCAAAACGTATGACATAAAGTAGCGAGCGCTTACGCTTTTTACCCACACACACACACTCATGCATCTGTGTGCTTGTTTGTACGGTGCTTACTTGAAATTTACGAAAATAAAAATAATATATTTAAAGCAGCAACAAAAACAAATGCTACGCTGGTGCTGGCGCTGTCAAAAAGCATAACTTGCCACGAAATTATGCAAAGTTACGCGCCACAAAGTGGCACAGACACGATAAGCACTTCAGCAGCTACTTCGTACACTTATGTGGCACACAAACACACCATCACATATGAAAATGCTACTTTAACACTCACAGCTATTACAAGCAATGCGCGCTTTTACTCCTTTAACTTGCACACACTGTCACTTAACGCTTGAGCGCTGCTTACACACACACTCATTCAAATATTTATCACATATATATATACATACAAACACATATTACACTCCCACACTCAAATTCATATCACACATACACATACAAACACATTTCTTGTTCACTCCGCTTGCTTACACATTTATTTACTCTCCTGACTGCATTAACAATTTATTGCGCCTTTCACTTTATTTCACTGCTCTTTTGGCATACTTTCCATTTATTTGTTTATAATTTTTCACCCCCATTTTCACTGGAAATATTTGCCTTTATTGACCGGCAAAGCAAATATGCTTATTTATTGTGATTTTAAAATATTATCAATTGCACTTAGTTAGGAAGCAAAGGGCATGGTCGGAAGGGTTTATGTTTATAAACGAAATTTATAAAAAATGTGGTGGGATATTGGTTAATAAAAGTCACTTTAAAGCATTGCGCAGATAAATGTAGGATTATCTATATATATAAAAAGAAGTTACATTTCCTTGGTAATCTTATAACTCAAGAACGGGCTCACCTATCCAAACCAAATTTTTAGGCTTTGTTTGGACTATTCAGTAGATGGTTTGTGTTTTGAAATTTTAAGAATCGGATACCAGGGTCTCGAGAAATAGGCCAAAACGTGGACCCGGGTAACCCTAGGATGTGCTTGTACAATATGGGTAGCAAATGGAAGCTGTTGATGATATCTATAGGATAGAGTATTTTTGATGACGCTCCGTGACTAGGGTCTCGAGATATCGGCCAAAATGTTTCAAAAATTTCACCACACATGTAGGTATGTATGTAGCAGGCAATCAATCGGATTCCAGGGTCTCGAGAAATAGGCGAAAACGTGGACCCGGGTAACCCTAGGTTGTGTTTGTACAATATGGGTAGCAAATGGAAGCTGTTGATGATTTCTATAGTGTAGAGTATTTTTGATGCCGCTCCGTGACTAGGGTCTCGAGATATCGGCCAAAAATGTTTCAAAAATTTCACCACACATGTAGGTACGTATGTAGCAGGCAATCAATCGGATACCAGGGTCTCGAGAAATAGGCCAAAACTTGGACCCGGGTAACCCTAGGATGTGTTTGTACAATATGGGTAGCAAATGGAAGCTGTTGATGATTTCTATAGTATAGAGTATTTTTGATGCCGCTCCGTGACTAGGGTCTCGAGATATCGGCCAAAATGTTTCAAAAATTTCACCACACATGTAGGTACGTATGTAGCAGGCAATCAATCGGATACCAGGGTCTCGAGAAATAGGCCAAAACGTGGACCCGGGTAACCCTAGGATGTGTTTGTACAATATGGGTAGCAAATGGAAGCTGTTGATGATTTCTATAGTATAGAGTATTTTTGATGCTGCTCCGTGACTAGGGTCTCGAGATATCGGCCAAAATGTTTCAAAAAATTCACCACACATATGTTACATTTTTGTTTATTTAACTCGTACCTACTTGGAAAGCTGAAAAGCGCTCATATTAGCATACATACATCAATAATAGTTTAATCATTTACTAAACGATTTGTTACCTACTTAGCTACGCTCTTTCGCTCTCAAAATTGATGAACTTTCGTCTTAACTACCATACTTATTATTCCCACCTACAAACTTACTGCATTATATTTATATCAACATGTAGGTATGTATGTAGCAGGCAGATCGACAAATAAAGTAGGCTTTGAAAAGACATCGAACTATATTACGGTGCATTTATTTTGCAAAAAGAAATACATGAATATTTTGTTTTTTGTAGGTATATAGAACTTTGACTCTTAGCATTAAGAAAATTCAAATTAGGAGAATATATGACATTGGAGTGTAAACATCGCCGGAGCGTTTTCTTTGGCCCCATACGTTCAGTAGTGTCCGGAATTACCGCGTGCAAAATTATTAGTTATTATATTTTTTTTTAATAATTATTGAAGTTTGTGTGAATTTGTGAAAAAAATAAATATAGCGCAAAGCGAATTTCCAACTAGGCCAAAACATGGCAATGAGGCAATGAATTATCCAACTGAATTTTTAAATTCATTAGAACCGGCTGGTATGCCACCGTATTGCTTGAATCTGAAAGTGGAATTATTGCGAAATATTAATCCACCAAAACTGTGTAATGGCACCAGATTGGCAGTGAAAAATTTATTGCCAAATTTGATTGGAGCTACGATCTTAACTGGTAAATCAAAAGGAGAAGTTTGTTTAATACCGCGTATCCCTATGATTCCAACTGATATGCCATTTGAATTCAAACGATTACAATATCCTGTGCGTTTATCATTTGCGATGTCTATCAACAAAGCTCAAGGGCAAACACTTAACGTTTGTGGTGTGAATTTGGAGGAATCATGTTTTTCACATGGACAACTTTATGTTGCCTGTTCCAGAGTCGGTACCCCCAGCCGTTTGTTTATTCATGATCAAAATGGAAAAACAAAAAATATTGTTTATCCAAATGTTTTGGATAGCTAGCAAATAATTAAATATATTTTTTTTTATAAATTAGTTATATTTTATATTTCACTTTATACGTAGCGAAGCACGTACCGGGCCGCTATAAATATTATATGTATTCATTGTATTGCTTTCAAAAAATCATAAAGTTCACACCACATTCATTGACTGTTAGGCGGTACAAAGTTCGCCGGGTCAGCTAGTTTTATATATTTTAATGCACCTAGCATATTTATGGCATTTATTTAATGGAACTTGGCTCGAAATAAAATTATTTTTTCAAATTTTGTAAATTTTAAGTTCAGAAAATAATTGATGTATTATCGAAATACAGTTCTGTGATACATTTTAGTCAGGTTCAGTATTTGAAATTATGTTCAAAATTACAGAAAATAGATAATTAATATAAAATAATTAATCTAGCACACATTTTTCATAAATTCGGTTCAGTATAGAATAGGAGAATCTCCTTCTAACACTTAAAGTAATCAACAGCAATGATAACACCCCTCTATAAACATAAAGTATATCGAAAATATCTATATTTTGCAGTATGTTTTAAAAAATTAGATGCTTTTTGTGCCCGTTGTGATACCAGTATAACTCCCTGTGGATCAAAGACATTTAAGATTCAGCAGAACGCATGGAATCTGTTACGAATTTCTTTAGACGGCTAATGTCGATTTTAGCCAATTCACTAAGATCACCGATAAAGGGCCTTCCGAGATGTTTCAACCTCAGTCTGGCAAAAGCTGGACAATTGAGAAGGAAATGCTTAGATGATTCCACCTCGCCTTCCTCCACAACTTGGCAACTTTGGCAACTTTCAACTGCCACGATCCCAAGTCTCAACGCATGGGTACTCATTGGACAATGTCCAGTAAGCACAGCAATGATCGCGCTAAGGTGGACCTTGTCCAGAGAAAGCATTTGAAAGGACCTCTTACGCTCCACAGAGGGCCAAAAGGACCTCGCCACTGCACAAGTGCCGGTTGTTGACCAGTTTGGATGTTCACGAAGTTTAGAAATATATTTACTCTACCAAGAGTATGCACTACCTAGATAGTACATACTCTACCAGGAGTATGCACTATCTAGATAGTAGATACTCTACCAGGAGTATGTACTACCTAGATAGTATATACTCTACGAGGAGTATGTACTACCTAGATAGTATATACTCTATCAGGAGTATGTACTACCTAGATAGTATATACTCTACGAGGAGTATTTACTACCTAGATAGTATATACTCTACGAGGAGTATGTACTACCTAGATAGTATATACTCTATCAGGAGTATGTACTACCTAGATAGTATATACTCTATCAGGAGTATGTACTACCTAGAAAGTGTATACTCTACCAGGAGTATGCACTACCTAGATAGTATATACTCTACGAGGAGTATGTACTACCTAGATAGTATATACTCTATCAGGAGTATGTACTACCTAGATAGTATATACTCTACGAGGAGTATTTACTACCTAGATAGTATATACTCTACGAGGAGTATGTACTACCTAGATAGTATATACTCTATCAGGAGTATGTACTACCTAGATAGTATATACTCTATCAGGAGTATGTACTACCTAGATAGTGTATACTCTACCAGGAGTATGTACTACCTAGATAGTATATACTCTACGAGGAGTATGTACTACCTAGATAGTATATACTCTACGAGGAGTATGTACTACCTAGATAGTATATACTCTACGAGGAGTATGTACTACCTAGATAGTATATACTCTACGAGGAGTATGTACTACCTAGATAGTATATACTCTATCAGGAGTATGTACTACCTAGATATTATATACTCTACGAGGAGTATTTACTACCTAGATAGTGTATACTCTACCAGGAGTATGTACTACCTAGATAGTATATACTCTACCAGGAGTATGTACTACCTAGATAGTGTATACTCTACCAGGAGTATGTACTACCTAGATAGTATATACTCTACCAGGAGTATGTACTACCTAGAAAGTGTATACTCTACCAGGAGTATGTACTACCTAAATAGTATATACTCTACAAGGAGTATGTACTACCTAGAAAGTGTTTACTCTACTACCTAGAAAGATCTTGATTGTCGATGAACGTTTATGGTGGAGCCAGGATTCTGTTAGCAGGTGATTTACGCCAGACTCTTCCAATTATGCCTGGATCAACTGTTACTGACGGGCTAATCGCATGCTTAAAATCATTTAATTTATGGCGACACATAAAGAATCGTCAATTAACAACTAACATATGGGTGGTTTTGCAACAATATTAAATTGTGTTTGTGGAAGCAGTTGGAAATGATAGAATCGCAGTTGACAATTCGATGGATTAATAACATTTCCAACAGATTTCTGTCACTTCATTTACTCGAAAGAGAAGTTTTCCTGGCATAAAACCTCAATATGACAATCATAAATGACTGATTGAATGACCTACATTTGTGGTAAAAAAAAAACAAAGATATCGATGATCTTAATGCGACAATTTAGAATTTCAGTCCAGGAGAGTTGACACAGCTACAAACCAGGATGACGTAGTCAATTATCACAAACTTTTTAAAATTGCCTGTACTATCACCACTCATTTTGCAATTAAAAGTAGTGTGATTTGTCTTCTTGCTGCGTAACATAAATCGACCTCGAGTAATCAATATCGTCGCCGAAGCCAAGATTGAACCAACTTAATTTAATGTATAGCTTAGCCACAACAACGTGTTGCCGGGTCGGCTAGTATTTGTATAATACAATGCAAAATCATGAACATGAGTAATCTTAAACTTAAAAAAGGCTTCTATCGCTAAAATAATATATAATTCCATTTTCAATTTACTTTCGTAACATTGAACACCACAATTAGATTTTCACCATAATAAAAAAAACATTCCAACTTGAGATTCTAGCAGAGAAGGCAAATTCTATTTTAAAAATCATTTTATATTATTACGACGGAGATACAATTTTATTAGTAGCTTCTTGACAGAGGTCCCAAATTCAAAATCTAACCTGATGATTGGCATACATATTTGTTAAAAATCAGCTAATCAGATGGCGGTCAGTCATTTTCGTACTAGTATTAGTAAAAAGAAATTATACGAGCTGCAGAGCGAAATAGAGAAGGTACATCTTCTATAAGAGTGTACAGCTGCTGGCGTGCGCCGATGATATTGATATCATCGGAAGCAACAACTGCGCCGTTTGTTCTGCTTTTTCCCGCATGGATAAAGAGGCGAAGCGTATGGGTCTGGAGGTGAATGAGGACAAGACGAAATATCTCCTGTCATCAAGCAAACAGTCGGCGCACTCGCGTCTTGGCTCCCACGTCACTGTTGACAGTCATAACTTCGAAGTCGTCCTGCTTTATGGTGCAGAAGCTTGGACGATGTCAACATCAGATGAGACGACACTAGGGGTTTTCGAGAGGAAAATTTTGCGCAAGATTTACGGACCTCAGAACATTGGCAACGGCGAATACCGCAGACGATGGAACGATGAGCTGTACGAGTTATACGACGACATTGACATAGTTCAGCGAATAAAAAAACAGCGGCTACGCTGGCTAGGTCATATTGTTCGAATGGACGAAAGTGCTCCAGCTCCGAAAGTGTTCGATGCAGTACCCGCCGGAGGAAGCCGAGGAAAGGGTAGGCCTCCACTCCGTTGGAGGGACCAGGTGGAAAGCGACCTGGTTACACTTGGAATCTCCAACTGGGGCCGAACTACGAAGGAAAGAGAGAAGTGGCGCGCTCTCATCGATTCGGCTATAACCGTCTAAAAGGGTTATACGCCAATCACATACATACATTAGTTTATATAATAGCTACATATAAGTATATTCCATGCCTAATAGGAGCCGTGATTAGAACCCAGTACTATATGTAACATTTTCTTATAAAGTCGTCATAAAACTTATATACCGCAAATAAAGACCTTAACACCGATCAGCTTAATCTCATAACGAACTTTTGGTTTGACATTATGATAAAAACCAACATGTATGTATGTGATTGGCGTTGCAACCGTTTAGCCGGTTATAGCCGAATCGACGATAGTGCGCCACCTCTCTCTCTTCTTCGCAGTTCGGCGCCAGTTGGAGAACCCAAGTGTAACCAGGTCGCTCTCCACCTGGTCCCTCCAACGGAGTGGAGGCCTTCCCCTTCCTCGGCTTCCTCCGGCGGGTACTGCATCGAACACTTTCAGTTCATCGTCTGCGGTATTCGCCGTTGACAATGTTTAGGGGACCATAAATCTTGCGCAAAATTTTCCTCTCGAAAACTCCTAGTGTCGTCTCATCTGATGTTGACATCGTCCAAGCTTCTGCACCGTAAAGCAGGACGGGAATGATAAGCGACTTGTAGAGCTTGATTTTGGTTCGTCGAGAGAGGACTTTACTGTTCAATTGCCTACTCAGTCCAAAGTAGCACCTGTTGGCAAGAGTTATTCTGCGCCGGATTTCGAGGCTGATATTGTTCGTGTTGTTGATGCTGGTTCCCAGGTATACGAAATTATCTACGACCTCGAAGTTATGACTGTCAACAGTGACGTGGGAGCCAAGACGCGAATGCGCCGACTGTTTGCTTGATGACAGGAGATATTTCGTCTTGTCCTCATTCACCTCCAGACCCATTCGCTTCGCCTCCTTATCCATGCGGGAAAAAGCAGAACAAACGGTGCGGTTGTTGCTTCCGATGATATCAATATCATCGGCGTACGCCAGGAGCTGTACACTCTTGTAGAAGATTGTACCTTCTCGGTTTAGCTCTGCAGCTCTTATAATTTTTTCCAGCATCAGGTTAAAGAAGTCGCACGATAGTGAGTCACCTTGTCTTAAACCTCGTTTGGTATCGAACGGCTCGGAGAGGTCCTTCCCAATCATGACGGAGCTTTTAGTGTTGCTCAACGTCAATTTACACAGCCGTATTAGTTTTGCGGGGATACCAAATTCAGACATCGCGGCGTAAAGGCAGCTCCTTTTCGTGCTGTCGAAAGCAGCTTTAAAATCGACAAAAAGGTGGTGTGTGTCGATCCTCTTTTCACGGGTCTTCTCCAAAATTTGGCGCATGGTGAATATCTGGTCTGTTGTTGATTTTCCAGGTCTAAAGCCACAGTGATAAGGTCCAATCAGTTTGTTGACGGTGGGCTGTAGTCTTTCACACAGTACGCTCGATAGAACCTTGTATGCGATATTTAGGAGGCTGATCCCACGGTAATTGGCGCAGATTGTGGGATCTCCCTTTTTAGGTCAGGCATGCTTTCTTCCGACCATATTCTGCAAAGAAGCTGATGCATGCACCTTATCAGTTCTTCGCCGCCGTACATATAAATAGTTTTATATACATTTTGAATTTGGTTGGCGAACCTATTGTATAAATATTTGTTCACAATGTCTCTGTTTGAGGAAATTTTATTAAAAGTTACTTATAAATTTATACAAAAATTTATTATTTGACAAAAATAAGTTAAGCTTAGCAATTATTAAAAATTTAATTCCGCTTTTTGACATTTCATAAAACAGATTTATTACCATTTGTAGGATTATATGCTGTCAAAAGCTGAATTCATGCTCATAAAGGATTTTCACTACAAACTGAGATTATAAAAATAAATTTTAAATATTTTTCTTAGACATTTCACTCTCCTACCTCATCATTTCAACAAAAACTAAGCTGGTTTTCTTCAGCTTATGTCTTTCTTTAACCACTATCAGTCAACAAAAATCTAGCATTTCGCTTTTCAGTGAACTTTGTTGCTAAATTTTATCTAAATTATTGCTAAATTCATAAATTAAACTGAAGATTGCCAATTAGGCACAAACAACATAAGCCACACAACAAATAAACTCAAACATAAATTAAATGAAAGCCAAGACAAATACATTGCTTAATCTCTTCAACAACCTGCCAGAAAAACACAGCAATGCACAGGCATACGTGCGTGCAAAATGAAATTGACATTGAGTTGTCTGCGGCGTTGCAAAACTTTGATTGAAACAATTCATCACTTTAAAGTCCACGGAGAGTGCGCTAAGTCAACGCTTTCAACACTTCACAAGTGAAACGACGCATGCAAAAGCAAATACAAAGAAACGGCAACGCAATTATTAATATATATATATAAATATATATATATATATCTTTAAATATATGTATATGTGTGTGTTTGTTTTTACTCAGTGTTTGTGCAGAAACTTATTTCATTTTATTTGTACGCAACTTTCAACCCCAGCTAGCTAACCACCGCTTGTTTGTGTGTGCCGCGGTCGCACGTGGCGTATGCGTAACCTTTTGCTGTAGTGCATATTTACGCACGCAAACACGTTGATATGTACATATTTGCGTGTGGCAAGCAAAATTTAAATCACGCGGTGAGTATATTATTTTCGCATAATTTTAAAGCGCTGCGTGGCTGCACTTTGTTGCTGCCGTGTGTGGCAACTCAAAGTGTTGCGTTAAGCGTGTGTGTGTTGGAGATGAAAGTGTAGTAGACGGCAGCGCCTTTGAAGCAGCATTTTACGGGCAAATAATAATAATAAAAATGAAAAACCACTCAATTTTGCGCGTTTTAAGCTGAAAATGTCAACAACACAGAGCGTGTATGGTGGCAAATAAAGCAATAAATGCATATAAGTGATGTGTTTGTGGCAAGTAAATGAGGCGCTACGGAATGTGGCAAGCACTAATATAAATATAAATATTTAAAAAACAAAAAGAAGAAACAAATTTTTGTTCTAACAAAATAAAATAATAAAAAAACAAAAAAAAAAATTTTGATATATTTTTTTTTTAAATTTGTTTTTATTTTTTTTTTGTCAACAATTAATATTAATAAAAATATATAAAAAGCAAAAAAGTGTAAAAAATATGTTTTTTCTAACGATAAAAAAAAACCAAAAAAAAAATTGAAATATTTTTTTTCTAAATTTATTTTATTATTTTCATAAAATTTTATTATAAAAAATATTTTAAATAACTTTTTTTCTAAAATTTTGTTTTATTATTTTGTCAACAACTAACATAAATATATATATATATAAAACAAAAAAACAGCAAAATAAGTATTTTTTTTCTATAAAAAAAACATGAATTAAAAAAAAAAAAATTTGGAAATATTTGTTTTTTATTATTTTTATAACATTTTATAAAAAAATATTTTAAATAATTATTTTTTCCCAAAATTCTTGTATATTTTTTTTGTCAACAACTAACATAAATATAAATATTTAAAAAACAGAAAAGATTATAAAAATATTTTTTTCTAAAAAAAACACAAAAATTAAAATAAAACATTTTTTTATTATAATACTTTTTATTTTTTTGTACTTTTTTTATTATTTTATTATCAACAACTAATATTAATATAAATATTTAAAAACACAAAAGAGTAAAAAAATATTTTTTTCGAACAAAATAAAAATAAAAAAAAATTTAAAATATTTTTTTTTTCTAAAACTTGTATTATTATTATTTTTGTAAAAAAACAAACAAACATAAATAAAAACAAAAAGATTTTTAATTTTTATTATAAAAAAAAAAAAATAAAAACAAAAAAATTTTAAATTTTTTTTTAATTTTAATTATATTTTTTTTAAATATTTTTTTGTCAACAAATAATAACTAAAAAATATTTAAAAAACAAAAAAGAGAAAAACTATTATTGTTCAATAATTTAAATTTTTGAAATGTTTTATCCAATTTTTTTTTTTATTTTTTATAAAAAAAATTTAATATTTTTTTTTTAATAAATTTTGTTTACTTTTAACAAAATTTTTTTTTAACAATTTTTGTCAGCAACCTCTCACTTATGCGCCCTCAAACATACGCTTTAAGAAAATCGATAGCATTTATGCTGCCACACAATTCGTCCCGTGCCGGCTTTCCATCAACATTTTTTGTCTCCTTTTCACCTCGTTTCCAACCTACTACTTGTTGTTGTGCACACAAAAAGTCTCAAATAAAGCTACTAAAAACTTTCAGCAAACACCGAGGCCGTGGCAGCGCTACAGAGCTTGTACTTGCGGCTTTGCACAACTACATTCACGAGCCACTCGCTCGCCTACGTCTCGCCCACACACGCTCGACGCTCTTATGCTGCTCCAAATCATACCTTTGCTAAGGCTGGCAAGAACAGCCTAACTACTTGAATGTTGCCGAACCATAATTTTGTTGTCATCATTTGAATATTGACCTCACCCACTGCTGTGTTTTTGTGTGCTGGCGACCGGCATCCAGCTAGGCTGGCTGGCTCGTTGACTGGCAGGCGCTTATTTTTGCTAAAGATGCATGCTAAGTCATAGATATACATAACTTGTACATGCGAGCATATAGAGCCTATATACCAGATTGTATACAACCTGGCCCCGCTCACACCTTACAACTCAGCTCAACCGACCGCCCGCTATCTATCTCTTATACTATTACTTTGTGTCTCCTGCACATTTGCGCCAGTTCTGTGTTAGTTTTTGTTTTTGTTTTTATTTTTATTTTTGTTTTCTTATTCTTTTTTATTTTTAGTCCCAACTTACTCACTTGTGTATACACGGGGTTTTGCTCCTACGATTTCATTTATTCATGTGGGCATGCCCTTATGCGCCCATTTAGTCATTCATTCGCTTGATAAATAAATACACAGACAACAACAGCAGCTATACTGTGAGAGCCATCGCTAAATTGTAGGCGGGTTGAAAAGTAAATATAAATAAATAAAATAAACGAGCCAACGAGCGCTGTTTTTTTTTTTGTTGTTGCGTTCTTTCTATTTAGTTTTGAGAAAGTTGTGTCGGTGTATGCCAGCGAGCGCCGCTTGTGTGCGCAAATGAATGAATTTCAGTACAAATAGCGTCTAAATAAGTGCAAATAATGACAGGAGAGATTTAAAGAATAGAAAGAAGAAATTTGAGCTAATAGATAGAATGGCAAAAACTCAGTAGAGCTTCAATTAACAAATATAAATAATAGTGAATCCTAATAACCTTTAATTCACTAATTTGAAAATAAATAAAGATTTTAGAGAATCTTGGAATATGGTTCAAAACCATACTTATAATTCATGCAAATACAGGACCTGTCAATATAAAGCTACGAGAATATAGTATTACTTGATCAGATTAATGGATATTATCAAGTTTCCTGCATAAAACAAAGAAAAGAGAAAAACAAGTACGGAAGGGCTAGGTTAGGTTAGATTAATCTGGTTTCCAAAACCACACTTGGACAATTTTGGTCCTTTGCTATAGCAGATGTAGTGCCGTCACGTAGTTAATGAGGAGTAGGTCCCCTTTAGGATACCTGCGCTGGTCATGAATTTTAATTGGTTTTGAGGTTTAACTAACAATACCTCTTCCAGATGCTCGTACAGTGGGGCCACAAAATGTTGGAGCCGTTGCCTTGACAATGCAGAACATTTTCTGCAGTCATCTCGATCCGCCAGCCCCATCTTACAGGCGTGTGTCGCCACCAGACTGTGACCGGTGTGAATTCCAACCATGCTACTACAGTTCCAGAAGGAATTTTGTATATTTTGGAAATTTTATAAAATTCTCTAGCATAACGAAAATCATTATATGTAGTACTAGCAGACCACTTCGGCTTCGCACGGGTACTTCCCCTTTCTTGCGTGGGTTCATTTAAAAAAAGTAAAATAAGGAAAACTCGAACATGAAATCATATTTTATTTGCAATGAGCTAAAACTTGATTACGACCTCTAGCCTGTGGTGCCCGTTGTCTTTCTCTCTGATTATGAACGTTCAGAGTTCGACGCGCTATTGCGAGCTTGTATATTTCTAATATTTTGTTCTTCAAGCCGCTGCACACGACCCGTAACTCTCAAGCGCGTACTTGGGAGGTTTTGAAATTTTGTTCAGCAAGCAGCTGCGCTCTTTACTCGACTCTCTGGCACGCGATTGCGTTGCGAAGAGAATGACTTTCAAGACGATTATCAGTTTCAGATTAAGATTCTCAATCACGGAGTCTTTTTGATACCCTCACCCGGGGACTATTTCCAGAATTTTTGAAATCGGCACAGTAGTTTTTGAGTTTATTCAATACAAACATACATACAAATCCTTCCTCTTTATAATAGTAGTATAGATATGGACCAATTTCTACTATTTTCGCCACCAAGCTATATTACATCCAATATTATATGCTCACTTAATTTTACTAAGATATGTATCTCACAAATTAACCGTTGATATCACAATAAACCGTTGATATCAGGTATCAAGACCATCGGATGTTTGGAACAGCTTATGAAAAACTATTATTAGTTATTTAGGAGCTTGAAAGGATGTAATTACTCGATTTTTGGCACAGACACACTTTATTAGAGAATATATTCCCTCGGAATTTTTATAAAAAATTATCCATAGCGATGCCACACATCCGATGTAGTATTTGCCCAAAGTTTTGTTCGAATATCTATATTGATTTCCGGTTTATGTATTGTAAAGTGCACAAATCTGAGAATTTCAAATAGTGTTATATGGGAAGTAGGCGTAGTTGTGAACCGATTTCGCACATTTTCAATGCGTAACATCAGCGTATCCAGAAAATATTATGTAACAAATTTTGTTGAAATTGATCGAGGACTACCGAGAAATGGTTTTCGAACACAAGAGTTGGCTACGTTTTATATCAAACTGAGTGTGTTCCTTCTGTACCATTTTTACTGTTACACTTAGTGTTTCTGACGATTTACGTTACTGAGTTAGCGCATTTTAAGTAGTTGTGAACATAACCTTTACATCAGAGGTAGGCGTGGTACATATTATCCGATTTATTTCATTTTCATGATATATGATGGAGTACTAAAGGGAAATATTTGCAGTAAATTGATGGATATAACTTTGGTACGCTGACTATTCCATGCAAAGCAAATGAATAATGAAGTGTTGAGATGAAAGAAAACTATAGAGCGTTTCTCTGTTGCAATACCGAAGTGATAACCAGTTTGGTGAATAATCTATCAACATCTCTATGACTTCCGTGGTGACTCAGAAGCCTTTCTTAATGTCTTGACAACAAAAAATATCCAACAATTGTTAAGAATATTTATCGATCATGAATGTAAGCTTAAATTTCGTGATTGTGCGGTATTTTGACCTAGATGGCAACCTTTTTCACATATATTTGGATTTTTTTCTATCTACGAATACTTAATTCATCTCAAATATATTCCAGCTTAAAGTAATCAAAGGAATTTCATATTTTCTATTCTTAAATGATTCTTCTTTGTTTTAATACTCTTATTCCATTTTATAAGAAATTGTTTACTATATTTAATTTCTATATCTACAAACACATATTTATATAAAAACAATTTCATTAAATATCAAAACAAAATAAATTTCCAACCTACAGCAACAATGAAAACAAAGACGCAATCAGCTGGGAAATATCAAGTCGCCAACAGAGGGCTGACATACTCTCGACTGCAAGGCTATAGAAATAGCAGTACGAGTAAGAAAATAGGCACAACAAACCAACAACTACAACAGCGTATGCATTTAAAATGTAAATAAATAAAAATAATAGAAAACGCTTGTAAATAAGCCGCACACACACACTAACAAACAAACAACGACAGCTATATAAAAGTGTGGAATGGGGGTAATGAACTGCCACACATGAAAACAACTGCTTGCAAGGCACTTAACAATCAAACACACACACAGACACTAAAATATATATATAAAATACAAATATAAATAAATAGAGTACATATACACGCGCCTCACGTCGCCAGTCCTAGACACAGACACACACGCAGACAACTAACCTACATATCTACTTAAGTATATAGGCGCACGGGAGGAGCATACAATTGCATTGCACCGCACAACAATAGATAAGAGCGAAATTCTAATGGCAATAGCAAAAAGGAACTATGTGACAACGCCAGCAAGCCAGTAAGCAACAACACAGCGAGCATTGTTGTTGTTAAATCGTGTGCGCGCATATAAAATGTCAACACGCGCTTTCGCAGTCTAAGTATTTTCCTGTCGTCGTCTGGGACTGGCTAGAATGGCACGCTAGAAAGGCGAGCAGGCAGGCGGCAGACAGCTGCCACATTGATTGTCGCGTATACGCCGTGGTGGCAACCATTTTTTTAAATTTTCTACAAATACGAATTTGCTGTAAATTCTGAACTTGACTTGATGTCAGCGTCGAAAGTGAGTCAATTTATAGCGACGTTTTTTCATTTTTTTTTTGCTTTGTTTCTGCGTGTGCTGCTCGGCATATATTTAATTGCAAGCGTAAATTTGCTAAGGAATTGAAATTAGATTGAAACAAGTAGATAAGAGCAAGCGAGTTACGATGCTGTTATTTAGCGCTTTTGGCGTGACTTTAAAGACTTTTTAACGAAATTAAAGAAATTATATAAATTAGAAGTTCTTAGAAGCTGATAAAATAATCTACAGTGTCTTTCATTATTCCATCACACTGTGCCCTCCTATGAAACCTTCAACCACTCTTAGTGTCCGCAAACTGAAAAATTTCAGTATAGTGCTGGAAGTAAAGG
The DNA here is from genome assembly GCA_031772095.1 of Zeugodacus tau. Classification (NCBI taxonomy): domain Eukaryota; kingdom Metazoa; phylum Arthropoda; class Insecta; order Diptera; family Tephritidae; genus Zeugodacus; species Zeugodacus tau. The sequence continues at coordinate 5,369,316 of CM062653.1, read as the reverse complement.
TGTAAATGCGCTCCCTTAATTAAATATGAAAGCCTCAAAACACTACTTCTGTTCCTGCGAAATTCCATGCATGTAGAGGAATTTCGGCTTTCATATCACAGAAGCGGCAGCTATCTGATGAAGCTAAGCATACGTTATATAAGTGTTTCTTGTGCTGACAATATCCTGAATAGAGTCCCATCAAGACACTGAGTTTACTCTTTGGTAGTTAAGGGCAACCAAGTATTAACCTTTGGCCTGACTAGTCTTCAGTTGCTTCCAATATTTACATTTTGACAAACTTAGCAACTCCTGATTGATAACCAGAGAGTTTCGAATATTAAAACGCCACTGTAAGTCATATGACTGATTATCATGATAGCTGAGAAATTGCTTTTCTTTATAGTTACGTGGCGTATCACCTCCATTATGACTTCTACTTTAAGATCTCAGTTGGAATCAAAATGTTTGGTTTTTAAATTTATTTATTATTTTCTCTATTTAAGGGGTTATATACAGTTAGACGGCCGAAAAAAAGTGAATTTTCCAGAATTTTTTCTGAGAAAACTTTTTAATTTATTGATCCAAAAATTTATACACATATTATGGTATATTTTAACTGTATTTTAAGACTTAGTACTAGTAAAAACAGTTATTTGAAAAAGAGCTACAGCTGATCTCCAGGAGCTCCTCTCAAAAAAGACGTTTTGCGGTGACCACTATATCTCGGAACTGGATCATCCGAAATTAAAAAACCAAACAGATTTCGTTAAAATAATGTTAAATCTAGTAATTAATCGAAGGAATAAGCAAAATAAATTTTTTTGACAAAATGGCGGTTTCTAAAAAAAACATCGATTCTTCACCGAAATTTCAGCCTTAAATTGTTTATAAAAAAAAAATATTTATCGGAGAGAAAAAATCTTCGATTAATCACTAAAAAATATATTTAATAAGGTCGTGTTAAAATTTGAGACTAATCGGTCTAGCCGTTTTCGAGTAATGTTGGTCACCGACTTTGAAAACACCATTTTGAGAAAAACGCGTTTAAAGTTTGGACCTTGTACTTCCAAGCACTCTGAAACGCCTTTTCAAATTTTTCATTTGCTTGTAACTTTGAAAATATTCACCGGAACGATATGAAATTTTCTGTGTGTATTCTTAAATATATGTACATTAAGAAAATTAAATAAAAAAAATCGTTTTTTTGAAAATTCTAACTGTATATAACCCCTTAAAGAAAGCATTTTTAGATACAAATAAACAATTTAGTTTATATTAGATCAGAATGTTTTTATTAATCACCTGTATTTTGTTTAATGCTATAAAAAGAAGCCAAATTGAAAATTAAATATATATAATTTGTTTTTTCATTTTCTAAAATCTTGTCTGAACTACTATTTTTGCTTTAGAGAGTTTAAATTAAAAAACAAAAAACTGGAGGTTAACTGGAGGAGATTGTGATTAGAGCATTTTAATCTACGATTTAGGGGACAATTCAGAGCATTTTAATCTGAAGACTCTATAATTCTAATAACATCCATTGAAGAGATCATCAGAATTTAGCTTTAGGTAGAGAGTGTAGATTCTTATTTGACTAACTAACTAGTAACCATACCAAAACCGACTGAAATCGTGATTTAATATTAAAACTGTTGCCAGAAAATCTTCACAATAAGAAATTAGGAGAAAACTGAGAAATATAGACAACGTATACACCATTAGAATTTTTTTTACAATTGTACCTACTATATACAATGATTAAATACTGACAAAAATTATTCTCTAATAAGTTAAAAATAATAATTAAAAGCTAACTGTTAGAGGAATTCATTTGCTGCTACAGTTGCCTTGCTAAGTCTGAAGGCCTCTTACGTTTCCGTCGGTTTTCCCGTTCAGCAAATCCAATGAGTCTGGATGCCTCTTCATTTACATACTGTATAAGCCTCATTTCGTGAGTCTTTGCAAGTTTGGTTATTTCGTTTACTACTGAATTCACATCAAGTTCACGGTGAAGGTCAGCAGATCTAACATACCAAGGAACATTAACTATACTTCTTAGTACCTTATTTTGGAAACGCTGAATGCAGGCAATACAGTTTTGAGTTGAGCAACCCCATAGTTGAGCTCCATAGACCCAAATTGGCTTTAGTACTTGACTATATATAAACAGCTTGTTTTCGATTGAAAGCGTGGATCTCCTACCGACTTGATGGTAAAACTTAGCAAATTTTAAATCAAACTCACACCTTTTTTTCTTGACATGCTCTTTCCAGCGAAGCTTAGCATCTAGGGTGATTCCTAGATACTTAGCAATATTGTGATGTGGTATAGGAATACCATTTATATAAATGGGATGGTATGATGGTTTTTTTAAAGTAAAGTCTACTTGCATTGATTTGGAATTGTTTAATTTAATGCGCCACCATTAGAAGTGATAAAAATTATTCAAAAGGACACTTCTTCTTGTACAGTTGTATTATTCAGGCTCCCATATATTTTTAAGATGACTATTGAAGACCACGGCATCTAGCAAACTTGCTTAAACTGCTAAAATTTGCCTATAAATTTGTAATTTTTTCGGTTAGCAAAAAAAATTGATTCCAAGGTCACTGTAATCTCCAAACAATTATATTTTCGTATTTTCTCTGTTTAAAGAACCATTCGATTTTAAATGTCACCTGCTCTACTTGGAAGCTCAAACGGTTTTTATTAATTCTCAAATTTGACAAAGGACTTTAGCGAAGCATATTCCACACGTGCTATCTAAAAGTTTATTTTTCGTCCTGAAAAAAAAAATACCTTCCTTCCGCAGATAAACTTCAAACAATTGAACGATATGCATTTTCTATTATTAGAGTTGAAAATATACTTCATTGTTCATCATAAAACATTTAAAATGAACTTCATAATGAATTTAGTGAACATATTGTATAGCAATAGTCACAATCACCCGCCAATCATTCGCATGCAGCGACACGCTAATTAAAATATTCTAAGCACTCAATGATGCCTATTTAACATTCATGACCTCTTCCAAATAACAAAACCAAAAATTTAAATGTAATTATAGGTGCTCGTGGAATTACTAGCCAGTTATTTTAATATATCTCAACTTTTCGAAAAAAAAAAATATTCCTACACAACCAAACCTTTTCTGAAAATTTAAATATTTCACATGAATTCAATTAAGAATTTTTCATAATATTAATTCATTGAAATAGATTATTGCAAATATTTTGTTGGAATTTAATTAATGAAACACGATAACCCTTGAACCTTTACAAGCGCGAGGAAAAGTATGTCATCACCACGAGAGAGATTCATAATTTCACACTTTATATATATGTATGTAGATATGTAAGTTGAATACAAAAAACAAAAAGACAGTATTTATACATACAAACTCATGTATATCTGTATGTGTGTCTGTCACACTTGGAAGCCAACGACATCAAATTGCCTTTGCGCTGGCCAAGCCAACGCTTCAACTCTTGCCTGCCGTGTCAGGCATCTCACCGACGTCGCCGCCATTCTGTACACCCACTAAATGCAATTTTCGCATGCTATTCGCGGTGATTTTCGCACGTCTGCATTGCATCCGTTCCGCTCGTCGTTGTCGTCATCGTCATCAACGTGGCGGCCAACAGCGTCGTTGCCCTCACAATACCAACACCGCCTGCTTCATTCACATGTTTTCGCAAAGATTTATTTTGCATTTGTTTTTTCCAGCTGCTGCTGCTTCTTCTTCTGCTTGCTTTTGAAACTATATACTAAATTCATATAAATATATATGTAAAATTATATAGAAATATATATATATTTATATATATATTTGTGCATGCCTTTCACATCACTTTAGTTCATTTCTCTATATTTTGTTGTTGCTAGTAAATCGATAATCATGACGCGTTGCAAGTCAGCTAAACTCAGTGCAACGCCGTCGCTGCTGGCAGGCGAGCATTGAAAAAGTTACCGTAGCATAGCGAAATTTTATGGATTTTCTTTTCGGGGACAACAGCTGTAAGTTTCAAATGCAGTTAGTTCGCATCGCATTTTTGCACTTGTTGTGGCGGTAGTTTTGCGCTGTTGTTGTTGTTTTTATCATTTTGTATTTTTTTTTTTGCTGTCGCGTCAATGCCTTGCCAAAGGCTTAGTTCGCCTACAGTGACAACAGGTTTTAGTTTCGGTCCAAAATTGATGCTGTAACGCGACGCGGCGGCTTAGTTGCCTTAACTTTCGGTTATACTCGTACGGTTTGGGAAATTGAGAACACGCTATTTTTAATATAATTTCGCCTTCTATTTTTAGTTGTGGCATTTATTTTGGAAAATGGAAAATGCAGAATGGAATGCGGCTTTGCGAGTAAGTCGTTGTTGTATAGCTATTAGTTCTTTTTTTCTTGTCCTAACAGATATGTACTCTTCCATATACTTTACTGATGACAAGCATTAAAAATTTTCTTTTAAAATATAGAAATTAATTTACAAAAAATGTATATATAACCATAAAAATATAGTACGAATGGAAGGCGTAGTTCGAGATATATTCTGTAGTAGCTTTGTTGTTTCTATTTCAAGAAATTCCAACACTTAATGCCCCAGATATTAAGTGCTTCTAAACAAAAACATTTTAGTAGTACTAGCTTTCTTAGTTGACGATTTTTATACCCTGAGAATCAGATGTCCCAAAGAAATGGAACCTTTATCTTTAGATTGTCTTAGAATGCATACTGAAACATTTTATATTTTCAATACAGACGGCAGAGATGACCACTAAATTATGTGGGGTGCCTGTGCTATTAGGAAGATTGATGTATTTTCAGGCGGATGTATATCAACGACAATTTTAAATAACTCAATCGTAAAGAAAAATCTAACGAATTCCTTTGAGAACGCACTTTCAAGTCATAATAGTTTTTTACCACCGTTATAACCATTCGTTAATAACTTTTAAGGTATGGTCTTCCGGTAAATGGATACCTGAATCGGTTAAAATAGGCTGATAAATAGATATATATTTGTTTGCGCCGTTTTCCAATAGATGTCTCTAGTGTCAAGCACTGGTCGATTAAATCGTTTTATATCGATCTTGGACATTTGTGTCAACATTAACCCAACAAAATATTTGTAGAAATCTGTTTGCATCCCAAACTTATTCTCAACTGAAAATGTCAGTTTTTGAGCCGAATTCTCGACATTTGCACGGAATATGCATGCTGCCAGAAAGATGGTCAAAAGTAGTAGCTAGCGACGGCAAATATTTTGAATAACATCTTTAGATACTGATTATAGAACTGCTGTAACAGATCATACGATTTTGTCCCAAAAGTTGTTCTCTTTCGAGATTTTTGAGATTGACAGTCTGAGTTTCCAACTTACCATTGAAAGACTTATTTACTTCCTTAAAGTAAATATTCCTGGAAATACGATAAATATTTATCTTTCCTGAAACAGTCGCATCGGAAGTCAAACTAATGGAACTTGATTACAGAAATCAAAGTTTCAATTCCATGAATTTCTTTAGGTATAAAACCTGTCAAATTGTATTAATCAGACACCTTAAACACTTACTAAGATAATTAATACAAATTAATTATGCATAAGCAATCAAATAATATTGCACAAAAATATACACAAGATTTTTTTTGTTTACTTGAGTGGCTGTTATCACGTAATTCCATATAAATTACTATTTAATCAGTAGTAATGTAAAGCAATCAATTTCACTTCACCCCCATCCCATGCCACAATAAGCAAGTAGTATAATAAATTTCTACCACTTTTATTGTTTATATTCGCGTAGAAATTATGTTAATTTCTTTAATGCGATTCCAAGCGCCTAATATTGTAAATGCTAATACTCAGAGTGGTGCTTGTGGTAGGTCTAAGGTTTATTTTTGGAAATTAACCACAAATCATGTGCGGCACGAGAGTCTCATTAACAGCTGTCGGCGCTTACAAATTGTTAAGTAGATTGCTATTTTTGATTATAATAAATAGGAATTGTTGTTGGTTTTATGGAGAAAAAAAAGTGGGTGTTTTTAGAATAAACAAATTTAAATCTTTGATACAGAAAATCAATGATAAGTAAGGCTATTCACCTTAGACATTCTACTAACAGTGCGGTTTAAGCCGTTAAGAATATTATGATCCAAAATGCAATATTAAATATACTATGTAAAGACATATACCAAATTAATAAGGACAATTTTTATTTAACAACAAATAAATACAATTAACTTTCAGCTTCCCACAAACTAGTTATGACAAATGGAGTAGGACAAATCTTATAAGCGTGATCTATTAACAAAACCTATATACTAAAACCTGGACAAATAAAGGGTGATTTTTTAAGAGCTTGATAACTTTTTTTAAAAAAAAAACGCATAAAATTTGCAAAATCTCATCGGTTCTTTATTTGAAACGTTAGATTGGTTCATGACATTTACTTTTTGAAGATAATTTCATTTAAATGTTGACCGCGGCTGCGTCTTAGGTGGTCCATTCGGAAAGTCCAATTTTGGGCAACTTTTTCGAGCATTTCGGCCGGAATAGCCCGAATTTCTTCGGAAATGTTGTCTTCCAAAGCTGGAATAGTTGCTGGCTTATTTCTGTAGACTTTAGACTTGACGTAGCCCCACAAAAAATAGTCTAAAGGCGTTAAATCGCATGATCTTGGTGGCCAACTTACGGGTCCATTTCTTGAGATGAATTGTTCTCCGAAGTTTTCCCTCAAAATGGCCATAGAATCGCGAGCTGTGTGGCATGTAGCGCCATCTTGTTGAAACCACATGTCAACCAAGTTCAGTTCTTCCATTTTGGCAACAAAAGTTTGTTAGCATCGAACGATAGCGATCGCCATTCACCGTAACGTTGCGTCCAACAGCATCTTTGAAAAAATACGGTCCAATGATTCCACCAGCGTACAAACCACACCAAACAGTGCATTTTTCGGGATGCATGGGCAGTTCTTGAACGGCTTCTGGTTGCTCTTCACCCCAAATGCGGCAATTTTGCTTATTTACGTAGCCATTCAACCAGAAATGAGCCTCATCGCTGAACAAAATTTGTCGATAAAAATTTTTTTTTTTTTTTGGTAATAAAATTCAATGATTTGCAAGCGTTGCTCGTTAGTAAGTCTATTCATGATGAAATGTCAAAGCATACTGAGCATCTTTCTCTTTGACACCATGTCTGAAATCCCACGTGATCTGTCAAATACTAATGCATGAAAATCCTAACCTCAAAAAAATCACCCGTTATAACAGTTTTGAAAGGCAAAATGAGAGGCTATTTATATCCCCATTAAATACTTCTCAAAAATTATATTAGTTCATTGGAAGAGTAAAATCTCGGAACAAAAGTTGGGAACATGCAGTTCCTATCCCCTTATACAATAATCCATAACTCTTCTGTGTTCTACCCGTAGCTAACTTATTTCACTCCATAAATTTTTATATATTCTAGATATTAATATGAATCAGACAGGAGTGATCTCAAAAGTTTGATCCAATCTGACTTCAGTTGACAAAAAAATCTTGGTTTTCTAATTCATAAGACAGCCCCATGATGATGACAGCACTAGATGAGTTCTTGTCGAATCTGTCAGAGATTTTTGAATGTAAGTATCAGTTAGTATGAAAATATAAATCATAAATACTTCAAAATGTTGGAAAGAACCTGGAGTGGTTAGGTTTGTACTAGTAAGCAGCTTTGACTACAATTCTTAGAACTTTCAAAAGACTGGCGCTTACATCAGAAATTATAACCGATAAAAGACTGAAGGCAACGTGGTATCCTCTGAAACTATTTGGGGAGTGTTCTATGATCATACAACAACAAAAAACAAAACGACAGAGTAGTTCTGTCCCTTACAAATATATTATATTCTGAGTGATGGGTGCTTTCAAAGGGATTTGAAATAGCTACTAGGAAAAATATGATTTGTAAAATATTTAATTCTAAAGCCTTAAATAAATATTAGTATTCTCTGAAACTATTTCGAGAATGTTTTAGTATCATACAACAACAACAACAAAGACAACGAAGAAGTAGTTAATGTCTTAACAAATATACACTAAGTTGAATGATGGTTGCTATCAAAGGAACTTTAACTAGTTTCCTGGAAAAATAATATTTGTGATATATTTAATTCTAAAGCCTTAAATCATCAAATATAATACGTACATTTTTCACGAATATAAATTGAAAATCTAAATTTTGCCGCTTAGTTAAATAATATTTCTTAGATACATACATACATGACATGACTTCCGGACATTGGCTATTTTTCTCAAACACTTCCATATTGCTTTTCCAATTTCATATTATATTTCATTCTTTATTTTCACACCAATTTACAGCAACACTTTTCACCTCTTTCGCCATTTATTCCACACATCCGTTCGTTGTTTGTGATTTATATTTTAGCATTCGTTTTAGCTGCAATTTTGCGATTTTTTTTTCTTCCATGTGCGAACGAAAAATAAAGCTTGCAACACTTGTCCTTTTGCCCGAGTGAACTGTGACAAATCGCATTCAATAATTCACTTTAAAAATCTGCTGCTGTGCTGTACGCCAGCACATGGTGTACGGAACGTGCGAAAGCCCAAACAAATGATGGAAATAATGAAGGAAATAATGATAATGAAGGAAGTAACGGTTAATGAAAGGAAGGCTGTGGAGGTGGAGAAGAACCAGAAAATGACAAAGACGACGCACGAAAGCTGTAGGTGATTTTAATGTGCAAAAATTGTGCGGACGGAAGTGGTGTAGTGTCCTTATATGTCTGTGTGTGTGTTTGTGTGTGTTCATGGGTTTGTGCAGGTGACATTTACAAAAGGATTGCTTGGTAATGATTGTCAGCTGTTCGCTGCTATTTCGATTTTTTTTTATTTTCTTTACACACTTTGTTTTGTTGTTTTTGTATTGCTGCTTTGTAGCAAATGATACTACTTTAGCGGATTAGCGGCAATTTACACATTGCACAAGGTCGTGAATAAACGATGTGGTCTTTAAGACTTTAATTTTCTTAGCCTGTCCAAATCTATTTATTTCATGATTTTAAATAAGAATACCTCGATATTGGCGGACATTAAAAATATATATTTGAAACCTTAAACTTAAATATTTTATCTAAATTAAATCTAATAGAAAATCTTTAACTTGCCAAGAGTTGATTTTTTCATATATACTATATATAATTATTATATCATATATGGTAAAAAACTAACTAGAGTTGTTGAGGTTAGAATCTTAGCTTTTTTGGCAATTCTAAATATAATTATTTTAAGTATAATTTTTTTTATGTTTTTTAATAATTTTTAATCAAGTCAAATTTAAAATGTTCCTTACTAGGATGCTTTATTAAAAATACTTTAACAAACAACTAATGGAATTTAAAGACCGTTTTCACCAATTGTTGACAATTATTTACTCTATTCTAAAGACCATATACTCTTAGACGTAGTACTAGTCTATTTACTTCATTACTAATTGAGATATCTACTTTAAAGTTAATCAATTCCGAACAAAAATAAACGGATTTTTTCTGTACCCAAGCGAGTATAATGGGATCGAATGGGTTAAGCAAACAGACGAAATCAGCTATACTGGTTATATAGCATCTAGAAGGGGCGATGAATTCGAACCGATATAATTTATTTTTGATACTGAAGGATATTTTAGTAATATTTCCCTTAATTTTGTGGGGTTATCTATGTCTTAAAATATAAATATATAGGGATTAAGATTAAAGAGAACAAAAAATTTTCAATTTCAACCTATGTGGTCCCTTAAGAGTTAAGAACGGATTTTTTACTTTTTTCTTCTTTTTTAGCAATCAGTCCACATTTTGTTAAGCGTACTGTGTTGAAATAACTTGTGCAATATCTGTATAGTTACATTAAAAAGTCAAGCCAAGAAACGGGTTTACATTTTTTCTTAATGAAAGGGAACTAAGTCCGATTTTGTCTCTTAAAATTCTTCTTCTTCCATTCTTCAAAAAGCTAATAGTAACTTTTTCACTAAGAAACATTCACCAAGGTATCTCATGGGTTCAACGATGTAAATTATTCAGCGAGGATAGGGCTTAGGCTATTTTGTTTGGTGGCTTATGGCGTTTCTCCATGAAAATGCTGCCTCTTTATATTTCAACATTATACAAATGCTGCATTACCTCTTTGAATGTGTTTAATTTTTTACATAATAAAAGAACAAAAAAATGTCTTGCTATTCTGCTGATCAACTCTCACTCACAATTTGAAAATCCGAGTACAGTATAGAATAAATGTTAAATTTTTTTGAGAAAAGAAAACACTATTAGTTACAAAAGTGATTACTTTTGTACGTTTTTGGAACACCAATTTAATTTCTCACTTCATATTATAGAATAAATTAGACGTTATAACTAAAATGTTTGGATGTTAATGGGAGTGTACAATATCACTAGAGATCTCAAATATATTTTTTTATTTTTTTCATATTATATTTAATATTTTTAATTAACAGCAAATTAAAATTAGGAAATATTTATTTTTCAAAATATTTTGTTTATTCCTTCGTGTTTTTGTAAGCGAAGAAAGTATCGTTTCCAAATTAAATTACCAAATAATTAAAAAATATTAACTTTACTTAAACAAATTTTAATCAATTTTATCCAATATTTTTTAACATTTTTGTATGATCAAAGTACAAATTATATTTATAATATATAATTATTAATACAAAAATCTCAAAATGGTATCACTAGCCATAAGAATAATAAACTCTAAATATTAATAAGAAAGTATTTTAATAAATTTGCGATACAAGTTTAATTGACAACACTAGCCATAAGAGTAATAATCTCTAAATATTAATAAGAAAGTATTTTAATAAATTTGTACTAAAGCAATTTTAATTGTATTTTCAGATCCAACAATATTTCTTATCAAACGTTTTGAAGCAACTGGTAAGTGGTATTATGCTTATTTAAAAATAATATATTTTATATATGTATTTTCATTTTTACAAATTTTTTGTTAGAGAAAATAATTAGAAAATTCAAGCATATTATTTTCTTTAAAAATTATTATTTTTTCTTTTTTAAAAATTTCTTAAATATTTTTGAAATTTTACTATAAACTTAGAGAAGTTCCATTATTAATTCGTAAACAATAATTGTCAGCAGATTTATACAGATTACAGCAACTTTAAGTAAATTTTAAGGCACCACATAGCACAAATTTAAGAAAGAAAGTGGCTTAGACGAGTGAAATATAACAACAGGAATGAGTGTTCATACAGACGAAGAGTAGATTTGTTCACTAAATTAAAATTAAATTAAATATATAAATATATAAACAAAATATTTAGTTTTAGAAAACATTTTAAGGCATTGATTTGCTTTAAATTGACTTAAAATGCATACAATTTCAATATAAATATTATTTATATAAATTTTCATAACCAACAAACAAACAATTTGCTTTTCCAACTCACTACAAAGCAAATCTATTTTAATACACTTCACTTCATTCAACTCTATTCAAACATTTTAACTTCAACTCTACACACCTTTTGTAACTAGTACGTACGTAGTAGTAGTATTTCGGTTAAGCTTTAAAGCCTACTTAAAGCACTCACTTAATGAAACACGTGTGAAAAATTACCGGCAAATTAAAGGATAACGCACGAGTAGCAGCGACGCGTCTACGAACCGTACGAGAAAATAAACAAACTCCACACACAGCTTTAATACGCTGTGCTTTTCGGCAAATTTACGACTTTAACTATTTTTAATGCAAACAATTAATTGCATTTATTGCCACTAGCTACGTGTGAGCTAGCTGACGAAATTCATGTGCTCAAGAGCAATTTCTTTTGAAATGAAATATTTTGCGCACTTTAAATGCTTAAATGCTGACACAAAGGACGTTAACGAGAAACGGCAAACGGCAAACGGCAAACGACGAACGACGATAATATAAGACACAATACGACACAATAGAAAAATTCAACGAACAACGAACGTGTATCCGTCTTTCCAAGGGAATGCGTTTACAGCGGCTTCAGCCACACAACTGTCATCGCAAGCGGCCAGCGAAAGTGCGCTAAGTTGGCGCCTGCCTTTTGGGCCTCCACGACGCACACACCGTCCGCATGACCAACAACTAACAACTACACTTTTGTTTGTATGTTTATGTGAGAGTGTGTGTGTGTGTTAGTGGGAGTATGTGTATGTCCTGTTTGCCATGCTGTGTGGAGTATATGTATATGTATCGCTATGTGCCGTGTTGCATCGCATTGTGTTTCGCCAACAACACACGATGCGACTGGTGGCTCAGCATGCTTCGGCTCGATGTCGCTCGCTGCCGCGTCGTTTGCGACAGCGCAGTCGACTTCTGGTTATCCACGTTGTCGACTCGCGTCAATTCAGTGTGTTTAACTTAAAGCGTTCTCCATCTACAACTAGCAATAGCAATATAAAGTGTAGAAAAACCGCTGCTAACGTCGCTGCCACTGCCAGCGTCGAAGTTTAATGCGCGCTCATGGCAGCGAAGTGTTCGAATATGATGTGAAAATGTGCTAACGCGTATGCAAGTAATTGGTGTGTCGTCGGCTCTCAAAGGATTTTTGTGTTAGTGTTTATTATTTCATACTCTCTCTCTCTCTTGCTCTCTCGCTTTGACTCTCTCTGTTTCTCTGAACTTCGCGTGGTTGATGTGACGTCACAGAAAAGCTCATTGTTTGAATTTGATTAGGCATTTTATTATTATGCGCGTTAGGAAAAAAATTCCTGAGAAAAATGCCTATCGTAAGGGACAATCAAATACATAAAACCTATGTTAAAGGTCATATGAACCCAAAACAAATTCTTAATCATCATTATAAGCTGCCGCCAATTAAAAGAGGAAAGCCGAAGAATGTAAAAATTCAAATTTTGAAGACTTCAGTTATCGAAATCCAGGTAGTCCCGATTTTGGCTTCTTCAATGTGAGACCTCAACCAAAATACTTTCTTACTCATATGACAATTACAAATGATTTGGACCGATTATTCATATCTCATAAAATCTTGGAAGATATGCCTCCAAATACCTCCAGACGCCATTCAAATAAGTCATACTGTCTCTTAGCTAATAAATAAGAATTATAAAATGGGACTTAATCGATCTGACTGTAAGAATAAAGAAAACTCCGTGATCTGGTGGTATAGTTAACCAATTAGAAATAGTGGCTCAAAATATAATATACCCACCGAAAAGTTATAAGAGTTCGATATAGGTTTTTGCGTACTGAATACTTTGTTATTTCATTTGTCTTATGAGATTAGAGATTATAGGGTGTCCAACATCTTTATCGGTAGTTTCGAACTACTTTGCAATCCGAGTTATGTGAGTAGCGGTTCACCGCGGAAACGCTGGAAACTGCAGAGCAGACCAGCTTGCAAGAGAGGGTACTCTTACAATATTGACGGAGTGGATGCAAATGGGTAGAGCTCAAGAGCGCTGGACACACTGACTTCGCGTGAGCACACGAAACACTGGACAACAACTTGGACCTATGCAGTTGCGTTGTCTTTCTGGTACGCGGTGGACCGATAACGGTTCTACCAGCTGCTGTCTCATAGGGAGATGCAACTCGCCGTAATCATAGGTGTACTTACTGGACTTTGTCCAATAATTACAGATGATGTGAGATTAGGGATCAAGCAAGTTGCCAAGGCTGCATGAAGAAAGTCGAAGAAGATTCATACAAGCACCTATTTAAGGGGTTATATACAGTTAGACGGCCGAAAAAAGGTGAATTTTCCAGAATTTTTTCTGAGAAAACTTTTTAATTTATTGATCCAAAAATTTATACACATATTATGGTATCTTTTAACTGTATTTTAAGACTTAGTACTAGTAAAAATTTTTATTTGAAAAAGAGCTACAGCTGATCTCCAGGAGCTCCTCTCAAAAAAGACGTTTTGCGGTGACCACTATATCTCGGAACTGGATCATATGAAATTAAAAAACCAAACAGATTTCGTTAAAATAATGTTAAATCTAGTAATTAATCGAAGGAATAGCAAAATAAAATTTTTTGACAAAATGGCGGTTTGTCAAAAAAAAAAATCGATTCTTCACCGAAATTTCGGCCTTAATTGTTTATAAAAAAAAATATTTATCGGAGAGAAAAAATCTTCGATTAATTACTAAAAAATATATTTAAGAAGGTCGTGTTAAAATTTGAGACTAATCGGTCTAGCCGTTTTCGAGTAATGTTGGTCACCGACTTTGAAAACACCATTTTGAGAAAAACGCTTTTAAAGTTTGGACCTTGTACTTAAAAGCACTCTGAAACGCCTTTTCAAATTTGCTTGTAACTTTGAAAATATTCACCGGAACGATATGAAATTTTCTGTGTGTATTCTTAAATATATGTACATTAAGAAAATTAAATAAAAAAAATCGATTTTTTGAAAATTCTAACTGTATATAACCCCTTAATGTCTGATATTCGCCAAACTAACATTAAAACACCTAGGTAGGCACACCTTCTGCGAACCCAGCGACTTGGGTTGAACCGACATAAGCCCTTTGTTGAATCCTGAAGGTCTTTCAATTCGTTAGGAGTACTTGGGTAACACAAAGTACAGTCGACGCTGTCTAAGTGAGATTCTCTGCAGTCACGGTGCACCGCTTTGACCTAACCTAATCTATCTTATGGGATGAAAGCAATCCACGTTTAATTGTTGACTACAAATACCTCCACTTCGATCACATTGGTTTTGTTAAATCGTCTTGTGATTGAATTCTCACTCACCTTAAAACATAACTGCATATAAAAGCTCTGAGAGGTGGCGCTCTCTCTCACTGTATTCTAACTTGTTACTCTCACTCATACACAACCGAAAAGAGAGTGCCAAACACAAAGATGAATGTACTGCACTCACAACAACAATTAACGTACGCTTAGCTGCTGCGTTCACGACGTTCACCACCCACATAAGCTGAGACTCGCCGCTCGGACAGGAGCTACGAATTTTTACTACAAACGCGCTGGCAGTGTAACGCACACCGTCAAAGTAGAAGCAGCCGGCATAGAGAAGCGGATTGTGGAAATTCAAATAAAATAAGCAGCTTAATTGACAGGCAGGCACGACTGATATTGGATATTAAAACAACAACAACAACTGAACAAATTAAACAAAGGAATAGAACAACACAAAAACCAGCTAAGCGACGAAGTTAACGAGTTAAACGACATAAATAACGGCGCATGAGGTGAATGTAAGGAGAAATCAAAGGGAAATTCGGATGGAAGGCTTAAAGGAAAACAGGATATGATGAATGGATGGTGGAAACGACATGTGTCGGTATATGTACGAGGGTGGATGATGAGCAGTGGAATATGAATAAATAAAAAATGCAACAACAAAAAAGTTATTGGCACTATAATAACAACAACAACTGGCAATTAGAATTAGTATTAGTGTTAGTAGGGAAATTGCAATCGACACACAAACAGATTCATGTACTTGTATGTGTGTTGAGCAAAAAGGAAACATAAAATATGACGAAGGCGAATGATTGTGCAGAAGAAAACAACAACAAAACAACCACAAAAGGAAAGAAAGAGATGGAGCGTGAGAGCCGCGCACAAGAAATCGAGAGAGTGAGGAGTAGAGAGCAAAGTAGGTGGATGCAATGATTGCTAGAAGCTCATAAGCAAAAGCGAAGAAGATGGCAAAGAAGGCAAAACAAAATAATAAAAACAAAACAGCGCGAGATGCAGCGCAATACCGAGCTTGCAGTAGGAAAGTGGTGGCAGAAAAGCCTAACTGGCTGGCTGGCTGGATGGCTGACTGGCAATCAGGGCATAGGCCTACGAATCAGCGACAACGACAATAACAACAACAACAACGCGAGCATGGCGCAGCAGCAGTGAAATGCAACGACCGCAATAATAACAACAAAAACAACACGTCCAATTAGCAGCAAGGCAGAAAAAAACAAGAAAACGGAAAAATAAAAAAACTCAACAGAAAATACATTGTAAGTTGACCGAGGCAAATTCCTAAACACGAAGTGTATTTGAAAGATTGCCAAAAACACGAAGCAACATGAAAAGGCAAGCAAATAATAAAGCGACAAATGGTAGCGGCGCATAAGCTGAAATTGGAGACAAAAACAATAACAAACGCAAAAAGTTATGAAAAATGACAAAAACAACAAAAAATCGTAGTCGGTATATAATGAATAGCGCAAGCAAAGCAAGCTGTGAAACTGCTGTTAAAGCAAGTAAATGACTATGGAAACAAAAAGTAATAAATAAGGCTTATATAATTGGAAGCATATACAGCTTATGTAATGCGCAACAAGACAACAACAGCACACGTGTTTTTCAAACACATGGCTGTTATGAAAACTATATGCGGCACAATGATTGTGAGTATATAGCGGGGTATATGTGTAGCGAGATAAATAAGCTGGCGATAAGCATAAATATTTACATGCTTACGCTCGACATTTTTGGATTTTTCATGAAAAAATGGATTTTATCTAAAAAAAAATATAAAACGTTTTATACTTTAAAAAATAAATTTGTATTAATTTCATATTTTTTTGTATTTGCAGAAAATTTTTAAGGCATAACTGGTTTAATAACTGGAAAAACTTGCGAGTGAGCTTGGTTCACGGTTTTAGTGTGCTTCTAATAGCCTTTTCACACTACCGCTAATTGTTCAATTAACCGACCTCTGCTCAATTAAAACGCTGATTAAGAACGATTTACCATACAAAATAAAAATCGACATTAATTTTTAATTGAATTGTAATCGACTTGAAAATGAAATGCAAAATGACGCAACTCTGCGACAAGGACAGTATTTGTATATTATATATACATTCTTTGTCTGCGAGTTGTTGTTCACGCTACACGGCGGTAGAGAGATTATCAACATCTTATGAAAAGCAAAAACAAAAATGTGTAACAGCTGATCGTTTATCGAGTAGCCGACAGTGTGAAGGGCAAAAACTGATTTCTCTATCAAAATTTTAATTGATCAATTAATTTGGCTGTGTGAAAAGGCTATAAGCAAGGCGCTAAAGTTAATCAAATTTTAACAAATTTTTTTATTCGATGTAGAAGGTGTGTTCAAAAAATAACGGGAATTCTAAAATATATGCAAAAATGCAGTTGTAATTTTTTTTTAAATTTTTTTTATTATATTGATATGCATGACCCTGAAATACGATACAATTCACAGCTGGATTCATTGCTTACTTTGACTGTGACAGCCGCCAAAAGTTTAACGTGTTTTTATGAGTTTGGCGATTTTCGTTTGTTAGAATCTCACATTTCGTTGCTTGTTTGTGAACTCTTTGCCTAACGATGCTCCAATCTCCATATTCGCCAGTCATGACTCCGTCTGACCTTTTTAATAAAGAGAGAGAACGAAAATTCCCGTTATTTTTGGAACACACCACATTAATGGAAGTATATTTATTATAGCAGATTAATAACTAATGACTTTAGGGTCATAATACGAAATTTATTAACACCACATTTTTGGAAAATTTTTTGAAATTTACTTGAAAAGTAAAAATTTATGTGTTTTTGAACCAACTAATCTTTAATTCTTGCTCTTCTTATTACTTAGGAGTACTTTTCTTAGAAAATATGTATTCTTTAACATAAGCAAATACAGTGGAACTTATCTAACTCGGATCACCATAATCCACAAAAAAACTTCGAGTTATAGAAATGTTCCTTAAAACATACATTTTCCAAAAAGCTGTAAAATATAGATTTATACACTGTTTTAGTTATTTACTTCGCAACAAGTTGTATTTAAATACATTAAAACATATATTTTGTAATTTTCTTTGTTGCAGTTTGCTATTGTTGGGCTCTTTACGTCTATATCTCATGCCTTTGTTACACGATTTAGGGAATCTATAAGTATAAAACCATATTTTTTGTTTTCCCCCATACGTTATAGAAATACTCTTTTAAAAGTGTTCCCTGATAGTAAAATTTAAAATTTTGTATAATGTCCTGGTCGAAAAGCTCGATTTATGGAAGGAAATTTGTATTTAATTTTATTTATATTGCCACTTCAAGAGTTCGAGTTATGGAGATCTTCGACTTATAGAAGGTTCGAGTTATGAAAGTTCCACTGTAGCATATTTTTGAGTAGAATATCCGCTCTTATATTTCTTTGGATTGGCGAAATATTGATGAAAGTATCTCGATTCTAATTTAACCGCTAAGAGATCTTCCTTTTGTTGTGTGAGCTTAAGCTTCGCTTTTTCTTATTTTTTAAATATTTTTTTTTTTTTATTTAAAAGAACGTCTGATAAATCAATTATATTTTTGTATAAATGATACACTTAAAAAAAATTATAAATTACAATATATTTTTTCCATGAATCATACAGCTATATCATAGAGAGAATAGCGTAATCTATATATGGGGCATTCTCTGGAAAAAAAGCCACTTGAAAAAAAAAAGTTCTTTATTTTTTTTGGCAATTATATATCTTATAGTACATGTAAAACCTAAACTAAAACATATAGTTTTAGGTCTGTGTAACATGGGTTGCCATATTATAAGGGGCCAAAGTTTTTTGTAAAAAAATTTTCGAACCGCCATAACTTTAAAACTAATGAACAGATTTTAATACACCATGTGACTTTTTTGTACAGAATTTCTCAAACTTTGAAACTGTATATCGTAAAAATTTTTAAAATTAATATTTCATAGCAAAAAATGAAAAAAAAAATTTTTTTGGAATTTTTAACAACTTATGCCCCCTTCGATTTTTTTCGAAAATATCTTAAAATGTTCCTTATTTCATCACCTTTTTACCCCCCAAAGGGAATTTTGGGACAGCAATATTTGTATGAGCTACAAATAAAAAACCAACTCAGAACATGATGAAAAATCATTGATTTACGCACTATTATTATCAGAATTTAGCGTAACCCAGGATTAACGACGTAGACGTAGCAGACATTTAATCCCTTTTTGTTTTTTCTTATTTTTTAATATTTTTTTTTAATTTTTTTGTATTTTTCAAATTTTTAATTTTTTTTCTTTGTTTTTGTTTTTTATTTAAAATTATCACGTACTTGAATCTAATCTACGTAATAATTAAAAAAAAAAAACAAAAACCAAAAAAAAAAAACAAAAAAAAAATTAAAAATTTGAAAAATACAAAAAAATTAAAAAAAATATTAAAAAATAAGAAAAAACAAAAAGGGATTAAATGTCTGCTACGTCTACGTCGTTAATCCTGGGTTACGCTAAATTCTGATAATAATAGTGCGTAAATCAATGATTTTTCATCATGTTCTGAGTTGGTTTTTTATTTGTAGCTCATACAAATATTGCTGTCCCAAAATTCCCTTTGGGGGGTAAAAAGGTGATGAAATAAGGAACATTTTAAGATATTTTCGAAAAAAATCGAAGGGGGCATAAGTTGTTAAAAATTCCAAAAAAATTTTTTTTTTAATTTTTTGCTATGAAATATAAATTTTAAAAAATTTTACGATATACAGTTTCAAAGTTTGAGAAATTCTGTACAAAAAAGTCACATGGTGTTTTAAAATCTGTTCATTAGTTTTAAAGTTATGGCGGTTCGAAAATTTTTTTACAAAAAACTTTGGCCCCTTATAATATGGCAACCCCGCGTTACACAGACCTAAAACTATATGTTTTAGTTTAGGTTTTACATGTACTATAAGATATATAATTGCCAAAAAAAATAAAGAACTTTTTTTTTCAAGTGGCTTTTTTTCCAGAGAATGCCCCATATATAAAAAGAAGTTACATTTCCTTGGTAATCTTATAACTCAAGAACGGGCTCACCTATCCAAACCAAATTTTTAGGCTTTGTTTGGACTATTCAGTAGATGGTTTGTGTTTTGAAATTTTAAGAATCGGATACCAGGGTCTCGAGAAATAGGCCAAAACGTGGACCCGGGTAACCCTAGGATGTGTTTGTACAATATGGGTAGCAAATGGAAGTTGTTGATGATATCTATAGGATAGAGTATTTTTGATGACGCTCCGTGACTAGGGTCTCGAGATATCGGCCAAAATGTTTCAAAAATTTCACCACACATGTAGGTATGTATGTAGCAGGCAATCAATCGGATACCAGGCAATCAATCGGCAATCAATCGGATACCAGGGTCTCGAGAAATAGGCGAAAACGTGGACCCGGGTAACCCTAGGATGTGTTTGTACAATATGGGTAGCAAATGGAAGCTGTTGATGATTTCTATAGTGTAGAGTATTTTTGATGCCGCTCCGTGACTAGGGTCTCGAGATATCGGCCAAAATGTTTCAAAAATTTCACCACACATGTAGGTACGTATGTAGCAGGCAATCAATCGGATACCAGGGTCTCTAGAAATAGGCCAAAACTTGGACCCGGGTAACCCTAGGATGTGTTTGTACAATATGGGTAGCAAATGGAAGCTGTTGATGATTTCTATAGTATAGAGTATTTTTGATGCCGCTCCGTGACTAGGGTCTCGAGATATCGGCCAAAATGTTTCAAAAAATTCACCACACATATGTATGTTACATTTTTGTTTATTTAACTCGTACCTACTTGGAAAGCTGAAAAGCGCTCATATTAGCATACATACATCAATAATAGTTTAATCATTTACTAAACGATTTGTTACCTACTTAGCTACGCTCTTTCGCTCTCAAAATTTATGAACTTTCGTCTTAACTACTTACTTATTATTCCCACCTACAAACTTACTGCATTATATTTATATCAACATGTAGGTATGTATGTAGCAGGCAGATCGACAAACAAAGTAGGCTTTGAAAAGACATCGAACTATATTACGGTGCATTTATTTTGCATAAAGAAATACATGAATATTTTTTTTTTGTAGGTATGTATATAGAACTTTGACTCTTAGCATTAAGAAAATTCAAATTAGGAGAATATATGACATTGGAGTGTAAACATCGCCGGAGCGTTTTCTTTGGCCCCATACGTTCAGTAGTGTCCGAAATTAGTGCAAAATTTTTAGTTTTAGATATTAATCTACCAAAACTGTGTAATGGCACCAGAATGGCAGTGAAAAATTTATTGCCAAATTTGATTGGAGCTACGATCTTAACTGGTAAATCAAAAGGAGAAGTTTGTTTAATACCGCGTATCCCTATGATTCCAACTGATATGCCATTTGAATTCAAACGATTACAATATCCTGTGCGTTTATCATTTGCGATGTCTATCAACAAAGCTCAAGGGCAAACACTTAACGTTTGTGGTGTGAATTTGGAGGAATCATGTTTTTCACATGGACAACTTTATGTTGCCTGTTCCAGAGTCGATACCCCCATATTCATGATCAAAATGGAAAAACAAAAAATATTGTTTATCCAAATGTTTTGGATAGCTAGCAAATAATTAAATATATTTTTTTTTATAAATTAGTTATATTTTATAATTTAACCGCTAAGAGATCTTCCTTTTGTTGTGTGAGCTTAAGCTTCGCTTTTTCTTATTTTTTAAATATTTTTTTTTTTTTATTTAAAAGAACGTCTGATAAATCAATTATATTTTTGTATAAATGATACACTTAAAAAAAATTATAAATTACAATATATTTTTTCCATGAATCATACAGCTATATCATAGAGAGAATAGCGTAATATTTTATAAAAATAATTTTTCTTCCTAAATTAAATAAATGTTCCATCCTAAATTACTACGAAAATAGTTTACTTTCAACTATCAATTAGTTAATGAATTTCTATTCAGAATATTTTTTATACAATAATTAATTTTTTTCGCTAATTGAATTATATTTTTATGACCAAAGAATACTAAAAAAAAACAAAAAAAAAATTAAAAATATAAAAAATCCGCACCGACACAATAGTTATTTTAGCAGACTAGTCAGTTATATTTAATTAGTATTTCCTCCCTCAAAATCAGCTGCACAACAACACCAACAATCACACACACAAGAGCAACAACACAGTAAGCATAAAACAATTACACAAACTGTCCGCGGCTTAATCAAAGCATGTAAACTTAATTATAACTACAAAAACACGCATTGCCACATACAATTATAACAACAGTAATAAATACATACAAAAAGCCACTAATTCAACGCTTCGCCAAAAAAAACCAGTTGGCCAACTACAGCGATTAAAATATAATTTCCTTTTAATTAACACTTCCGCTTTCGTAACTACCACAAAGTAACGTCACCACCTCCTCAGCCCCTTCCCTTGCATTATTCCCCGAAGTGTTGTTATAATAACACTTTTATTTTGTGCACCGAAAATCAGGCAACTCACGCACGCACGCGATTCAACGCCCATTCAAACGCACACACACTCAAACTGGAGTGGGAGACAGGGAGTGATGCAAACACACATCCACAATTATGTGGAATTCTCAAAGGTTAACTGTCACGCGGCGCTTACATTAATGTCAGAAATTTCACGCAAAACAATTAACTCCAAATTGATTATTAAATTATTATTAAATTAAATAAAACGAAATGCAATGAAAGCAAAGGTGGGGTGGGTTGGACCACTACCTAAGCGGGGCGCATTATGCGGTGTTAAACAAAATAATGTTAAAAAATGCTTGCTATCTGTTTTTAAGGGAGTTTTAGATACTTTCTTTTACAAAAATTCTCCTTGTTCTTCGTATTAGAGTTGATATCCATTTCAGATCTTTAGAATGTCATTTTATCTTTAGTCTTTTTCGGATCTATTACATCAAATACCTAGAAATTTTCAAGTATACTTAGGAGAAGAGACTATATTGAGCAAAATTATAAATAATATTTTTTCTGAGAAAAATGAATACCTCTAGATATCTCTATCTTTTGTGGTTCCAGTTTAGGCCTATAGTACCGCAATACCTAAAGTGAGCTTATAACACAAGATGAATCATCTACAGCGAATCTGGATAGAAATCCAATATATATCTATTCTTCCCAATTCTTCAAGCTTAATAAGAAAGAAGAGAATATTTATTTGCGATTTTTATGGACCTTAAGGGGTTAGGGGTAGTTAGAGGCATGAAAAAATTAGAATTTTTTTGCTATTAAGGGGTTATATACAGTTAGACGGCCGAAAAAAAGTGAATTTTCCAGAATTTTTTCTGAGAAAACTTTTTAATTTATTGATCCAAAAATTTATACACATATTATGGTATCTTTTAACTGTATTTTAAGACTTAGTACTAGTAAAAATATTTATTTGAAAAAGAGCTACAGCTGATCTCCAGGAGCTCCTCTCAAAAAAGACGTTTTGCGGTGACCACTATATCTCGGAACTGGATCATCCGAAATTAAAAAACCAAACAGATTTCGTTAAAATAATATTAAATCTAGTAATTAATCGAAGGAATAAGCAAAATAAAATTTTTTGACAAAATGTCGGTTTCTCAAAAAAAAATCGATTCTTCACCGAAATTTCGGCCTTAAATTGTTTATAAAAAAAAAATATTTATCGGAGAGAAAAAATCTTCGATTAATTACTAAAAAATATATTTAAGAAGGTCGTGTTAAAATTTGAGACTAATCGGTCTAGCCGTTTTCGAGTAATGTTGGTCACCGACTTTGAAAACACCATTTTGAGAAAAACGCGTTTAAAGTTTGGACCTTGTACTTAAAAGCACTCTGAAACGCCTTTTCAAATTTGCTTGTAACTTTGAAAATATTCACCGGAACGATATGAAATTTTCTGTGTGTATTCTTAAATATATGTACATTAAGAAAATGAAATAAAAAAAAAACCGATTTTTTGAAAATTCTAACTGTATATAACCCCTTAAATCATGTTATTTTACAAAAGTAATAATAAGGCATTATTACACAATGTTTTGAATTGAAGTCACGAAATTTGTAAAAAAAAATATGATTTCCAAAGTTATAGCTGTTTGTGTTGACCCAGATCCAAAAAATGGTTCTTGCTGTGACTATCATAAGTCCTTGGAGATTCATCTAAAATCTATCGGATAAGAAAAATTTGTTTTATAAATAGATTATCCTGGGCCTGATCCAAGCTTTTTTTTAACAAAATGACGGTATCAGGAAATTTTTTTCTAGATTTTCGGAAAAAAATCAACAGTTATTTTATCTTAAAAAATCGAAATTTTTGAAAAAAAATTCTTTGGTCAGACCCAGGATTATTATGTTTTCTAAAAGCTGTATAAATTTCATTTAAAATCTACTGAGCGGTTTTCGAGTTACAGTTGTCACCTGTTCAAAAAACATAGTTTTGAGTGCTACTTCTAGGAAGCTTTTTAATGACTTCCATTCATATACCTACTACTAGTTAGTTAGTTAGTTAGTTATATAGTTAGTTATTACCTGCTAAAGGATTGATATTTGCTCTGAACAAATAAATTTTACAAGCACATTTATCTGTATTAAAGCTCTCAAAGCATAAAGCCCATTAAATGAAGTAATTTCTTAAACCATATTATTTAAGAATATATAATTTTCTTACCCACAACAACAAAAACACATTTACGCCAAAATTTTAGCCCAAAAATGCTTCGATGGTGAAAGTGTTGCGCACACAAAATAAAGCAGCAATCATAAACACGCACGTTCACCCAAGCAACAGCGAACTTGAGAAGCAAATTATTTAACAAGCAGCAAATTTTACACATCTTTGTACCTACAAGTATATATACTATATGTATATATATACATCAAAGCCCTCTATATATACTTAATAGAGCAAGTCATCAGCAGCCTACCTAAAAGGTATGTTTAACCCTTAAAAGCGGCAATCATAAAAAATAACAAGCTTAAATGGCATATAATAAGCCTAATGTAATGTCTTGAAGTCGTTTAAAGGAATAATAATAAAAGAAAATATAAAAGATGGTGGCATGCATATAATTTAAATTTGGTAGCGTTCAGCTAATGAGCAATGGCTATTGTAAATGAAGTAATTTGGAGACGCTTTTAAATTTAAAATTCATCTAAAAAATGCTTAATAAAATACTAAAAACCCAGAGAGTAGACAGATTAAAGGACTTATCAAGACATTAAAAAAAAATTTATTATACTTATGAAAAAAATGAAGAGCTTTAAACTTTTTTTTTCTAAAAAAAAATAAATAATTTATTTCAACTTTTTAAAATAAAAAACTTATTTCAACTTTTTTTTTTTTAATTAAAACTGTATTTCGAATTTAAAAATGTGTTTCAATTTTTATTTTCTAAAAAAAATTAAAAAAATATTTCATTTGAAAAAAGGAAAAGCTTTATTTCAATTTTTTTTATAAAGAAAAAAAATTATTTCAACTTTTTTTCAAAAATATTTTTTTCAACTTAAAAAAAATTAAAAATTTATTTCAACTTTTTTTCTAAAAAAAATTAAAAAAATTAAATTTATCTATTAAATTTATAAAAAATTAAAAACTTTATTTCAACTTTTTTTTTAAAAAGAAAAATTAAAAAATTGATTTCAACTTTTTTTTCAAAAAAAATTATTTCAACCTAAAAAAATTCAAAAATTTATACTTTTATTAATAAAAAAAATTAAAAATTGATTTCAAATTTAAAAATGTATTTCAATTTTTATTTTCTAAAAAAAATAAAAAGAATGAAATTTATCTATGAAATGTATGAAAAAATTAAAAGCTTTATTTCAACTTTTTCTTATAAAAAAGAAAAAATAAATAATTGATTTCAACTTTTTTTTTATTTATTTCAACTTAAAAAAAATTAAAAAAATTATTTCAACTTTTTTTCAAAAATATTTTTTTCAACTTAAAAAAAATTAAAAATTTATTTCAACTTTTTTTCTAAAAAAAATTAAAAAAATTAAATTTATCTATTAAATTTATAAAAAATTAAAAACTGTATTTCAACTTTTTTTTCTAAAAAAGAAAAATTAAAAAATTTATTTCAACTTTTTTTTTAATTTATTTCAACTTAACAAAAATTAAAAAAATTATTTCAACTTTTTTTTTCTAAAAATAAATTAAACATTTATTTCAAATTTAAAAATGTATTTCAATTTTTGTTTTCTAAAAAAAATTAAAAAAATTTAATTTATCTATGAAATTTATGAAAAAATGAAAAGCTTTATTTCAACTTTTTTTTTCTAAAAAAGAAAAAATAAAAAATTTATTTCAACTTTTTTTTTAATTTATTTCAACTTAAAAGAAATAAAAAACTTTATTTCAACGTTTTTCCAAAAAAAATTAAAAATTTATTTCAAAATTAAAAAAAAATATTTCATTTAAAAAAGGAAAAGCTTTATTTCAACTTTTTTTTATAAAAAAAAAAGAAAAATTATTTCAACTTTTTTTCAATAAAATTTATTTCAACTTAAAAAAAAAAAAAAAAAAAAAAGAAAGAGAATTTATTTCAACTTTTTTTTCTAAAAATATATATAAATAATTATTTCACCTTTTCTTCTAAAAAAAAATGAAAAGCTTTATTTAATTTTTTTTTCTAAAGGAAAACGCATTAATTAAAAATCTCCATCCCTTTTTGTATTTCAAAATATGTATACCATAAAAATTTGAATATCATTTTATTTGAAAAATTTTCGTGCTTTGAACGCATGTTACGTATACGCCTAGTCCACCTACAAACATTTTTGAATCTCTCTACTTCGAACAAACTTTCATTAAAACCTTTCATTAAACTAATCTACCGCCCAGCTTTTGCTCTATTACAAACAACAATAATCCACCAACAAAACATAACAAAGCGCAACAACAACAATGCATGTTAACTCTGCCACGCTGTTAACACATCACTCACCGAGTTGAGTTGGCAGCTTCATCAACGTCGCGTTCGTCGCGTTGCATGTGACAACTGCAGCAATAGCGAGAGAGTCTTTGTATTCTTCGTTTCGCTTTAAGCCAACCAATTTAGTAGCGTTACTTTATTTTTTCTGTTCACACATTGGAACAACAACAACAAGCTTTTATTTCCAGCGTTCTGCTTCCATTTCTTTCTTACTGTCATTGTTGTTGTTGCTTTATTAAGCTACGCAATTTGTATTATGATTGTTGCACTTAAAGCAAGAATTTCCATGCTTAGCATACTTTTCGGCGGTGTTTGTATTTGTTTTTTGTTTTTGTATTCGTTTGCTTCGTCTCATATCCTTGAGCGGCATATAATTTGTTCTATATTCTCGGCACGTTGCGCATTTCGCTACCAACACAGCGACAAATTGATAAATCCTCGCCAAGGGCAATGTGTGTTTGAGTGTGTCTGTGTATATGCCTTACAATATGTGTGCGTCTGTCTCTCTTTCCTACCTTACAGTTATACAATTTTCTATGTCTGCGTGCGTTCTACCTACCTTTTCATGCCGTCAGCAGTCTGCTTGTCTGTTTCTTATCAGCACATGCTTATCACAAATGTCTTCTACTCCAACATCAGTCATCCAACATTTTTTTTTGCCCACTTCTTCTTCTCACCAGCACTCAACACACACTCAAGTTAAACTATATACTCTTTTGTGCATTCGGCTGACTTGTCACTCATATTTTTCTCTCATGTAAGTGTTGTTGCTCTTCATCTCTTTCACTTTTTTCTCATCGCCCACCTTTTTGTGCTGCTGTCCGCATGATATGTTGTCATAACACACGCGACATGTGTCCCAACTCGCTTGGATTCATGTATCACTCTCGCATGTGTTTAGAAAGCTGTCGCTTGTATTATAACTTAATTTGTTTGTTTTTGCTTTGACCCTTTTTTCCGCACTTTTACTACCTTTTTGGGCTTGTTGTTTTTGTTTTTGTTTAGTTGTCATACAACTGTTACTCTCACTTATGCTTCGTCATGTTCTCTGTTGTTGTTAAATATATGACACGCCATTTTTTTCTAGCTTACTTTATTTTTACTTCTTTTTTTGTGGTGAATTTCCTGGTATCATCTACATAAGTGTTTTGTTGGGAGAAGGTGACATTATCAACCATTTTTTTTTGTCAAATGTGGCGCTATATCAAATTTACTTTAATATGTGGGATTTTTGCGGTTTCAAAAGCACATTTTTGTTAGGTTTTTGAGAAAGTTGTAGCCGCAGGAATTTAGGGCAGCTTTTGTGTTTTTGTTCGCCTAAAAATCACTTAAAGGGCAGTGATAGTCTTAAATTTGGCAATACTGTAGGTGATACCTTTAAGAGGAACGACAGTTCTGAGTATTTAAAACGTATTTAATACCCATAAATATACTAACAACATGTTCCTTTTCAGTAGTGGGAGCAAAGAGAATGTATGACTTCGCCAATATGAATCCTAAATGTAGGCAACGGTTAAAGTCTTAGTCTTATTTAACATAAAATCACACTTTTTTCTTCAAGTATAAGCAATGAAAGGCATTCTACGACCAATAGTAAGTTTACCTGTTCACTAAATTACGTCCTGAATATGTGGTAGGGAAAAATAGATGTATGCCTTCACTAAAGCTGTAGCCTACATGTAGGCAATATATTAATTTTATTAATGTAAAGTAATGGAAGAACAATGAGAATTATTGTGGAGATATTACTATATTTTGAATGACATGCTTGTCATTATAATAGCCTGACAGTAGCTGTAGAGTAAATGGAGTAAAATTACTTACTGGTACGACCCAGATTCACTTGCTAAAATGGTATAAGGTTAGGAATGAATACGAAATTAAGCGAAATGTGGTGTCGACTACTTAATAAAGTCTAAAAGAATGATAAATATTCATCAAACATTCTCTTTAAACTTCAGCGAGTACTGAACTACACAGTTAAATAGCTTGTCGACTTTTGTTTCGCCTAGACGTTTTAAGCTTTTTCACCGCTAGCTAGCAAAGCTTATTTGAATATTCATGATATTCAATAGAATTTGAACTACACAGAGAAAGTTTTAAAAATATGCACTTCCAATCATTGCTTGTTGCCATCCATTTTACGACACTTCGATTACGTGACAGACACAGCCATAAATCAGTATGCTTGCAAAGTGGCGAATACTTGATGCCGGCCATTTGAAATGCAAGCAACTAATACTACTTAAGACCGAGAGAGCATAAAATGGTTGTTGGCAGAGTGAGATGCTAGGCAAATATAAAAGCAGTTAAGAGATAGAGAAGCCACCGCCACAACAGGAGGCACATTGTACAATTGCCAGCATAGAAAGCGATTCATAAGCTGCTACCTCTTGTATTAACTATATAAAGGGTGATTTTTTAAGAGCTTGATAACTTTTTTTAAAAAAAAAACGCATAAAATTTGCAAAATCTCATCTCATCGATTATTTGAAACGTTAGATTGGTTCATGACATTTACTTTTTGAAGATAATTTCATTTAAATGTTGACCGCGGCTGCGTCTTAGGTGGTCCATTCGGAAAGTCCAATTTTGGGCAACTTTTTCGAGCATTTCGGCCGGAATAGCCCGAATTTCTTCGGAAATGTTGTCTTCCAAAGCTGGAATAGTTGCTGGCTTATTTCTGTAGACTTTAGACTTGACGTAGCCCCACAAAAAATAGTCTAAAGGCGTTAAATCGCATGATCTTGGTGGCCAACTTACGGGTCCATTTCTTGAGATGAATTGTTCTCCGAAGTTTTCCCTCAAAATGGCCATAGAATCGCGAGCTGTGTGGCATGTAGCGCCATCTTGTTGAAACCACATGTCAACCAAGTTCAGTTCTTCCATTTTTGGCAACAAAAAGTTTGTTAGCATCGAACGATAGCGATCGCCATTCACCGTAACGTTGCGTCCAACAGCATCTTTGAAAAAATACGGTCCAATGATTCCACCAGCGTACAAACCACACCAAACAGTGCATTTTTCGGGATGCATGGGCAGTTCTTGAACGGCTTCTGGTTGCTCTTCACCCCAAATGCGGCAATTTTGCTTATTTACGTAGCCATTCAACCAGAAATGAGCCTCATCGCTGAACAAAATTTGTCGATAAAAAAGCGGATTTTCTGCCAACTTTTCTAGGGCCCATTCACTGAAAATTCGACGTTGTGGCAGATCGTTCGGCTTCAGTTCTTGCACGAGCTGTATTTTATACGGTTTTACACCAAGATCTTTGCGTAAAATCTTCCATGTGGTCGAATAACACAAACCCAATTGCTGCGAACGGCGACGAATCGACATTTCACGGTCTTCAGCCACACTCTCAGAAACAGACGCAATATTCTCTTCTGTACGCACTGTACGCATTCGTGTGGTTGGTTTAATGTCCAATAAAGTAAACTGAGTGCGAAACTTGGTCACAATCGCATTAATTGTTTGCTCACTTGGTCGATTATGTAGACCATAAATCGGACGTAAAGCGCGAAACACATTTCGAACCGAACACTGATTTTGGTAATAAAATTCAATGATTTGCAAGCGTTGCTCGTTAGTAAGTCTATTCATGATGAAATGTCAAAGCATACTGAGCATCTTTCTCTTTGACACCATGTCTGAAATCCCACGTGATCTGTCAAATACTAATGCATGAAAATCCTAACCTCAAAAAAATCACCCGTTACTTCAGTTCTTTGTGAGGAATAATAAGACAACTTTTTTATTATTTATTAATATTTTTTGAATGCAAATTATATTTTCTCTTTCTTTAGTAACAAATCTTAAAATTAGGCACAAAACGCGTTTCTTTAATCAAAATGTTTTTGTGCAGTGCTTAAGTGAGTTTGCCAGACAGCAAATGTGGCAAATTGTGCATGCGTACGTCAATTTTATCGCCAATCTGATAGTCCGTAGTCTCATCGCAAGGATTGCAGCCACAGGTAGATGGTACGTCCACCTGAAATGAAGAAAATATAAATATTTTATAAAATTTTAGTGGTAATATAGATGAGTATCTCTTTCTGTGCCCAACCGAGTCTTTATTATTCTACTTTGCTTCAACAACAGCCAATGGCTGGAACGCTATGTCAGATTCAGTCGATCTGACAGTCTTGACCTCAACCTAAATATCAGTCTAATCTCACTTTTAGTATTGTATCTCATTTAGTCTCAGTCTCAACATTAGTCTGTATCTGAGGCTTTGACACTACGCCGTTTTAATATCAGTATTGGCTTCGGTTAGTGCTGCAGCCTCACTTTTAGCCTTAACCTCAGACTCAGTCCCGAACTTAAGTTTCAGTTCTAACCTCAAACGCATCAATAAAGAAAACAGGAAATATATCATACCTTCTTTACGATCTTACTGCCATTCTCACAAATCAGCGGCACTGGAACTGACTTCCAACCCGTTATGCTACAGCAATGACAATGTTTCTCGTGTGTGCCTGAAACTATAATTAACAAACATTATAATGAATACCAACTTAAAACCCAAGCAAACCAACCTTTGCTATACTTCGAACCCGAGGGACAAGCGCCACCGCAATCTGTGAAACCTTGTATGGCTTCCTTATTTATGCATTTACCCATACCGGGCTGTACAACTTCGATAAGCTCCAGCGTCAAAGGTTCAGCCAATGAAACCGGTAAACAATTCTCTGTAGACAAAAAGTATAATAATGAAAATCATATAAAGACATCAGAAGCTCTTCAAACAACTCACTTTGATTCTTCACAATCAGCTCCGGCTTGCACACCTCGCAACAGCCACTTTCGGAGTTCTCCAACAAGTGCTCGGGACATGCGCTTACATCTGGGCAAGTCTCCTGTGAGGATGATACAATCAATACCTCTCCTTTACGTAGACAGGAATAGGTTGTGCAATTGTCAGGGCTCGTCCAGATAGCATTCTCTGGGTATAGCTCATTACCCAGTACACACTTGTCTTGCACGCAGTCACCACAACATTTCAGCTCGGGCTGTTTATTCTCATATTTAAAGCCTGCTGGACAGAAGGTATCGCAAGTCTCAGTCGAGGTAATGACTTGTGTACTGCCGTTTGGACCATAAGTGCACGACTCTTGCTTGCAAGGATCGGTCGGATGTGGCCATTTTGCGTTCAGCGGTTTAATGAACTTCTCTCCTTGTCCATTTTGTACTATGCACATATCCTTCGGTGGTTCTGTTTAGGTTGCATGTATTAATCATAAGGGTCATTACAAATGGATTGCGACTGTACTTACCACAAACGTAGTGCGGGCAGCAGTCGTTTAATTCCTGCTTTCTAACAACTTCGTAGAAACGTTCGGCGCATTCCTTCAACGCAAGCGGGCATGTGCTGATGTCACAAACGATCTCCTGGGTCGGACAACAGCCGAGATCTTCCGTCACGACCTTCTCGCCAGGTTTCAATGCTCGTGGTAATTCCAAAGGATCGCATTCCTCCTTCGGCTTGCACTCTGTAGTAGACAAACAAATTAGGAAACACACATAAAGAAACTTCTTAACCTTAACACTTACCACAAATGAACTGCGGACAGCCATCTGGTCCAGTCTTCTGCTTCTTAAATTGTCCGGGACCACATACAGGCATCAAGGGTTCAAGACACGAAACCGGTGGCGGCAGCTTTTGTTCCGGCACACACCTGTAACGTGGGCAGCACATGTCAGGAGTTTCGATTTTCTTCGGTATGAAGCCCTCCGCACAGATATTCTCCTCAATCAAGCATTTCTGTTCTACGCACTCGACCTTTCCTTCCAGATTACAATTACAGTCCGTGCACTTATCCTTCTTCCACTTATCACCTGGCGCGTGCACTAAATCATCGCATTTCACGCACGACTCCTCCGTTACGCACTCACCATTTTCCATAACCTTACCGGGTGGACAGAAGCAGCCTTCGAAACGTTCTTCAGCCAGACACATATCATTTGATTCCACGGTCTTGACGAACGTATCGGTCTTCATATTGACTGCGTCGAATTCATGCTGTGCATTGATGGTATCGCAGGTCTTAGCGCAACCGCACGGCTCATAAACCATATCGCTGGGACAATCGAAGGGACACATGTCGGGACGACGCCAATTCAAGCAGACACCCTGTTGCGCACACTGGTGTGCATAAGCGGCCATGAGGTTACAAGCGCTCTGCTGATGATTGCCGGGCTTACACAATTCTTTTTGACACAATGCAACATAATTGCCAGGATCAATAATGGTATTACACTGTCCGAAGAGCTGTTGATTGTAGAACAGCTGGCAGACATCTTTCTCCGCTGGTGGCGGCTCGCATTCATTCTCAGTGATAATTTCACTGGAGCACACTTGCAGCTCATGGCCCAACTTCGGTTCCTCAGCCTTCCAACTTTGCAGTACGACCGCTAAGTCTTTGCTGGGTGTGCGTCCCTTCTTGTTGGCGGGGTTCTCAAGCAAATCGTTTTTAGGATTATGATCGCAGTCACCGCATAAACCTTCCATTTTGCCGCTATACTTGATGCTGGGCACCGAAAGCTACGACGAGTTATTGAAAGGAATAGAAATGTTAGGGTTACAGTTTTTAGGGGTTAAGTCTACGTTACTAGTAAAAACATATATTCTAACTTCTTTCATTTAAATTATAATAAAATGTGAGAGTTTTTGATTCGTCTTTAGCTATTTAAATTAATTAGGTATGGAAGAACCAAATCTCCATCGTTTTAGTGTTAGAGCTTTAAGAGCTTTTGCGCTTTTATCGAAAAAATCTTAAGAGATTTGTAAGTAGTAAAGCTTTAGTCTTTCAGACTTTTCATTTATCCCATAACTATACAGTAGAAAAAACTATACTATAAAGAAAGTAGCAGCCTCATTTAATATCTTACCGCATAAGCCATATCATCATAGGATACATCTAGGTCCACATGATTTCCCAATAGCGACAGCAAAACCTTCTTTCCATTAACTTCACGCATACTGACCCACGAATTCTTAAATGGTACAAATTTCTCGGCACCATCAACCAGTATGCGAGGCACCTTACCGACACGCGGACGTTCAATATGTATGAGATGATCACCATTGAAGACATGGAATGATTTAATGCATGACTCTTCGGTCGAATTCGTAGCATAACCCAAACGTTTGCAGTAGTCCATGGTAACGTAAACCTTTAAGAAAGCGATATTAAATACATTAGTTATTTGAAGCGTGCGGAGTCCACAACAAAAGCACGCACCTGGAAGCTATATTGACCCGGTAAGACTATATCACGTGAGAGCAAGTATGTGCAGTTGCCATTGAAGTGGAAATTGCGCTTGTCATAAGTGAAGAACTGCGATTTGCCAAAGGAGTTGCACACACAATCCTTACATTCCGCAACCGTTATGCACTTCTTGCCCTGACGCACAGTACCTTCGGGACAGTAACAACCGGGGAAGCAGGCATCTGGTATAACTGAGCAATCGTCGGTGTTTAGCGTGTCGCATGATGGCTCACAGCGACGCTTATAGCAATCGGAGTGGATCAATGGTGCAGGGCATGCAATTTCTATTTTCAGAAGGTACATAAATATTTAGTTTTTTGTTTGAAATTTCATTTTTTTTCTTACGGCGACTAGTACTCACCGCATTGCTGCACCGTACGCCACACACTCAATTGTATATTGGGATTGATTGTCAAACACTTGCCAACAAATTCCTGTAATGCATTGCATTTGCAAGTGTTGTCCTCGCCCGGATGTGCCCGCAGGCACTCACAAGTGCTCTCCATGCATTTGCTGACGAACTGTTTGTAGTTGACCGCCTTGTTGCACTTAACGAACACCGGATGCCTGGCGGGATTGAAACAAAATTTCATGTCATTACACAACATTGCGAACTTTGCGCCGAACACAAAACCGAAATGTGACCAACACTTCGGGCATACACACAAACACACAAAGCTATACAAATAATATGCATGGACCACGACCCCCAACTTTACATATAGACACCGCTCACACAACACACTTACTTGATTGCATTGCACAATGCCAACGCCTTCTTTTGCAACTCAAATGGACACGTTTGTGGGTAGCACATTTCCTTCGGTATCTTCTTGTCGAACCAGCTGTCGCCGAACTTGCCTGTGTTCTGTATCAAAGTGCCATCCGGCGTGCGTTTATCATTGCTCGCAATGCCGTCGTAGTAGCCGCAGAGTCCATCCACAGTGCGTAGATACTTAGAGGATATGCCGA
This sequence comes from Zeugodacus tau, assembly GCA_031772095.1. Classification (NCBI taxonomy): domain Eukaryota; kingdom Metazoa; phylum Arthropoda; class Insecta; order Diptera; family Tephritidae; genus Zeugodacus; species Zeugodacus tau. The sequence continues at coordinate 5,334,334 of CM062653.1, read as the reverse complement.
TCTTAATGTAACCGATGTCATCATAAAGCACCCAGTAGCCGTGTTTGCGCGACACAACCAACACCGTTTGACCCGGCTGCGAGATGACGAAGGCCGCCTTGCAGATGGGTGAGTTCATCAGTTGCGATACGGTGTATTCGAAACCGTTGAAATTCAACTTCATATTCGGCATGATCGTCAGTATGGCCGCCGATTCGATGTCCTTGATGGTGATCGATTTATGGCAAACGCGACGCGCCTCATCTTCGCAGATTATTTGTACTGGAAGTAGAGTGGGAATGAGCTAATTTCTGTTACATTGAAGCAAATTGACGGAGAGCACGACAAGCAAATGAGTTCGGTAGTACTAGGACTTAAATGAACAGTAGAGAGCTTGATTTCACCTTCAAGCGCCTCAACACTGTTCTAATATCCGACCAACAAATATACCGTTATAACTCAAAATGTGCTGATTAGAATTGTTGAACTTCAACAAGTATTACTTACCCGTTATCACCCAGTTCGAGTTCTTGATATCACGCGCCAATATATGACTGCAAGTGTCGTACTTGAACTCAGTGCCGTCGAATGTGGTGAAAAATTTGCCACTAATCTCGCACGTATCATCCTTGGTCGGCTTAAGTACGCACGCATATTTGCGACATTGTCCCGCTTGCGCATTGGACATATCCAACTCGATTTCATAGTTCTCCGGACATTTGGGTGCCACACAAGTGACGGTCTTATTCTTCAATGTCGTCTTTGTAGGAATCGGTACACAAGTGAATTCAGCACACTCTTCTTCCTTTACACCGCTCACTTCGCCGGACGGCAGCATAAGGAATTCCTCACTTTCGGCTACCAAGAATTTAGTCTTAGTAATTTTGACCATATCGCCAAACTCTTCCATATCAGTGTAGCTGAGTGTGTGAGTGAGCGTAAATAGTGAGATTTTGAAATATTTGTATCCTTAATTAACAATTATACTTACGATCTGGCGAACATCTGTGACATTTTGCGTTGTTTTTTCTCCGTCAGCTTAATCTTCATATCGGGTGGACATTCCGGCTCTGGACACTTGATGATAGTGGCTGTGGAAATTTTAGGCGTAGTTCAAAATAATTCAATTTACAACAACTGTTCCCACACCCAAAAAATATTACTCACTTTCATTCGTATTTATGATTGGTTGAGGCGTCACCACAATTGTCTTGCTACACGAATCATCTTCATCATCGGCACAATCTTGTATACCATTACACCACAATAATTCCGGAATGCAATCACCACTGGACGGACATATGCGTTGATATTTCGGACAAGGCTCACATTTACAGAAGCAATCCGGTGTAACTAAGGAACGCAGATTGGTCTCCACGCATGGCGGGCACTTCTTGGGCTTACAACTGGAATGACCGCCCAACACACAGACGCATTCTTCACATTGCTTATTCTCAAACTTAGAACCGATGGGATAACTTTACAGAGAGAATATAAAAATCAGTTAAATTTCAGGTCGTTTAACAAATCCCGTTTAAACCTACGTGCTATATTCGTCGACGCAAGGACACAGATTACTCTGTACACATTTCTGTCCGTCCCAGTATAAACCATTTTGGCATTTGCACTCTCCACTTTCCGCGGTCGTATCTTTAATGCCATCACAAACTTGACATTTTGTTGGTGAGTTCTCGACTACAGGCTCCTCTACCTTAACCACTGTGCATAAATAACGGTTAGGTAAAAGGAATTATTTATTGTATGTTACTTTAGCTTTTCACTTACAATACGTTTCGAAGCAGCCAACTGGTTCTATGCGCATATTTATATTCTCTTCCCACTTCGATGGTACAATCTTGAAATAACGCGTCAATATGGGTGAACGGAAGACGGTTAAGACCTCACTATTTGCATCGTAGTTGCCACGGAATTCTTCGGGTTGACCATCAAAGTATAGCACCTTATTCCAAATATATTTATTCTTCGAGAACATAACCTTAAAGCCGGTAACCCAGCCGGATGGACCGCCTTTAGTAATGAAACCGGAGACATTGCGTGGTTCCAAGAAGTCGAATTGCACAAATTCATTCGGTGTATTCGCCACAGGTCGCCAACCAACCGGTGAGGAGAGTTTGAGTAGATCGATTAAGCGCGGCTTCCTAGCCGGTTGCGGTAACGACCAAACGCTACTGGCCTTCACTTGTTTCGGATGCATTTGACCATTATCCACACCCATGCGATCCTCACACTTGCCTTCAACTTGCCAATTCATCGGTTTTGCTGTCGTCGTCGTCTTCTCTACGATTTTCTCAAACGGCTGCTCAGTGGTGGTAGTTGGCGTGGTTGTAGTGAGCGGTTCACCACAACCCAACAATTCCACACGCATAGCAATATGACCATGCCATTTTATCGGATAAATGCGTACAGATTTCGCTTCGACAGGTATGTGGAAGAGCGTTTTCTGCGGCGTACGTGAGTCGAGTGGACCGTTAAACTTTTGTGGTACGTCATTCTCCTCGACTAAAAAGTGATACGACTCACCATCATTACTGTATAGAATCTGTGAATGAGAGGATATTAAAGCTTTGCAGGGTGGAGTTTAAAATCATCTGGACTTACTTTGAAAAGCGTAACGTAGTTGTCGAAATCAGGACTGCCAGCCAAAACAACGCCAAAGATGGGTTCTGGTTCTGGGAAGTTTATCTGTAGATATTGCATCTGATCATCGATACCAGGTGACCAACTGCCCAGGCTGTTCTTTGGATTTTCAGGAATGCGTGCCATGAAGGGCGCATTGTAGGCATTAAGTGTAGAGCTGGCGCTAAAAGCGCTATCCGGCAATGGTTCATCGCCTTGTATCAGCGGTATCAAGCTGAAATTTGAGAAGATTTGTTTTAAAAGAAACTTTTATTGAAGAGCTGCAAAAGAAACTAACCGTTCTGGCTCGCATTTCAGATGTGGTACGATTGTGGTTGGCAAATAGTCTGGCTCATGCTCATCTTCGGCGGGGGTGGTGGCCAAAACATATGCTATTTTCACAGTAAAAGCAAGTTTGAATAAGTTAAAATATCAAATCATGTGAAGTCAAACGACTTACGTAATTCCGGCACCTCATTCGGCACACAAGTATATGCGTTATCAATGCACTGACACACTTCGTGCTCACCGGTTACTGGCATATGCGGTTGTACGTAATTCTCTGACTTGTCCATGCAAGGACATTCGTCCATTTCTACGCAAGTCGTCTCATCGCGCCAGTACTTGCCAATAGCGAAGCAGTCGGGGCGATTCTTATCAACACAGCCGCGTTTGCAGTGCTCTCCACGCTTGCAGAGACCACGTTTGCGTAGAATCTAGAAGCGTAGTTTGCAAATTAGAACGTCAATTGTATCAAGTAATCTACGCATGCGCATGTCCACTTACCGAACCATAATAATCGCAAGTGAATTCACATTGATTGGCACACTCCACCATCACTTGTCCTTCGGCGCATTCATTTGGTGTTATCGGCTCTGCTGGTACCTGATCGCAGCTTGGTTTGATCTCTTCCACAGTTGCTATGTGATCACAGACGTTCAGCGTTGGATTGAACATCATATATTCACCGCAAGTCTTCTCCACATAAGTCCAACCATTGCCTGTGGTCGTCGGCTGACAGTGCAGGAACTTATGACAATCGTCAGGATATTCTTTATACTCGGCTATCACAGAGTCACAAGGCAGACCGATTTGTGGCTTCTCAGTTACCGGTGGTGTTGTTGTCGTCGCTTCGTCGCACTCACAGAACACACGCAACTCATAGTCGTGACATTGTCCCTTACAAACGAGTCCCTCAGCCAAATTGCATTGCACATTCTCGTCCATATAGTCAGGTGATTCGTGTGTGTCCACCACACGGCATTCAATCTTCTTCATATATTTCTTCACACATGTGCCATAAATGCTTTCCATGCGATCGTAACGTGGCAATTTCTCCTCATCATTCAAACGCACCGTCTTGCCCGTTGCATCGCCATCCTTATCGAACCAACGTGTCCAGCCACGCACACACTTCGGTTGCGTATCGGTACCATAGGCACGTGATGTCGTGCTATCCACCACACTATTAGATGGACGTTCAGTTGTTGTTAGCGGTTCCTTACATTTAACACCACTGCAAACTTCTTTCTTCTTCGAGCAACGGCAGGTGGCGCAGTCATCCTTATATGTGACATCACCTTCGTAGTAAGTTTTGCCATCGCGTATCATACAAATCGGCTTGCAGTCAGCCTTCGGTACGCATTCCTTGTAGGTATCGTTTAGATAGATCATACCTTCATCGCAAAGCTTGATGGAGCAGCCCTCAATACAGCTCTCTTGGTTGCACATGCGCTCTGTCATGCCTTGATCGAGGAAATTGTCGCAGGTTTCGACAGCACATGCCGGCGTACAGGCTTTGTACTCGGCGCAATGTGGATCGCATTGCATGGCTGGAAAGGAATAAAAGAATTGTTCAAGTAACTCCATACAAATCACAAGGAGAACCCTAAATACTGTTGGTAAGCCTCGAGTTAAGCCAATAAGAAGAAGATACTTTTCTCGGTTTAATGCGTGAAGTTACTGGCAGAATCGATATCAATTAGGAATATCGCTCAGAATCGTCGCCAAATTTTGGGATCGTTAATTTGGCGGTACAGACTTTACCAGGTATTCCAATAATTTCGGTAATAGCGGTCGCCATTACTGTTATTGAAATACCGGCCATATATTATATAAGAAAGCAAACGCTTAGGAAAGGCGGAGAGACCGTCGCTTGACTTAACCGAATGGTATCCGGGTTAATATAAGAGAAAGAGCTTTCATCTAAGCAGAGTTCTCTAAAGCAATTTGTTAAAAACGTTAATCTATCAACCGGACTGGACAGGCTGTCGTAATTTTGCTGAGTACTTCTTAGAAACTGAGATTATTGAGAACAATTGATCTGAAGTTAATATTTTGATTAAAGAAAACTCGGAAACGCGAATGCTTAGGTGTTGACTTAATAATGCAGCTATCTTTCGTGGATCGAATATTTCTTCAAGAGTAGTTTTCCAGAGATTAAGATTATTTTATATACTATTATTATTCATATTTCAAATTGACGGGTGTGATACCATATACTCTTAAATATATATTATTAGAAGCCGCAAATTCGATGTTTGATTTGACTTAGATTCCACAGGAGGCTTCGTAGGTTTGGACTTCCATTTTTAAGGTACATTCCACACTTCATTTCATCATCTCTTCTACCATAAAGAGCCAATAATCCTTCCGACAATCTAATAAATTATAAACTTAAAACTTCTGTCAGGTGTGAATAATTGCTTGCGGTCTCAAAAAAGAGAAATTTTCCCCACAATCACTACCTGGTGAAATATATTCGCGGCTTTTGAGCAAATCTCGTAGCATGCATTGAATTGTGAGGTTATGTGTGTATGAATGTCTGCGATGAAATCACAATGAATAATTTTCAAGTATCAATTACGGCTAATCGACAAGTCTACTTGCGCACAAGTAGTTCCAGGGAATGCAACGTACTTACATATAAAATAACGGTAACTATATGTAAATATACATATATGACACTCGAAGTGTAGCTGAGACTCTTTACAAGCGGCAATCGAAGCTTAAAGCGCTTGTTCTTACAAGTTATACTGCATGCATATGAAGGTATGAAGGTGTGTGCAACGCGTCTACTACTTGCTTGCCACTTGCATTGTCATCAGCGTTGCATGTGACGATTTGCACCAATGAATAATTGAAAAGACAATGATTTTCAGCTACGGCACGGCACACACATCCATTTCAGCTTACAGTGACCCTTCGGCAACTAACTTACTTTCACACGCATATGTCGGTTTATATGTGATTTTGCAGTACTTACGACAGAAGTGTGGCGTACGCCAACGTATATTGATGCCATGTTGGGAGCAGGCGTGTGCATAGGCAGCCACCGCAGTGCAGAGACACTCACAATCACCGCCCTGATCACAGGCGCACGTATCGAATATGCAACGTTTCAGGTACTTCTCCACAGACACTTCAGCGTGGCAATCCTGCGAAACAGAAGAGAGAAAGAGAGAAGGAGAGAGAAAAAAGAGAGTGATGAAAGATGTGGCAGTTGGAAAGTTAAGTGGAGAACAGCGCACCTTAATATTAGTCAGTGCAATGCGTATTGGAATTTTAATTATCTGCTGTACTCTGCTGTCTACTCCGCTTACATACGTACTTACACACAATAGCCGGCATTCTTACCTTAAATATTTCCGATTTGAGTACGCCACACTTGAGCTGCGCCCACGTTTCACGTTCCGGATGCTCCTTGCACGCATCGATGGGTGTCGTTGGCTTGGCGCAGAATTGTTGCACCTTCCATGCGTGTCCGAAGATGAGCGGACTGGTTTCGATGCCTTGCGATGGCGTTTGCATGTCATCCATAGCGTTGTCATTGTAATTGCCGCACAATCCTTTCACTTTGTTCTTCCATTCGTTGCCGAGTTTCACATAGACGCGTGTACCTTCATCCCATTTCACTTGCAGTTTGAGCGGTATTACTTCGACCACAATGAAAACGCCCGCTTTGTAGATGTGGAAGGCACCTTGACCCTTAGTGTTGCTCGCATCGCGAATTTCTGAAATTTGATGTGTGGGAAGTTGAAATTATTTAAAGGATGGCAGGTTTATGTCATGCTATGATAATTGTGAGGCTTTCTAAAAAGTAATGACACTAAAAGGTTCCAATTCTTTTGGTATGGAGGTGTATGGAGGTCAGCTAGTTAGTAGTTTATCGAATCGAAAAACCCTCTGTTACTCACTTTTAATTGGTGTTTTATTCGGGTCGGTTATGTAAGCTGCATCTGCTGTCAGCGTAATAGAATCCTGCATACTGCCCGATAACGCGATCTCCACCGACTTTGAGCAAGTAACGCCCATAGTGCCACACAAGACATTCTGTATGGTTATCGTGAAACCGTCGCCATTCTCTGCCACGCCCTTTGAGAGTATATAATCGCAGGCACCTTGGAAGTCAAAGTCATGATTATCGTATGTGGTGAAATGTGAATCACCCCAGACGGAGCAAGTTGAGCCACAGCCATTCGATGAACATGTCCAGTTACCGCTCTTACAAACACTAAAAAATACAAAAAACATTAAAGGCCACAAAAAGTAACAACAACTTTCTAAGATCTACCATTGATTGCAATCCTCCTTGATCTTATCGCCATCCGAGTAACTCTTGCCGCCATGATGACAGGAGCAAAGCTCTGGCAGTACACAGGCTTTACGTGAAGTATCGTAGACATAACCCGCCATGCAGACACAACCTGGCACACAGTCCTCCACATTCTCGACATATTCGTGCATATTCTTACAGGTCTTCGGTTCGGTGGGCGCACATTTGGAGAATTCGGCGAATGGCCGATTTACGCATTCGGCACGCAATTGTGAGGAAGGTGGATAATTCTTTTCATCATCGGGACCAGCGTCCTCACATTCCCAGAGCCCATTAGTGCATGTGCTGCGCGAATCATACATTTGTGTTAAAAAGAATAAATGGTGTGCAGGTGTGCTAAAAACTTACCATAAATCGAGGAACTTTTCACCAGGTCGCACTTCTTTGTAACCCGATTTGAAGGTCATGCCATCGTAAGTACAAGGGCACTTGTGTTGCGGCACGCATTCATTATTTTCATTCAAGTATTCACCATGCGGACAACGACAGCCTTCGACACACTCGCTCTTGCAAGAGTTTTTGGTCACCAGATCGCCACAGGTGCGCGCACATGTGTCGCCACACTCATCATACACCTGACCCATCGGGCATTTCACCGCTGTAATATATTTACGAAATTCGTCACGTCACGTTTCGAACTCAGCGCGCACACTTAATTACTTACCGCACTCCTTCACCGCCATACGCCAGCCAGTCTTGACACCTTGACGTGTACATTCGTTACCGTATGCAGCCAAAATGGGGCAGAAACACTTGTCCGGCTCATCTTTGCAAGCACACACATCGTACAAACAATCCTCATAGTATTGCTCCGGCTCGACAGTCCAATGACAATCTTGGAATATTTCATCCATTATCCAGTTGCAGTACTTTTCGGCATTGGTGCGCTTTTCCGGATTAGCACTGCACGGGTGTGGACCAGGTACTGTCTCTGTTGGTAAATCACAGGTATCCTTGGTACGCCACTTGTCGGCGAATGGCTCCACAGCCGTTTCAATATCACCCTCCGGCGTTAAGAAATCATCTTGTGTATTCGAGTTGAATGTACCGCAAAGACCGGCGGTCTTGTTGCGATAAGTAGGTGGCGCATCGATATAGACACGTGAGATGCCATCCCACCAAATACGTATACCGTCGGGGAACTCTACAGTCATAAAGCTCGAACTGGCCAGACGTATGAGCACCTCACCGGCGCCAAGTATTTTTGGGAATTTAGTGATTTCCTTCTCGTTGACATGCACAGCCATACCCTGATTCAAGCGCACCGTATGTTGTACACCATTCTTAAGCGTAAAACGTATTGTCACCGATTTGGTGCAGGACGGATTGTCCGCAGCGGCCACCAAGTTGAGATTCTCGGAAATTGCACCCGAACAAGCCACGTTCTCTGCCTCTACAGACAATTTAGCGGTCTTCAGCAAATAGTAAGAGCACTGACCCATGAAGTCGAAACGTTTGCCATCAAAAGTCTGGTAATGCGGATCACCTATTGCGCCACAACGCGCGCCACATTGCTCGTCTGTGCATTTCCACTTGCCGCTTTTGCAGGTGCTGGTAGTTAAATTTATTTGTAGTAGATAGTCACTAAGGCTGAGTACAATTGTGTCTGATGACTTACCAGGTGTTACATTTCTTCTTGATCACTTCCTCCGGTTTGAACTCCTTACCACGCATAGTACATGGACACAGCTCCTGTGTGATGCAAGCATCTTGATACTGCACCGTACCGGCGGGACAAAAGCAACCCTCATTACATTTGACTGGGTTGGGTGTCACTGCCATATCACATGTCGGCTCTACGTCCGGGCCGCAGGGCAAATAAACGCGTCCATAACTACAGCTCACAGCTGAAATGCAATAATTTAAATATAAATAACAATTTGTTATGCACTCATAACGTTTACTTACGACAAATTTCCAAATCACGCCAACCATGCTCCAGTTTAATACCCTTGAAGATGCACTCTTTAGCCAACATGGAGACGGCATCGCAGTTGCAAGTCTCTGGATGTTCGCGGTTCGGACAATTGCAATAGTCATCTACGCATGCGCGCAACAAAGCCTCGAAGTTGATGCCTTTTATGCATTTTTCTAGTTTATCGTTCGACAAAAGACGACTACACACGTTAATAGCCTTCGCACGCTTCGCCGTTTCACAAGTCTCAGAACCGAATTCCAATTCACGACTATTCTCCATTAAACACAATTCGGAACTGTCTTCAATGCGCCAGGAGTCGGTGAAAGACTTAACGGTTTCCACGACCACGCCACCTTTAGACATCAAGTCGTTCTTATTATCACCATCCAATGTGCCACATAGACCGCCAACCTTGGACCACAACAATGGGCCGGCATGTATGCCGAGATATTGATGACGATCCCAATCGATTTGTAGGCCAACAGACTCCAATTGAATTTGCAAATGCTCTGCCACCGGTATTATTTTCATGCCCATCACCTGTACGGGTATGGGGAACTTTTTCGTTGGTGTGGAGAGATGTACGGTGCCGTCTATTTGGGAGGAGTTGTACGGTATATTTTAGTTTAAAGATAGAGCCTAATACTCAGCGTAACTTACTAATATTATCCAGCGTATATGGTATGGACTGCCAGTAGATCGTCAGCGCATGCGCACAGCCATAACCGGAGCCATATGGACAAGCCTTGAGTGTTATATCAAATGTGGCATCGACTTTATCGTTGATAAGCGTGTGCGAACATGAAAGTGGTGCTCTAGAAAGGAATGAAGTTAATTATGAAAGCTTTGTGTAATTGAATTTCTGCGTTTATGAAACAAAGATTTAAGATGCTTAACAGACTTTTACGGTATAACTTCATTGAGTTTTGTTGAACCTTGCAATTCTACGCTCTTGTCTCTCAAAAATATATACGAAGACATGGACTGCAAGCAGTTACTTACTTGAAAACCAAACCATCAAAAGTCTTTATATTAATGCCACCCCAAGTGGTACACAATGCCGGCTTCGGGGCACGATCGATCACAACATCGACATCGCCTTCTGTGTAGAGTGTGTAGCGCGTCGACGAAACTTGTGTCTCCTCTGAGGACCACCACTCCTGCATTGCGAAAATAAATATAGATTACCACTTTGTCTGATAGAAAAATGTTCCAATTGACATTACACTGTGGACATTCGAAAATTTGTCGATTATAGCTTGAATACGTTCACGCTCGGTAGCCCATTGCTGGCCGTGGCCAAAGGTTAATCCACCGCCGCCACCGTAAGTTCTATTGTATTTGAAATGTGTAGAGACCTCACTAATTTTGTAGCCAGGTGCTGAGTGGGAGAGGAAAATATTTTATTGCCGACAGTGATTAAAGAGTTGTGTTAGGGGAGTTTTAATCCTTTAGTTATGAAATTTTCTTACAAAAAACCTACTCACCATATATACATTTGGGCAATGGTTTCGGATAGAAATCACCAACACTGTATTTGCATGAATACTCAATATCCAGATCGCCCTCTATCGTTACACCCTTTGATGATGGGCATGAAAATTTGCACTTAGCCTCCAAACCATCGTATTTACATTTGTAATTGCCAATGAAGCCGGCCTTGGTTACTTTGCAAGCTTGTACGCCTTGAAAAGGAAGAAGAAATTATAATTATTTTTATGCTGATGGCAACTCTAAAAAATTAATATTTTGTATCAAAATCCAGATTTTGTTCGCTTGATTTTAACCAATTCTTGTGTGGACTCGTAAATTTTATGCATTTTGTAGCTAAAAAAATTTGTTTAAAAAATATATATGGCAACCCTTTAATTATGAGAATCCTTTTCAAGCTACCGTATGAATTAAAAGTAGAAATTCTCACTGGTTTGTCGTATGAAATTTTACTTTAATTTTGCTTTAATTTGCCCTACTTCTTCTTTTACTAAATATGAAGTGTTATAACGGTACTTATTGCTAAAGGGTTACCTACGTAATAAAAATAAATAAAATACTCACTGTATTGACAATAATCGCCGCGGTATTCTTTTGTGCACTGACACATATTGAACGAGATGCATTTACCGTTATTCTGACAGGCGGGATCACAAATCGCTGCGAGTGAAAGCGAGAGAGAGAGAGAGAGAGAGAGAGGGAGAAATATAGTATTATAAGAAAAAATATGCGGTCCTGCTTTTAGTTAAACTTACGCGCACAATCCGGTGGCTTTACTGAGTTTGACTGCTTATGAAACCAGACGCCATCGACGCATTCAAGATTCGTTATGGAACTACCATCCGGATATTGAAAGCCGCTCATGCACTCAGCATTGCAGATGCTAATAGACAATAAGAAATAGATTACTCAGTATACTTACAATAGTACAACACTCATAGTGGTACTCACTTATTTCTACATTGAACTTTTGAATTCCGCGGTATTGGCGGCTTGCCGCTACAAAAGCTCTTCTTATTCTGGCACCATGGACCATAGAAGTTCTCAGCGCACTTGCATACGCCAGCCTCAACGCAAATACCGTTATTCTCACAAGGTGGTGTGCAAGTCGCTAAAACGGCGAAAGTTCCGAGATCAAAAGAAAAGCTTTCACTTCGAGCTTTCACACAACTTTATTACAAAATCGACTTACCTTGACACGGCGGCACTGTGGTAAGCGCTGAGTCGCGTATTATCCAATCACCATTTATGCAGGCCAACTTCAGTGAGCTTGAACCATCAGGGAATCTATATTCAGCCGTACAACTGACTTCACACTGATTGCCACGACATTTTAGTGACATTTTCGATGGCAACTGGTAGGCTGAGCAGTCACCGTAAGGGGGAATTTGTGGCTTTTCGTGCGTTAGGAAGTCGAAGCTGGACTGGCTGCCGGTGCTATTTGGTGTTTAAAAAAAAAATTGTTAGACAATCTGAGTAAAGGGAACATCGTGAATCGAACACTAGAACTCTACTCGAATTGCATAGATTAAATTTAGTGCTTGACTAATTATTCATCTTTTGTATTTTCCTCCTCTTCTTCAACGAAAAAAAGAAGCGGTATAGCGTATAATTTCGAAGTAACTTTTTCTTTAAACAGATCTCTTGATAGATCTAATTAATAAGTAGATGTTATAAATATTAGAAAGCGTAGCTTCTTAGTCTCTGCGGAAGGTATTATGATGGATATATGATCCAAATTCAAAGAAAGTTAATAGAAAAGATCCCACAGTTTTCTAAAGCGGAGTAGACCTAATATATCTAAATCTTACTTAGAAACCCCACTTAGCCTAGTTCCTGTGATGAATATGAAGCTTCCTAAATTCCATAAACGTAATATGTTTAAAATTAGCATTAAAACTCTAACTTTTATTAATGTCTCCTGGAGACAAGTAAGAAATATATTCCATAAATAACCGCCGCATACTAGTGATCTACAATGATCTCAGCACGTACCTGCCGCTTCCATAACCGCCTTTATACTGTTTTCCTTTAACCGCATAACTACTATATCCAGCGCCATATCCACTATAACCACCACCAATTCCACCACCACCATAACCACCGCTTCCGCCATAACCACCGCTTCCACCATAACCGCCACCACCACCATGATTGTGGCCGTACCCAGAGTAGCTCGTCTTAACACCGTAAGCGCTGTTTAATATTTAGTTAATAAGAAAAGTACGAAAATAATTATTTAATACCGATAAGCACTATTAAATAACAAGCAAAATAACAAAAAAAGAATAAAAAATAATAATATAATACATCACAACTGCAAACACTTACCCGCCACCGCCGTAAGCCGAGCCGACGCCTAAGTTCACGCTGCAATGAGAAGGTTGCAAATAAAAATTAGTTGTGCTTATCAGCGTTCACTTTTTAAGAGTTTCCGCTACAAAGTGATAACATAAGTATGTGCAAACATATGTACAAGTATTAGAGGCAAGCCTCCCAGCGGCTTTATATTTTTATCTACGCATATTTTTTTAATTTTTATTGCGAAATATTTTATTGGTTAAAGCTAAATTTTCGTTTTATTATTCGTATTCTTAGAATATTTGCTGTTATTGTTATTGTTTTTTTATTTCACTTACCTAACTGGTGGTACCGGCTGAGCCGCTGGTGATTTCCTAAAAAATGAAAACAAGTCACGTTCTTCTCGGTCATTATTTTCAGTTAAGTCCACATTCTCAGCACTGATTGGGCTAAAAAAAAGGAATGCAATTATTTTTAATATTATTAATGAATAAATTTGCAAACCTGTTAATTAAATTAAAAACTAGTATTAGAAGCTCAACTGAAATGGTTAATAGATTACTGATAATATAGAAGTTCGATACATGACGTTAGTAAAAACTTGAACTTTGCTTCCGCCGTTTTTCAATAGATGTCTCTAGGATCAAGCACTGGTCGATGAAATCGATTAAATCGATTTATATCGATCTTGGACATTTGTGTTTGTGTCAACATTAACCCAACAAAATATTTGTAGAGATCTGTTTGCATCCCAAACTTATTCTCAACTGAAAATGTCACTTTTTGAGCCGAATTCTCGACATTTGCGGGAAATTTTGCTTTTCTTTTTTAATTCCAAGAAAAGTGCGGATGAGGCTCATCGACATTTGTAACCGTTTTTATACAAAAAAAAATAAATTTACAAAAAAATGGCGGAAGCAAAGTTGTAGACCTAATACTTTCAATAATTTTTATAAAGTTATATTCGACCTTTATTCGTGGCACATTTATAGTTTACGTAAAGCGTAAAGAAACCAAGCTTGTATAAAATTCAAGTTCCTGGTACCACATAATTCGTTTTTACGCACCGAATTAGTTCATCTAAGAACTTCGTCGTATATAAAAAACTAAATTGATCATTTTGGTGTTTAAAAATTTCAGTATTTTATTTTTGAAGAATGAAATCATTGGTATCGAGGTGTGCTTGGAATATGAAAGGTTCTTCTTTAAATTGTTCGATACGAGAAATTCACAAGCCAAAATATTTCCAGCACAAAAGTGATCCTCATGGGGTTTCTGGAAACTCATAATTTTGTCATCGAAATTAATGATGTAGAAAAGTTATTTGTTATTTGTTTTTTCGAGTGAGAATTTCTGAATCCCAAACAATTATGATTACTTATTAATTAATTAACGGATATAACCGAGCTAGCTATGTATATATGTTCGACCAGACCGAATTTGAAGTAGAGATGAAGATTTACCAATCGATACAATATAAAAAGCGGTTGTGATCCTCGGATTTCGGGAACGATGCACTGGGATTTCTACTGAAAGTGCCTAAAGGAATGTTAAAATTAATACAGAACTATATTCTATAAGCGGATTTCTTTCAGATCTAGATACACGTTCTAAAAATTTTGTGCCACCAAGAACATAAAATTCCAAATTTAAATTTTTTTTTTGTATTTCGACATATTACAAATAATTGATATACTATATTTTAATATTGAAAATAATTATTTATTTAAAATAAAAAATATAATTACTAATTTAAAATAATTATTCGTAAAAATTATTAATTTTATCTTCTATAATTGTCAATTAAGTTTTGTCACAAATCCTTGAAATTTTCGAATTTTTATTATCTTTTTTTCGAAATTCTTCCAAAAAAAAATTATTAACCACAGTGTTCAATTCACCAACTCACCTGTGCACTTCATCCTCAGCGGCAATATGTTGGCAGCATTGCTGCAGCAACAACAATAGCCAAAACGAAATTAATTTTCCGTTCATAGTCCTTAAGAACCAAATCACTTTATATTGCTAAATATATTTTTTTAAAACTTCAAAAGTACAGTTTCGGCAAAATTCACCACACAGCGGAAGTCATAAGCGACCGCTTAATTGTATAAAAATGCGCAGTAACTCATGAGATCATACACATCTAATAAATGCGTTAATTATTATCCTTTAAGGATCTGCTGATCCTTCACTAGGCGCCTAATGGCCAGCAAGGCATATCCTTTTGCCTTCAAGCGCAGCGCATATCCTTTTTCACAATTTGCAATTCACTTTTTCAACACAATTTTTTCACTTTTTCAGTTTTCACTTGAACTTCACTACACTCGCGAGACTTGACGACGAAACGATACCGAGCGCTGGGCGCACGAAAACTGGCCAACTCAAGCGCAAGCTGGCACTTTTATAGGCCTGCAGAGGATGTCAAAAAAATATGTTTTTGAGTTTTTTTATAATTTTAGTTGCTTCAAAGCGCTTAGGTTCTCACCGCGCTTATGTTATACTGGATTGAAGCTCAGTGGAGCTCAGCATTCAGCAACGCGATTTTATCGCTGAAAAACAACAAATTGCATAAAAAATGCCAGGAATTTCAGAGCGGAAGTATGCGATAGCGTTGCCATATTTTCAAGAGCAGCTACACAGCAGCGAGCCGATCGTGCGCAGCAAACACAAACTTGGAGCTCACGCGACTTGCGCTCAGAGTTGCTTATCACACTACCAGCTAGCCGCATACTATACACCGAGTATGTTATGCAGCGGCAAACACTTGCTTACTTTGTATGTGTGCCTGAGAAATGTTTTTTTTTTTAATAAAAAATGCGTTTCAGTTTTATAAAATCATTAATAGTTTATAAAAAAATATGCTTCCTTTGTGCGAAATTGCCAATGTGTTGAGATGAGAAAAAAATCGCGATCGCTTGCGCTTGACATACTTTCTGCAACCGATAAGCATTGCTCCAACGCGCTAGCTCTGCATGAATGAGCGCAGCTTGCAGGTTGTTTGTGTGATATCATAATTTTTTTTCGGTTACATTTTTTATATGGTGCAAATATACTTTTATCTATGTTTTGAAGAAAAAATATTTTTATAAAAAATTTGCGAAAAAAAATAAAAATTTTTGTTTTGCATAAATTGCAAGAGAGATATGAAGTCGCTTACGTCCTTGAGTTTTTAATTGTTTGCAAACAATTATATGATTTTTTATGAAATTATATTTTGTTTTGCATAAATTGAAAGCGATATGAAGTCGCTAACGACCTTGAGTCAGGTTTTTTGCAATAAATTTATTATTTTTTATAACATTTTTTTTTTGCATTTGCATAAAAGGGATATGAAGTCTTTGAATTAAATTGTTTGCCAATTTTTTATATTTTTTTATGAAATTATTATTTTTTCCTTTTGGCATAAATGGAATGAATGAACTATGAAATCATTCCGACCTTGAGTTTTTAATTGTTTGCAAACAATATATACATTTTTTATGAATGTGCTATGGAAGCTCAGAGTTTTTTGTATAAAATTTAAGTACATTTGTTCTTCATTAAAAAAATAACAATTAAATAAACAAAAAATGTATGTTCTAGAAAGAACAATTCGATTTGTTTTTCAAATAACTTGGTAGTTATTATATACTGTATTCTTGTGAAAAAACTTTCACCTTAGTGTTATTCTAGAGTAATTTTAATAGTTTTAACTTTTTATATTCTTTATTTGACTGAAGGATCCCTTATTCGTATAATTTACATTTACTTATTAAGAAAAATATTAGAATATTTTCTATTAAGAAAATTCATTGGAGAATACTTTAGCTGTATCAATCAAGGTAGGAATCAAATGAGCAGCTAATGAATACACAATAATAAATTGTCTACAAATGCTCATTTCACCGTCCTTTAATGGAGACTTACTAATTTTATACAGTGGAATTTTTCTAACTCGAATCACTATAAACCACAAAAAACTTCGAGTCTCTCTAACTCTCGTGTTATAGAAATTTTCATTGAAACATAAATTTTTGAAAAAGCTGTAAAATATAGATTTATCCACAGTTTTAGTTATTTAATTCGCAAAAAGTTTTATTTAAATGCATTAAAATATATATTATATAATTTTGTTTGTGGCACTTTGCTATTTTTTGGCTCTTGACGTCTGTATCTCATGCCCTTGTTACACGATTTAAGAAATCTATAAATGTAATATAATTTTTTTGTTCGCCTCCATACGAATATAGGGACTCCTTTAAAATTGTTCCTTGATATTAAAATTTTAAATTTTTATACCCTGAACAGACAGGGTATATTAAGTTTGTCACGATGTTTGTAATACCCAGAAGAAAGCGTCGGAGGCCCAATAAAGTATATATATATAAATGATCAGTATGTTGAACTGAGTCTATTTAGCCATGTTCGTCTGTCTGTATATATACGAACTAGTCCTTCAGTTTTTAAGATATCGTTTTGAATTTTTGCAGATGCTATTTTCTCTTCAAGAAGCTGCTCATTTGTCGGAACTGCCGATATCGGACCACTATATCATATAGCTGTCATACAAACTGAACGATCGGAATCAAGGGCTTGTATGGAAAACTTCCGCATTTTACTACATATCTTCACGAAAGTTCACGGCTAAAAAGAATTAGTAAAATGTTTTCTTTTTTTTTACTTACTTTTTCTTACGCCTTTAGATTTGCTTAAACAAATAGTTACTGGTCGAAAAGTTCGATTTATAGAAGGAAGTTTGTATGAAATTTGACTTCTATTGTCAATTCAAAAGTTCGAGTTACAGAGTTACTTCGAGTTATAGAAGTTCGAGTTATGGAAGTTCCACTGTATTTGTTCTGCACTCTTATAAATACATAATATATTAGCTGTATTCGATTCGGTACTGGCAACGGCGAATACCGCAGACGATGAAACGATGAGCTAGCTGTACGACGAGTTATATGACGACATTGACATAGTTCAACGAATAAAAAGACAGCGGCTACGCTGGCTAGGTCATGTTGTCCGAATGGACGAAAGTGCTCCAGCTCTGAAAGTGTTCGCTGCAGTACCCGCCGGAGGAAGCCGAGGAAGAGGAAGGTCTGCACTGCGTTGGAGGGACCAGGTAGAGAGCGACCTGGTTACACTTGGGATCTCCAACTGGTGCCGAATTGCGAAGGAAAGAGAGCAGTGGCGCAGTTTCATCGATTCGGCTATAATCGGCTAAACGATTTCACGGTTTTTCAAACTACTTTTGATGCAACCCTGCGCTGACATATCTTCCAACGTAGGCGCAATTCTTCTGTCTATCTTTGTTGTAGAAGTTTCTCATTTTGCGCCAAAACACTTATTTGTATACACTTAGTTTAATTTTCTTTAAACCATTGATTTCAAATCGGAAGTTTTTAAAATGATTTAAAAAATATTTTTATTTTAATTTTTGACAATAATGTGTCATTTGAGCCATACACAATAGTAAAACTGATCTAAGATATGTGAAAAAGTATTTGTTGACAT
This sequence comes from Zeugodacus tau, assembly GCA_031772095.1. Taxonomy (NCBI): domain Eukaryota; kingdom Metazoa; phylum Arthropoda; class Insecta; order Diptera; family Tephritidae; genus Zeugodacus; species Zeugodacus tau. Next base: position 5,315,894 of record CM062653.1, on the reverse strand, counting down.
TGAATATTACAGTTATATCTCTTTAACGGGGAAGCCGCATACTCTCTTTTACGAATTGAAATCAATAACTTTGTTGTTGCTTTTAGAATAAAGCAGTGCCCACAACTAGCTAGCAGTGAAATGGCGAATCTAAGAAAGCTATTATTATTATTAATATTTAAATGGATAGCGCATTTGTTAGATCAAACTATATGGAGAAAAGATCATTTCATAATAAAATATTTCCAAATTTTATGATCGAATATAACGAATAACCAACGTATATTGAGAGTAAGGATAGCTAACAGAATATAATTTAAATCTATCTACACAACTCTAAAAGCTGTTCCATCTTACCCAAATCTTATATAAAAAGGCTACCAAAATTCTCTCTTACCCTACTCAAATGTTTCCGTTTGTTTGCCGAATAGAAATAGTTGGTCGAGTTGAAAATACCTTGATATCAAATACATATAATATTTATTCAAATACGTTGTGGTACAATAATCGAATAACCGGCCGTGAAACCCCAAACCCGGTATTGTACCCTAATAGGAACTCAAGATACAGATTAATTGTAAGCAAACAACGTTAATTAAATAGAAAAAAAAAGTTCTAAAATATGTATATTCCAAACCCCATTTAACTATAATACAAATTTCTTTCAAAAACTTCCCAGTAAACACATCAATAGCTTTCCAAGAATTATTTAAAGAATCCCCGAAAATACCCGCAACTAAGCGTAAATAACAAACACAATGTTTACAAACATATTAAAATATGGAGATAAAGTGAAAGAAATTCTAAGAATTTCATGAATGGAAAATCCATTATGCGACGTCCAATTTGTTTAAAAAAAATTTATCAAACTAGAGAACGCAAAGTAAAAATATGAGTAGCACTATGCTCAGCTAGATGTGTGTATGTATGTATGTTCTAATGCTGATAAGTAGTTGAAAGAAAAACAAAAACAATAATAAAATGTAGCTATCACTAGGCCTTGTGACATATAACAACAATTATATTGCGTCTATGATTTGTGACATAATCGCAAGAAATATAAATAAATATGCATTGGTTTATTATTATAGGCTTTCTGTACAATACAATGTAAATCTGTGCCTTGAACTTGAAATCAAGAGTTGTGTGCTCGTATTGTAATTGTTATGATTAAACTAGCTGTTAAGTAATTGTTATTGTTGTGGGAGGAGGGTGGAGAATAGAGACGCTTTGGCGCGTGCTATTTTTTATATTTTTTTAATGCTATATATTAGTAGTACTTTATAAATGCATTTTCTCAATAGAAGTATTAAATATGAGTATTTAAACAAAATGTTTAAAGCTTTATAAAGAGTTTAAAATTTTTAAGGATTTATTTAAATTTAAGAAAACTCAAATCTTAGGTTGACAAATAATTGTTCCTTAATCTGTTTCCATCTTCTTAATACCCCCCGTAGAAGTTTCCCTTCCTTATTTTCGAAGAACTCGGACAGAAATTTTTCACAAGCCTCGTTTGAGTTCAACTTTACACCACCAAGTGCATTCGGTCATGGACAGGAACAGGTGATAATCACTTGGCGCTAGGTTAGGTTAGGTTGAGTGGCTGCCAAACGACGCACCTAGGCCTTTGGGAGGCCCATTGTGATACCACTGGGACTGAGATCCCTCACACTACCGAGTCATCTTTAAACCACCCTGTGGTCCTAATAAAGTGAAAAAGTTCACACAATTTGACATGAGCAACTTCGCCCACATCCTCGAGAAAACCGCGTCCAATAGTTGCGATTCTTTTCCTGTACAGAGCCTTGCATCCACAAAGAAGATGTGTAATCGTTTCCTCTTCTTCTTCTTCTTGGCAGCTCCTGCAGTAATTGGCGCTATGTCCGGGCTATATGGTGGACGCGATGAAATCTCCCATCCGAGCTCCCGTAGCTTCTGACGAGTCATCAACGAAGTGTGTGGTCTGGCGTTGTCCTCGTGGAACACTACCTTTTTCCTGTTGGCCAATTCTGGATGCTTCTGGTCGATCGCTTGCTTCAAGCGGTTAAGTTGTTCGCAGTAGACGGTAGAATTAAGCGTCTGGTCATATGGCTGCAGCTCAAAGTAGATGATTGCCTTTCAATCCCACTAAACACACAGCAAAACCTTCCTGGCCGTCAATCCCGGCTTGGCCACTGTTTGGGACTATTCACCGGCCTACGACCACGACCGTTTATGCTTGATATTGTCGTATGAGATCCATTTTTCGTCGCCAGTCACCATCCCCTTCAAAAATGGGTCATTTCGTTTCAGCAGCATATCGCAGGCGTTGATTCGGTCCAGAAGGTTTTTTTGCGTCAAATCAAGTGGCACTCATACATCAAGCTTTTTTGTGTATCCAGCCTTCTGCAGATGATTTAAAATGGTTAGGTCTAACACGATGTTTTCCATGACTTGATCGGTATTCGTCGTCACTGGTCTTCCGCCGGCAGGCTTATCCATGGTGTCGTTTTCATGTTTTCACCCGCTCTGAATCATCGAAGTTCGAAGCGATAGAGTACCATGCCCCAAAACATCATTAATCTCACGGAACGTTTCTCTAGCGGATTTGGCTTTATCGAAGGAAAACTTTAAAATGGCGCGAATTTGGGCGTTAGTGAACTACATGTTTACACGTATATAACTGTTGAACGCAATATCGAAACTAATCATGCATAGCGTTGTTTTGTAGGTTATGTCAAAACCTTTCAAAGATGTATAGTATTCCCAGATACTAGCTCTGTAGCGCTTTATACATAGCCGCGAAATTCAAAATACAAAAAGGCGGAAGGGAAATATTTACCAACCTTTTTTAACACCCGCCTAAATGTAGGCAACGATCAATGAAAATATACATAATATGTTGCCTACATTTAGGCATCGACACAATTAAACTGTGCTTTTGTTCCCTCTAGCGTATTAAATACAAAAATTCAACAGTCTCTTCATCTAATACACGTCCACAAGTCTTTACAATCAACCCTGCAGTCTGTCCATCAGTTAATCAGTGAGGCATGCAAAACTAACCTCACTTTTGAAAAATAAACTAAACTACACCAGCAACACTGACTGGCACTTTCCATAACCCTTAACCAGCTACACCACCACCGCCAGCGCCAAGAGCCTGAAAAATATCTGCACTCAAGACAGTTGTATATTCAACATTAACTGCCAGCCAAACAATGGTGTCAGCAAAATGGCGAGTGGCAAGTGGCAAGTGGTGACTGTTGAACGACGCTTGACATCAAAGCGCCCAACAACAACCGCAACAATAGTAAATCAGTTGCACTTTTTACATGGCAGACTGACAGATGGACTTGTATGCAGGCGCAGTTAGAGATAATATTTAAATCTCAACAAGCGTTGGTTGCAGGCGAAATGGATTGAAGTAGATGTTGCCTCAGTGATGTTGCAATTGTTGGTGGATATGCAGGGAGTTTTATATTGCATTGTACTTTGATATGAACTTTTGATTTGACTGCTTTTGAAAATATTGACGTTAAACATAATTTTACTGATTCAACTCAGATGAGTAGCAAATAAATTATTCTAGATGAGAAGTTTTTTTGATATTTAGAGAGAATCAGATATATTTTATTTTGGTTCAAGAAAGTATAGTGAGTAATGACGAATTCAACCAATTTGGTAGTTTCTGAGCATGTATCGCGAAATGAATTTTCAATAATATTTTAACACATAATTGTTTCAGAACAGGGTTGCCACCTCTTAAGAAATAAAAAAATAATTTGGAAAATATCAAAAAAATACAAATTTAGTATTTTTGAAGTTAATCAGTGAAAATATAGTATAGGGTTGTCACTTTTTATTATATTGAGTTAAAGATCTTTCGATCTAAAATAATGTGAAGAATATTACAAACATTCAGAATAATATTGTATATAAAATGTAATAGAGCTAATATATTTATTAAGTCTATAAATGCAAATAAATTTATTGTAGGGTTGCCACCAAAAAAATTGGAAACTATTTGAAATATATATAAAGTTATATATTTGTATGAAAATTTATGTTATTTCAGGAAAATCACGCAACGAGAAATATATTTTCCTATAGGGTTGCCACCAAATAAAAATTTTGGTATAGTAAAATGTATAACAATTAATTTTTGTCATATCTACAAATATAAATATTGAAATTAAAAATAATATATGTAATGAAAGAGCAATGGGAAATCCTTTCGAATAGGGTTGCCAAAAATTAAAAAAAAAAATATTTTCAAAATAAAAAATAAAAAAAACGCATCGTGATGAAAGATACATTTCTATATACTCCAGGAAACGTATTTCACGGAATGCCAACCAAAATATAAGAAATAAGAAACTCTTTAATTTTCTGACAGCTCTTCCAACTCCTCCCTACTCCCTCTCAAGCATACTCGTATATCGTCAACTCGCTGACATCAATCATGGAACCACTTAAAATGCATTTAAATGCCTGCAAATTGTAGACAAGCAGCTAAAAAGCGATAATACGAAATTTGAGCAAGCAACAACAACAATGCAGAGTGAGACATAGCAAATCTGCGCTAAGAAGCTGTAGTAGTACCAACTTTTCACTATGAATTTTATATATGGAAAAGTTAGAGAAGCGCCACTTTGGCACTGCAATTACGACCGCCAATAAAGTATGCGCACTAATCAGCATATCAAAATTGCAGCGAGGGAGAGAGAGAAATCTTGGAGATAAGAGAGGGGAAGTGGAGGAAGCGAGAAGTGTTGGAAAAAGTGCATTAAGTGGAAAAGGAGAAGAAGAATGTCAAATGGGACGGGGGAATTTTTGCTACATATAGAGGAAGGTTAAAAGTAGTGATATTTTAGAACAGGGGGCATTGTAGAGAGAGAGAAAGCAGGAAACCATCAGATAAGATTTGTTGGCAGATAATTTTCCTAGCTGCACACCACCAAAGTTGCCGCTAATGAAGTCGCGGCTAATGATATTTACACTGATGAAAGCCATTATGTTGATGAGCTAAAGATGCTGACAGAAATTTTCGTAAACATGCGCCACACCGCTCTCCCCTCATTGTTGAGCAGGCAACTAGTTACATGGCTTGTGACAATGCTGCTTTCACTTAGGGTGCAACATTTGTGTGAATCGCGCGTATAATAAGGACACCCGCAGGCATTGCCAACAGTTGTGGCGAGAGCACACATGCATATATTTGGTTATAAATATACATATAGATATACATACATATACATATGTATATGCGACTGTGTGAGTTAACGAAAATCTGCTACAAAACTATGAAGTTTCTTGCGAAAGCCGCAAATGACAACAACAACAAAGCAGTAACTGCACTAACAAGTGACAGTAAGTAATGAAAAGAAGAAATAAAATAAATAAAAATAAATTTCAGAAAAATAAAAGCAAAAACAAATTGCAGCGCATTAAACAAGTGTTGAATTATCTGGCAGAATGCAATGAAGTGTAGGCGCTCGCAACAGCAAAACCGCTAGTAATACAACTGCCACATTGCCTGCCTGCCTGCCACAGCTAAAGTTGCAATGTGTGTTGGTGTGAGTCTGCCTTGCATGTGGATTATTGTGCGCGGCCTTGCAGGCGTTGAGGCGTTGCGGCGGCAGCTGCGAAATTAGTATTCATGCCCGCAGTGTCATTTCTAGTGCGCGGCATATCCGCGCAAACTTTTGCGTGTACGCGCGACGCAAGTTGAAGATTGATAGGCTAAGTGTTGGAGGCGAGGAAATGAAGGCGTGGCGGTGAGAAAGTGTGTGTGTGTGCAGCGGATGCAGTAGCCGCGCGATGCGTGAAATGAACTTTGCACCGCAAATGAAGCAAAGCGAAATGTGTTGCAACAACAACAATAAGTGCAATAATTTTCCAGTAAGAATATACCCAGTGTACAATATCGATCTACTCCAAAACTGAATGTTTGAAGTGAAAATGTAAATTTTGCAATTTTGTAGGAAAATAGTGATTACTGGAGCTCTCTCATTGATCTGACACCCAGATCCTTACGAAATGTAGTTAATTCATAAAATTACCTATTTTAAATAAATGTTCTAAATGTTTTTTGGTTGAATATCTCAATCAGTTTTAGACTGGTCCCAAACGTCTGTTGGTCTTTATGAGAATACTTTCTTTTTTGATCTCTCTTTTGAATTTCTGATTTATTTTTAATCTTTTCCAGTTTCATATTATTCATCTTTTTTTAGAATCTCTACTGAATTCTCTGTAATTAACTGAACCTAATTATAAGTCAGTTCTGTTTATATAGACCTACACCTTTTGGAAAATACCATAAATCATTCCATAAATATGTTACTTCATCACCCCAAGATTTCCCGAGAACCAGCACAGCACATACGTATATTTTGCCCTATTATCTTTTCATCCAGTAACATTGTTTGGGCAAAACTAATCTAGACGACAACTTCGTAAAACCTCCATCTTAGAAGCCCCTTCCTTATTTGTGAAGAACTCGGACAGCCACTTTTCGTAAGCCTCTTTTGAGTTCAACTTTACACCACCAAGGGTGTTCGCCATGGACAGGAACAGGTGGTAATCATTTGACGCTATGTCCGGGCTATATGGTGGACGCGATAAAACCTCCCATCCGAGCTCCCGTAGCTTCTGACGAGTCATCAATGAAGTGTGTGGTCTGGCGTTGTCCTGGTGGAACACTACACCCTTCCTATTGGACAATTCTGGATGCTTCTGGTCGATCGCCTGCTTCAAGCGGTCCAGTTGTTCGCAGTAGATGGACGCAGAAGCGTCTGGCCATATGGAAGCAGCTCCTAATGGATGATTCCCTTCCAATCTCACCGAACACACAACAAAATCTTCTTGGCCGTCAATCACGGCTTGGCCACTGTTTGGGACGATTCACACACGACCGTTTTGGTTGATATTGTCGTATGTGATCCATTTTTCGTCGCCAGTCACCATCCGCTTCAAGTTCGTCGAGTTCGTTCCGTTTCAACAGCATATCGCAGGCGGTGATTCAGTCCAGAAGGTTTTTTTGCGTCAAATCATGCGGTACCCAACCATCAAACTTTTTTTGTGTATCCAGCCTTTTGCAGATGATTTAAAATGGTTTGGTGACTAACTCCCATCTCCTGGGCGATGCCACCAGATGCTACATGGCGGTATATCTCAATGGTTTCCATGATTCGATCGGTATTCCTCGACACAGGTCTTCCGCCATTCGTCGAAACCATTAATCATTCATAGCGTCGTTTTGTAGGTTATGTCAAGACCTTTCAAAGATGTATAGTATTGCCAGATACGAGCTCTGTAGCGCTTTATACATAGCCGGGAAATTCAAAAGACAAAAAGGCGGAAGGTAGAAATTTGTCAACCTAATATTTTCCGTCTGCTGGGTATAACAATTTCCGCGCAAGACTTTTTCATATTTTTCTTCTTTAAGTGTCGTTTGCGAAATACTCACACCAGCGCGTGGCGCCGCTGTCATGCGGACGGCATGTAAATCCTTAATTATGACATTACTTTGCATATTAGCGGGCGCGTGCAGCTGCACACACGCTTACCAGAGTACTTTCCCATATACGCACACACGCTAGTGCTGATAGTGCCAGAGCGAGTGGCAGCAATTTACACCCGTTAACAAAGTTGCGCTACTCACTTTCCGAACTCGCACTTACACGCTTTCGACTCACTAACCAGCAACTTGAAGTTATTATGATAAATAGCATTGACTATGCGAATTTGTAAGTGAGTGTTTGTGTGTGTGGATGTGAGTATGAGCAGTTGATGGTGGTAGATTTCAACTACCGTCGCGTCGGCATGACACTTCCGTTTTTGCTGTCACACACTTCCTTCCTTCCTGCACAGACTGACGCTTGACTGCCTGCCTGCCAGTCTTCTACTACGTGGCATCACTATCAGTAATGCTGCTTCCTTTAAATATATATCTTCGCATGCAGTTTTTTTCAGCGCTGCATAACTGTTAAAGTTTTCTATACACTTAATATGCGTTGTCGCTTATTATCGAAAGTAAGTCTAACAAAGTTGGCAGAATTGCTGCGCTTGCGCATGCGCTTCTGACTGCTTTGTCGGCGGCGGCAAACAAAAAGTGCGTGATATGAAAATGAAATGACATTTTTTGATTAAAAGAAAAAAGTTATGTTTTAATACCAACTTGCCAACTCAAAGGATGAGCGGAGCTGAGCTGAGCTGTTAAGCGCTGCAATGACTTTGACTGATACTGACACTAACGCCTGACTTTGTCACATGCATTGTAAGCCAGCATCTGCTAGCTTGGATGTATGTATGGAAATATTTCTTTGTTAAAAGTCATAAAGTATTTTCGTGTGCTCATATGAAAGGATTAAATTAGGGATTATTAGTTACAGCGAATTTTCGCGAATTTTTATGAGAAATACATGAGCATGTAAGGCAAGAGATTTATTTTTCAGCGAATTTATTAAAACTTTTGCTTTTGATAAACTACAAAATTAAATTTTTATATTAAGAAAAACTCATTTTATAAAGGGAGTGGATTTTGGAATTCCTTTTTTAGTGGTACCATATTAAAAACCTAAAAAATTAATAACGAAAACTACTATAATTTATCTAAAATATGAAATCCGAAGTCATGTATTCAAAAGAAACACGAAATATGTTCAAAAAAAATTATTTCTTTATAGATATATTCGCAGAAAAAATCAACTGAACGCCTAAAAGTATGCCTTATGAAAATATATGCTAGAAAAACTCCTAAGCTTGATTGAAAATATAAAAACCTAAGCCAAGAATTAAAGGAAATAAGGGAAATTAACGCAATTCCCTCTTTTTAAGGCGTTCTGGTAGCAAAAATAAACTGTACGCCTAAAGGTATGCTTTCAAAAATTACAAAGGAGTACGAGAAGTGAAATTATTTCGAATTCAACTCAAAATTCAGAAACTTATCAGCAAATTAGTGATTCTTATTTATTTTATGTATATATTTCTTATTCCTAAATGAATTTAAACTGTCACTTTAGCTCCATAGTAAATATGCACCTCCATACAATATTCAAACGCAATTTATTAAATTCGAAAGTTAGTCAGCTAGTGTCTATTAAAATGCAGCTAACCAGCCTGTTGACTTCAGTGAATTGACTTACAATGCCATTGTCTAAAATATTTCTACACTCTACTGCATAAATCGCTTAAATACTCACCACAGTGCAGTCAATTGTGACAAAATCATTGAAATATGCTGAATGCAAAAATGCCAAGCAACAAATCTCAGGCGATTAAGACAATTATTCAAGCTACGTTTGCGCATTTATATACAAATGTGTTGCAATGGTTGTACTTTTTTGCATGAAAGATGTTCTTCGGTAGTGTTGCACACCATTGCGTATGCGTAACCATAGGCCTTTTTTGAGTTGGCGTACAAATATATAAATGGAGATATGTGTTAGGTTAGAGAATTATTTTTGTTGTCGTAAAGTTTGGTTAAATTGGTGTACGATTATACGATGTGTGTTAAATAAAGCAAATTTCAACATTTCACCAGACAAGACTCCATAATGTGCAATGGAAAAGGTCCTAGAGAGAAATGCTGTAATCGTGGTTATAAAAAATTGACTTAAAACAAAATTTATATCAATTATGAAAATTTAAAAAAAATCGGGTGTATGCGAACATTTTATTAAAAAAGACACAGCTGTTAGTTTTGACTTTAAAATTAGTTTAGTCACGAAAATTCACTTTACATATGACACGAAGATCATCAAAATCGGTTCAGATTTACTGAAGTTATGATTATTCAAAGTGTTATGACTGAAGCTCCGCCGGGCAGCGGCAGCGGATATGATATTGCCAGAACCGGATATGGGCACCCGGAATCGGAAATGACACAACCGAAAATTATGTTTCAGGAAACGGATATGGGTTTCCCCAACCGGAAATTAAACAAGTTTGCAGAAATGAAAATGAAGCAACCGGAACCGGATATAAATTAACCGGAAATGAAGTTACCAAAACCGGATATGGACTTCCGACATCGAAAATGATACAACCGGATATGGTGTTGAATGGACCAATCGAAAATGATGTTTCTGGGACCGAATATGTGTCGGCCGTATATGATGCTGCCGGAACCGGAAGTGATACAACCGGAACCGGATTCAAATTAACCGGAAATGATGTTTCTGCGACCGAATATGTGACGGCCGGGTGTGATGCTGCCGAAACCGCATATAAAGCAACTGGAGATGAAGAAACCGGAAAAGGATATGGAGCGTACGGAAATATTTTACCGGATATTCGGTATATAAATGACGGAAGTGGAGATTGGAGAGATAACGTTACTTCTCCCGGAAGTGCCTAGTGACTGAAGCAGCGTCACCTTCAGCCCAAAATTCGAGTTTGAGAAGTGTTTCGACGTTTGGAAGAAGCGCTGCCATAAATGTCGAATTTCGAATTAGCACTATTTAAAAGGCGGCAACTTAATCCTTCTGCTGTTAACACATATTTCACGCAGTAGATGATTATGAATTCTATTTTTTTAAGAAAACTCAATTTCAGTCAAAAATTAATAATATTTTCCAACCATATTTTTGTGTGCACAACAAATTTTTTCAAATATTTTTCAGAATATCCGCTTTCATATTCAAATAATATTCTGACTAACATTATAATGTACTACAAAATCCTTTCTCTAAAACTGTATTACGCCTCTAAAACTCCAAAATAAAACTTATTTTCAAAAACAATAGGGAAAAAAGTACTTTTTTCCCTGCCTTCTACACAATTCAATTACCAAGTATAATGGAAAATTGAATGAAGGAATTAAAACAATTGCAATTTTGCAAATTTTCTTCAACATTTCCGACATTTCGTAAGCCACTTCGCAAATGCCAAATCACTCTAAAACTGAACTGGAAACGGCATTCATACAAGTTGCTCATACCACACGCGTACAACCGTATGCCACAATATACTATACATACATTCACATGTGTCTCCACAAAAATTTCAAAAAAGAAAACAAAAGAAATCAAAGTCTATGCATGTAAATGTAAAGTTATATACCCTGCCAGCCAGGCCTAACCACTTTCCCCTCATGTTTCTTCAATTACTAACACCAACGCACACGTTTGGGTTGTTTTGTTTTTGTATTCGTACGTGTGAGGGGAATAGTGGTTAAAAAACTCACAAGCAGCTATGCTGGCCTATGACAAACTCACCACTTTTTTTACCACTTTTGTGGGTTTAAAAAACTTCGGTTTAACCAGCTTATTCACCACCTTTGGCTGGCAGGGTAGTATTGACATGTGTATGTATGTGTGTAGCTGTACGGATGCAACAGCGCAAAGTCAAGACACAATAGCCGAAAACACTTCAATTTCATTGGAATCCCTTGTTTACCCATTTGCGCTTGGCTGCATTTGGAAAATAAAACATGCACAGACAAACACACGCGCATGCTTGTGTAAGTATACAGACATAAATATAAGCACACTTACACACGTGCTTACGACACGTAAGTCAGCAAGCTCAAGGCATACGGCATACTCATAGCAAAGTAAAGCAGTGTAGTGTACTTAGCAGGACAAAGGCCTATGATGGAAAAAAAATACGAAATAAAACAACAATAAGAAAATAAAAGCAACAACAACAAAAACAACAACAAGACAAAAAACAATAACAAAAATATAAAACAACAATAACAATTACAACAAAGAACTACAATAACAACAAAACAAAAAACCAAAAATTGCTTAAACCGAAAATATAAATCGGCACGAGCGACATGTGAAGCAGCAGCGGAGTGGACATGAGTGCAAGGGGAAATCAGAAAACTGGAAAACTTGTGGTAAAATTGTATAAGCCAACAAATACAAGCGCATATTACATAAGTGTGTGTGTGTGCTTCCGAAGCAGTCAAGCAGTGCGACAAGCCTAGTTTCAGGCGCAGGAGCGAGCAATTTGCGATGGTGTCGCTCCTTAGAGGCGCAGTGAGCAGCCACACACAAGCTGGCTAAAGCTCGTAATAATATTTGATCGCACACAACGGACGAGCAGAGGCCAAGGCACACATACATATACATATTCGTATGAGTTGAGGGTTGCCACCAGCGCGCGCTGTGTGTGAATTGCCTTAGCCGCTTGCGACAACTGCCTACAACCAGCGGAGGTGGCATATACATATGAAACCTTCAGTAAGTAACTGTGTGGGCTGCTTAAATGCCGCCGGCAATTTCCTATGCTCCTGCAACGTCACACCTAAGCCACACTCACACTCACACACACACACATGTGTGATCGCATTAATCGCAGGATATTTTGTATTTTATTCTCAGTTTGGTAGAAAATTTAGTTGGCCCAGCGCCAAATTTGACACAAGGGGTTAGCCAAAGCGACTGTCGATGCCACAGCAACAACAACAACAAGGCATACATTACACCCACGTCTACTAAGCAACAACACAGCAGCGCACAACGCAACTGCAACTTGCGAACAACAACAGAGCACATGTGTATCCATATTTAGTGTTGTTGTTGTCGTCATGCTTGACAATCTATGAGCGAGCAAAGTCGGTGCTGTGAGTATGAAGAAATATAAGAATACCAGCCTATGCCTGCATAAATGCATAAGTATTGTTGTTGTTGTTGTTTTGAACTTCCTCGCTGGCAGCTGAAAGGACATGCGACATTTGTATGACAGCTGCAGGCGGCGGCTGTGTGCGGCAAGGCGAGGCAGCACTTCGCAAACTCGAAAGCGCACAACCTCGGCATATGTGCGACAACAACAACTATCGAATACAATAAAAATCCAGCAGTCAACCAAGCCAGTCATACACATAGATTAGACGTCTGGGATAAAGCGCAAAGAAATTTCAACTGCACACCAGCAGCCGTACGAACTCCTCTCTCCTGCAAGCACGAATTGTCGTGGTTGCGAAAAATTGTAGGCGGTTTTCAAATATATGACCCTCAACTGCTTGCGGCGACACTGCTTGAGCTTGTTACATACATATTTGCTTCGATACACGAGTGTGTGCCACCGTTGGCCTGTCTTGTGCGCCTCAATGCATGTCGATTTTTAGGCTCAACGTCAACTTCGATTGCTTCCACTACAACGCCGCCATTGCTCTGACAATTGGACTGTGTGCAGGCCCGTCGCAGCACTGCTCACTCAGTCACTCGTTGTGATTATGGGTGCCACAGCAAACCCCAAATCACAATGTACGAGTAGGAATATGCAAATGTGTGTGGCGGTTGAAAGCTAAAAAGTCAAAATTTGTGCATAAGCAATGGCAAAGTGTACACAAAGAATTATTTAGTGGCAAATAGACGGAGAATACTCCCTTTAGCTGCTGCAATAAATCTACGAAGTTCGATTGGTGTGGCATTTGAAGTGCATAATTTTATTGCTTTGGCATTAGAATTTAAAATAGTTAGACGGTAGGCAGGTTTCTGGGACAAGAAAATATATTATTGGCTTTACTTTTAATATGTGGAAGATGTCCCAAAGCGTCTTCTTCACACCTCAGTTCATTAGTTCTTGACAAGTTATGGCAATCTCTGGTGGATGATAATCGAATGGTTCCAGCAAAAGACCTTTAGGTAGGTTCCATTATAATTCCACATATGTATATTGCTTCAAGCTTCAGCAGCTCTAAACTCTCTGATCTCTTCGTTCTTTGTTCTTCTTCACAATGATTATTATTTGTACTATGAAAAAATGATGTGAGATCAGCCCTGGATGTCTATTGGTGAAACATTTCCATGAACTCGTTGGTTCACTACAGTGCTACTATGAGCAAGTAACTGAGATAACCGAACATTATATAAATATATCTAGGAATGCAGTAAACTGGTGGATGGAGAAAAGTGAATAGCATTGGAATAATCAGCTTTAGTGATAAACCAGAAGCATTAAAGATCATTCCAACCACCAACAGCAGTATCGGGTTAAATTAACCTTGTAATAAACCTTTGAACACATGGAAAGGCTTGAGACTATATCAGCATATGAGATGTGTTCAAAAAATAATAGGAATTTTCGTTTTTAAAAACTATTTATTCAAAAAAATAGTCCCCATTTGTTATTATACTCTTATGTCAGCGCTTCTTTCAATCATCGAAACACTTCTCATACTCGATTTTCGGAATGGCCTTCGGGTCTCTCAGCGATTTCTCGTGTGCTTGTAAAAGGAAGGTTCCTTAAGGTTTTCTTTTTGACTTTGAAAATTGGAAAAAGGTCACACGGAGCCATGTCTGGTGAATATGGAGGCAGAGTCTGGGGCATCCTTACAGTGTTAATTTTGACCAAGAATTCATGAACAACCAACGAATTGTGAGATTTCAAAGAAAGAAAATCGCCAAGCTCACAAAAGCTCAAGGACATACATGTCAACGTAATAAAAATATAAAAAACTGACAATTCGACTTTTTAACAATTCGAGATTTTAAAATTCCCGTTATTTTTTGAACATACTCGTATACCACTTTTAACTTCTGCGGCACTAAGATCAGCTTATCTCTTCGTTCTGGGAAGAACCGGGTACAGAGAGAACTCCATTTTATTTAAATCTCACAAAGAAAGTGATGAACTTGTGGATCAAAGCCTTAATAATTTAAATATATAAAGCTATAAAGAAAAGCTTAGGACTCTATTAGTATACAATTTCGTCCATCAACCTGCAAGAGTTGCTAAACTATACTTCCAATTAAGTAAAAAAGTTCTACTGTGAGCAGTAATATACTGAACTACGCACTCCAGATGAAGGGGCCTTCTTACTAAAGTAAGGACTATATGGATGAAAAATTGCGGGAAGTACTGTGAAGAAAGAAGATGGTCTAGAGATACCAGTGCACTACTATGCAAATATCTCCATGCCGACTTTTTGTTTTTTGACTTTCGCGGCTGTGTATAAAGCGCTACAGAGTTCGTATCTGGCAATACTATACATCTTTGAAAGATCTTGACATAACCTACAAACCGACGCTATGCATGATTAGTTTGGATATTGCGTTCAACAGTTATAGACGTGTAAACATGGAGTTCACTAACTCCGAAATTCGCGCTATTTTAAAGTTTTTTTCTTTGGAAGCAAATCCACTAGAAAAACGTTCCGAGAAATTAATGGTGTTATGGTACTCTATCACTTCGAATTATCACTTTCGACGATTCATAACGTGTGAAAACGACATCATGGATAAGCCAACCGGCGGAAGACCTGTGATGATGAATACCGATCAAATCATGGAAAACATTGAGTTAGACCGGCATGTGGCATCCCGTAACATCGCCCAGGGGATGGGAGTTAGTCACTAAACCATTTTAAACCATCTGCAGAAGCCTGGCTGGAAACACAAACAAGCTTGATGTTTGGGTGCCACATGATTTGGCGCAAAAACGCTTTCTGGACCGAATCAACGCCTGCGATATGCTGCTGAAACGGAACGAAATCAACCCATTTTTGATGCGGATAGTGACTGGCGACGAAAAATGGATCACATACGACCATATCAAGCGAAAACGGTAAAACGGTTGTGGTCGAAGGTCGGTGAATCGTCCCAAACATTGGCCAAGCCGGTATTGACGGCCAGTCAGGAAGGTTTTGCTGTGTGTTTGGAGGGATTGGTAGGGAATCATCCACTATGAGCTGCTCCCATATGGCCAGACGCTAAACTTTACCATCTACTGCGCACAACCGGACCGCTTGAAGCAGGCGATCGACCAGAAGCGTCCAGAATTGGCCAATCGGAAGGGTCTAGTGTTCCACCAGAACAACCGCAGACCACACACTTCGTTGATGACTCGTCAGAAGCTACGGGAGCTCGGATGGGAGGTTTTATCGCGTCCACCATATAGCCCGGACATAGCGCCAAGTGATTACCACCTGTTCCTGTCCATGGCGAATGCCCTTGGTGGTGTAAAGTTGAACTCAAAAGAGGCTTGTGAAAAGTGACTGTCCGAGTTCTTCGCAAATAAGGAGGGGGGCTTATACGAGGGGGTATTATGAAGTTGTTGTAGAGATGGAAACAAATTATCGAACGAAACGACGCATATTTGAACTAAATCCGATCAGAGTAACACTTTTTATAAAGCATTGAATGAAGAGCAAAGAAGCGGAAGGGAGATATTTGCCAACCTAATATAATATTTGTAATGTAATAGTGATGATGTAAAAGGAATGGAATATGCGGGATAGATCGATCGACTTGTTAGGATTAAACACCAAGGATCAGTTGATTGCAGCTTGTGCTCTTATTGATACTCTATAAGTTGAAATCAATTGAATATTCTTTATTTTGAAACATTTCAATTGCTCTCCATCTATATAAACAATATTTAAGATTTTCTTTCAGTGTACCCTCACTTGCATAAAAATCTCAAGTCCTGCCACTGTGTACACACATGCCTGTGTAGGCATTTAAGCTAAACACAAGCGCGAATGTGACAAACTAAAATGCCAAACATTATGTGACCGCACATTTTTGTACGAAAATATGCAAACCACAAACACACAAGTGTGTACATATGTTTGTAGAGACATGTTTTTGTCTCAGCGCAATTGCAGCCACTTGAAAGCGAAGTTTATGGCGAAGAGACTTTCAATGTGGGTATACTGTATGCGCGCGCGAATTGCCGAAATTAGATGGAGTAAAGAATTGAAATTGCATATGCAAAACGATGGCGGTATAAAATATGACCAACAACAATAACAAGCAACAGCACACCAAACGGCATAAGCAATTGTAATAAAGTAGCAGTGCATTTAAATGGGCTACAAATGTGCGCGTCGCGAGTTTTCGGCAAGTGCACAGGAAGATACACACATGCATATAAACACATATGCAAGCGAATGCAGCGACATATACAAAATCACATGCAAAGTGGTTGCGCTTGAGAGCTTTACTTGCGCTGCGCTTGCTTGCCATTGATACACATGTGTGTGTTTGTATGTCTGTAAGCCGCTTCATAGACTGCACTTTCCGAGTCGCTGTTTTGTGGGCGTTTTGTAAAATTTATATGCGAAATAAATTCGTGAAGTGGCGTCGGCGGCGGCGGCGGCGTATTTAAGCTGCTGCCACAAGGATAATAGCATTGCCGACGCCACTCCTTTGCTTGCAAGCGCCAAGCTCACATATATTTTTTCCAGCTGCTGCCTTTCAAAGCTTGGTTGGTTGAGGAAAATTTTTTGCTTTTTTTTGCTTGCCAGCCTTCCGCCGGCTTCTTTACGGCATGTGAGTAAATGTATTGAATGTGTGGTGCGGCATAAGCCTATTAATTTGATATGTACACGATAGCTCATGTGCAAACACACTCACATACTATATGTATATATCATGCCACACTATCTCTTCCGCCACAACCGACAATCACTTTTGTAGCATTGGCATTATACTTTTAAATAATATTCACATGAAATATCAATTAATTTCTTTTCACTGTGCACACAAACAGCCGACCATTTTGCAGCTGATTGCTCGGTGTGCTTTTAAATACATTTGCACATATATTTTTGTAAATACAAATTTATACATTTTAGCGTAGAGTTTTTTCGACAGCTTTTTCAGCTACTACTTTCCATTTGCCCTCCTTGCATATCCTTTATGGTTTTAATTTTGGTTGTATTTTTTTATACTTTTTTAATTCCATCAAAAGCGAAAATTAATTTTTTCCTTTCAACACACACGCGGCACGCATGGCATGCTTGTGTATCAATACAACGATCGCTTTTAATTTAAATGCCGCCGTTCACTTGTATGGTAGTGATGCAATCATTGATAACGGTTTTGTGATAAGTGAGGCATGAGCATCGTTTTGGGTATATATGAATATTCTGCGTGAAAAGTAACAGAATTTAAAGATAATTTGCTCACAAATTAAGTCGAACACCATAAAAACTAACTAAAATATAATACAAAATTCTTGCTTTAGCCACATGAGCTTTCACTAGTTTCGGAAATCACTGCTCAGTTATCTGATATTGAGCTCTGTTATTCAGAATACAAATTATCAGTTTATAAATTTTGTTATAATCTGGACTTTAATAAATAAAAAGCTTCTACCGCGAGCTTTTACATACGCTTTCATAGAAACTTTCACGAAAAATTAAACTTAAATTTTAGATCTGGTGAAAATCTTCATTAATAATAATTATAACAAAATTATTTACCAAGCTTTCATCAAACTTTTAGACTGAGCTTTCATAAAAGCTTTCACTTAAATTGCTTTAAAAACTGAAATATTTCATTTCAAACGGATGAAGACGCTCATAAAAAAATGAAAGCTTCTCCAAAAGCTTCCATGCGAATTTTCACATGAGCTTTCACAAAAAAATAGCATGAAATAGTTTTGAATATTATGAACAATGAAAAACATAAATTTAAAGTTACTTTCTACACCGAATGTGAGAATAATCTACAAAAAAGCTTATACATACACACCAAATTTCACCTTATTATTAAAAAAGCTTTCATAAAAACTTCACCTAAAAATAAGTCGGAAAATATTTACAAAATTCTTATTTTAAACTGATAAAGACACTAATACAAATCAAATTGAAAGCTTTCGCAAAAGCTTTCATGCGAACTTTCACAAGAACGAGTATGAAATTGTTTTGAATATTATGAACGATGAAAATGTTAAAATTTACAGTTACTTACCACACCGAATGTGAGAATAATCTACAAAAAAGCTTATACATACACACCAAATTTCACCACATTATTAAAAAGAGCTTTCATAAAAGCTTTCACTTAAATCATCTCAGGAAATATTTACAAACTTCTTATTATAAACTGATAAAGACAAAATTGCTCAAATTGAAAGCTTTCGCGAAAGGAAACTTTCACGTGAGCTTTCACAGGAACGAGTATGAAATAGTTTTGAATATTATGAACGCTGAAAAAACAAATTTAAATCAAATTCACCAAATTATTAAAAAGAGCTTTCTTAAAAGCTTTCACAAAAGTTTTTAATGGGAACTTTCACAGAGCTTTCACAAGAGCGAGTATGGAATTGTTTTGAATATTATGAACGACGAAAATGATCATATTTACAGTTACTTACCTTACTGAATGTGTGAATAATCTACAAAAAACACAAATAAACAGTTGGGTAAATAAAAAAATAGACACAGACCCCGCAACTCTTACTGTTCTCGTTGCAGATCATGTAAAAAAAATTGTGTTTTTCCTTTCAATTTTTTCACTTTCCTTCGCTGATTAACCACATACATAAAAACAGTTGGTTCAAAAAAAGCCACTCCACACAATAATTAAATGCAATCAATATGCAGCCTCTTCATTATACCTCAATACTTTGTATACTTTCTGCACTGTTAGTCCATTGGAAAGCTTTCATTGCACGCTACGCAGCGCTCTTTCAACGTCCGGCGCATTGTAAATGTTTGAAGTGTATATGCACTTAATTGCAAGTGTGAGCGATTTAATTGAAAATATGAATTACCATTCAAGTGCTGTTTCAAGTTATTGCTTGTTTCAACATACAATAATGGTGGCTTGGCATTAAGTGCGGGTTTTTCCTGTTTTGTTTTCAAGGGGATTTTTTCATAGTACTTAGGATGTTACTCATACGCCATGTTGTAAGCAGAATAATATGAATTGCATATATTTGTGTTTGGCTAAGTAAATTGTAGATAAATACGGTAAAATATGAGTTTAGCTGCTTGTTACTCGTATTTCCACAAGCTATATTTTACTTATAAATTAAATATTGGAATCAGACTGGGCGTATGAGTAACTTTTCTTCGCTTTCTATAATACATAAGTTACTCATACACCCTGTAACTTTATTAATGATTTGTTTTAGATTTCATTATATTATTATTATTTCTCTTGTTCTATATTATACCTCAGTCAAATAATTATATGTGCATGAACATTTTGCAAAAAAAAAAAATAAAGTTTACAAAATTGCAAAATATTTCTAAGTATGCAGGTTTGTTATTATTAATGTATACGATATGAAAAACAAAAAATTAAAAAATTTCTAAATATTTTTTAAACTATAAAACAGAATTGAAGTTTAGGCTAATAGTAAATATTTATATGTGCATTTTACTATTTTTACCAGTAAAGCCTATACATTTGAGTTTAACTGAAAGAAATGTTTATTTTAATAGTCAGTAGAAGTGTCCTTATATTTTAAAACTAAATTAAGCCGCTTCCAAAACATCGCTTGTAGTAGGACTGTCGTTCCTGGCGCCAAATTTAATTTTTCTTCGTCACTAAAGACTGTATTCTATCAATCATCGGCACTGAATTGGTATTTATTTGCAAACCTCAAATGTGCTTTATTGTGTCTTTCTTTAGCGTTGGTTTTGGTGCTATGAAGGTGTGTTTCAGAAACTGATTTTTATGTATAATTTTAAAAATTATATTTATTGTGATTCTCCGTCTTAACGAGGTTCATATTTGATCGCTGCTTATCAAGTTCGCAACTACTAGCCGTCGAATCATCCTTTCGCATCGCTCATCAATGTTGTTGTTTTTCGTCCGCTGCGTCGCACTATACCATAATTAGTGGGGTTTTTAAGAAATTTTGAGATACAGTTCCGATGTCGCTTTGGTCTAGAGCCATTTTGGAACCGCTTTCATGCATTCCTATGATTATTACTTGTTCCTCGGCTGATAAACTAGTACCACGAGGCATTTTAGGCTTAAAGTTAAATAAATGTAATCAAATTTTTAATAATTCATTAAGTTAATGCACCTACAATAATTTTGAAAACAAATTTTAGCAAAAAAAGTTTTTGCTGCGACACTATCAGTAAGAAAGATCCGCTAAACTGATTTTGCACATATAAATATTTACTATGCAATACCCAATTCACAAGCACATTCTTAATGTAACTGTACAACGAACGAGAAAAGTATGAAACAATTTTCGTTGCATAGTAACGGTAACATATCAACCTTTTATTCCACATTTACCGAAATCCAAAAAATAACAGTGAATAAGAAATATAAACAAAAGCAGAAATGCACATATAATTATTTGACTGGGGTATATGTATATAACTAAATCCATCTTTGACTACCATGCCCCTAAAATGTTACTCATACGCCCCGTCTAACAGCAAGCAACTCTTTAACTCACCTCATTCTCATTTCTACTTTGTATGCTTAACTTTTACTTTATTTGTATTTAAATTTCTGTTTATTTTCGCTCGTTTTTGTATTTGATTTTGCTTTTATTTGCTTTATGACTTTATTTGTTGGCTTTTGTCATTTAAGTTCGCTATAAGCTGTATGTAAATATTTCATTAATTTACGCTTTTCATTGTAATCCGGTATTTGGTCGCTAAATGACAAACACTGAGCACATCGGAAGCAGCAGAAGTTCAGATATACATATATTCAAGTCCCAACATTGAAATTAGAGTAGTGCGCCTAAAAGTATGCTACGAAATATGCAAAATCAACAGAAATGTCGCAGCTGTGGGTATTTGTAAGGTATTTTCGTTTGCAGGAAAGCTTTTTGAGTCACAAATATACAAAATTACATGCATATTTATATTCTATATACAAATTGATATCAATAAATAGGCATATTATTCACAAAACTACAAAATATTGAAGCTTCAGCACTGGCATTACATAAAATAACACCTTTCTTAAACCAAAAACTTCTATTTAATGCTGTAATTCATTGTAATATTTTATTACAGCACTGCTTTTCAAGGTCAGTGTACTTTATTGCCTTCACTACAAGCCTAACTCCCACCAGACTGTGCTGCCACAAGCTGAGATGTCGGTGAAAGAAGCTAAAACTGAAATTAAACAGTAACAACTGTAAATAAAACAACAACACAGCATTGTGAGAAGTTAAACACATATCCACAAACACACAGAGATGCATACACCTTCTTAACGCCTGCTGTTATGCTAACATTTCAAGTGTTGCGCTGCCTTGACTGCTTCAGTTTCCATACCAATTGTTGTTGCACAGTTGGTATTGTACTTTCGACTTTTGTTGTAGTTACAACCTCTGGCTGGCATTATGGCCGTTATATCCAGCTCCATGCGCCCATTTACAGTTTGTGTAAAACTTTAAGCGGAAGCGCAAATATGCGAACAACAACAACGGAAATGGTCGGTTGCAAGTGGCCAGCAATTGGTTGTTGTTGGTGTTCTACTGTTGTACTGTTGCTTGCTTGAGCTCAAGCTAAACGTAAGTAAATGTGTTTGTACTATAACAAAAGGCAAGTTATCACCTCAAGTAAAGTGGGTAAATATGTAAAGTTGCTTATATTATATGATTGTTGGAGTATACTTTGCCAACACACACAAATCGGTTTAACTGCTTGAGTAGGTGTAAAACTCGTCAAAATTCCAAAAGTACAATACAAAGTTGTTGGCTATAATGTAGCGCGCTCTCTAAGCATATTAGACAGTTGCTGCACACAAATGCCAGCGTGTATTTACTCATAAGTCAAGCGTTTGTATGTAATGCAAAAATTATATAGATATATAGTATATCGGGCAAGCCAGTACTTGTTTGTGTTAAAAATTTTCAATTTTTTTTGTTGTTTTCTTTGTTTTCTTTGTTATATTTGATGTATATTTGTGTGTATATATTGACTTCATCTCAACTACAGCGTTAAGGCAACTAAGTCAGGTGTGCCAAAGTGCCAACAAATCACCTGTGTGTATACTTATATATATATGTGTGTGTTGTGAGGTGAAAACAGGAAATGAGCATTTTAAATAAGAGCAGTCAGTCATTGGGTTATGGCTCAAACAGACATCCGTCGACACAGCTAATCTATTTTTAAAGCTGTTTTAAAAGTTTTTGTCCAATGAAGCAGTTAGTGGGTTAAACGCATTGAAGGTGCATAGCAGAGTGGATTATTTTAAAGGTGTTAAGATATACGATATTTCATTAGTTTTAAGAGTTGGTTCAACCGCTTTATATTAAATAATATAATTGCTTTCTTTTGCCAATATATATTGTCTATATTGCCATTTTATATTCTTGCAACGAAAGTTGCTTAGTATTATAGTTTTAGTAGTATAGTTTTCATAACGGTTATTTGTAAGTCATAAAACTAAATGAGTTAGATATAGGGTTATATATATCAAAATCATCAGGATGACGAGACGAGTCCGGTTGTCTGTCTGTACGTCCGTACGTCTGTCCGTGCAATGGATAACTTGCGTAAAAATTAAGATATATAATGTTCCTTTGGATCGTAGAAGGGTTGCTATTGGGCTAATGGGCGAAATCGGATCATTGCCACGCCCACAAAATGGCGAAAACTGAAAACATATAAAATGATATGGCTAAGCCATAAATATAGTTAAAAAAGTAAAAATTGGTATAAAGGGTCGCACTAGGAAGGGGCATATCTGGATGTATTTTTTAAGTGGGCGTGGCCCTGCCCTTAAATATGTTTTTGTAAATATCTCGCAAATCAATAAACCTATATAAACCAATATTTCTGCTGTCATTTCCCTTACGTAGTCCATCACACACCATGAAAAATAGTTGAAATCGGATAATAACCACGCCCGCCTCCCATACAAAGATTATGTTGAAAATTACTAAAAGTGCATTAACTCACTAATGAAAGTCATCAGAAACGAAATTTTACAGAAGAAATGGCAGAAGGAAGATTTACAAAATAGAAAATGGGGCGTAGCCCACTTATGGGTCAAAAACCATA
The DNA here is from genome assembly GCA_031772095.1 of Zeugodacus tau. Classification (NCBI taxonomy): domain Eukaryota; kingdom Metazoa; phylum Arthropoda; class Insecta; order Diptera; family Tephritidae; genus Zeugodacus; species Zeugodacus tau. The sequence goes on along the minus strand of CM062653.1, from coordinate 5,292,250 downwards.
TCTCAGGATTTCAATGAAATTTAGTATATAATAATTTCTTCACATCCTTTTGACACGTGTGGAAAATGAGTGAAATTGGTTCACAACCACGACAACTTCCCACTTACTCTATTTTGAATTCCATCTCATTCCTTCACTTTATAATATATATAAGGAACCGATGAAGATAGCGGAATACAACTTTACACAAATTCTGTATATGATCTGTGGCGTCACTTATGAAAATCAGAATTTTTCGAAACCGGACTATAGCTTCTCAAGGCCCCGGATATCGAACATGAAAAACACAGAGCATAAGAGTAATTTTACAACGAAAATATCGGTAAACCTCTCAGATATTTTAACGTAATTCAGAGGATTTTTTTTAAATAGTATGTCTCTGTTCCAAAAATTATTAAAATCCGGATATAACTTCCCCTAGCTCCCATATACTTAATTATGGGATTTTCAAAAATACGGTTGGCTTTATTCCGCATATATCGGTTAATACGTGAGATATTTTAGCAAAATTAAGTGAGCCTATATAGTCTTGGATATAGTGTACCTTGATGGTGAAAATAAGTGAAATCAGTTCAGGAATTACCTTAGCCCTCATATTCTGTATATAATGATCTTCGTTATTCTATTGACTTTATGCCGAATACATGGGTCAAATTGTTTGTTATCTTAATAATTGTTACCAATAATTGCGAGAGTATAAAATTCACTTATTATACTTATTAATAAATTGAAAAAAATTAACAAAAAGTGTTAATGCAAATTAATTCGAACATCGGATCCTAAAGTGTAAAGTGTAAACCTTTTCAAACTACAAACACGGTGACAAATTGTACCATCAAAACTACACACCAGTTGCCCTGTGAAACTGACTGACAGCCTGATTTACCGACTTTTGCGAAACACACATTCCGAATTCACGCTCTAAATACGCCATCAACTGCAATGGACAACAAATAAATTCAACAACAACAACAATAATAAAAACAAAAAGTGTTGAGGATAAAATACCCGCCACAGTCACACACAAAGGCATTAGCATAATTATTACTAATTTCGTTTGTATTTGCTGGGCAGAAAAGACACACACTTTCACATAAATACGCGCAACACATGGTGTGGCACACACGCTTGTGAGTATGTGTCTCTGTGTGCGTTTATGATATGTGGCAAAAATAATAACGCCAGTCGGCGAGCAGCAGCACGATTGTCGCTTTAGTGAAAATCATTATGAAGCAATTTGGTCGTGCACATTTGTTGCACACATTGGACGCAAGCTTTAAGCTGCGTGTGTTTTTTTTTTTTTTCGCCACATAAACCCCTTTGGCAGTAAGCATAGCGGAACGGCCTTCCAACAGTCTGCCATACACTCGCTCCCTCTCTCTCCCTATCTCTAACTTATAGCAGACTTTTGCAGCTCAACTGCCGCAGGGCACTTAGTGCTGTTGGGCAGTCGCATACGTTCGTTTGTTCATTGCTATTGGACACAGCTGTGTGAGGTCCGTATGAATTTATATAAAAAAGCTTTCGGGATTCTAATAAGTGAGAGCTTTTTAATAATCATTATTTACATGGAAATAGAAATGAATGAAGTTCTTACTAAATTTATTTGAAATGTCTAATTTCATAAAATAATACGGAGCTTAATCAGCAATTTTTTAGATTTTTACCAGCAAAGCTTTAAGCTTGGAAGCTTTAAGCGCGAGTTACAATGAAATTATGCTTACAATATAATTTTATAAATAACGGGAAAACTATAATTTAATAAACTGCCAACAAGAACAATAATTAATACAAAATCTCGAAAATTTTCGGGATCCCGTTTTGACAATATTTTTAATGCCGAAACTTGTAAGCTTATTTGGTATACTTTAGTACCTTTGCGAGCCTACAACGGGATTTTCGGCATCCCGCTTTTTTGGAATTTTTGAATCCCGACACTTGCCAACATATTTGCTACCACACACCTTATTATTGCAGCGAGCCTACAACGATTTTAATCCTTTTGGCAAAATGTGCAAAATAATTACGCTGCTTTGTTTTTGTCACAAATACTGTTGTTGTTGTTGTTTTAATATTATTTTTCAACTGTATTGTATATGCGTCCGTCGTTTGTTTACGTTTACGTAATGTGTAGAGTGTCGCATTAATGCATATTTGTGTGCCACAGCCTGTGCAGTGGCGTATGCTACCTACAGTGGCCGCCGCCGCCGCCGCGTTGACTTCGGCCAGGCATTAATGTTTGGTGTACCGAAATAATTTTCTAATGAGCGCCAACTGCCGTTGCGCTTAGCTGTTTATTTATTAAGTAGTGCAGAAAATGCGCCGTTACAAAGTGCAAATAAATAAATTAAAAATAATTTTCTGTGCGAGCACATATGCCGCATGTGTGTGGCAATGCAGTAAGTGAAAGCAAAGCGGCTTAAGAATGCCTTTGATGCGAACTGCAGTGGTGTTGTATGGAAAGTAATTTTACTGTAATTGAAATGGAAAATAAAATAATTATAATTTTGCCAAGTGGAAATGTTGGTCAAACAGTAAATGAACGCTTTTTTTTAGGTGTAACTCATGTGAAAAGCTTTAATCGGTGACTAAGTAAATATTAAAGGAGCTACCTTTATGCCGCGATGTCTGAATTTGGTATCCCCGCAAAACTAATACGGCTGTGTAAGCTGACGTTGAGCAACACTAAAAGCTCAGGATCGAAAAGGACCTCTCCGAGCCGTTCGCTACCAGACGAGGTTTCAGACAAGGTGACTCACTCTCGTGTGATATCTTTAACCTGATGCTGGAGAAAATAATACGAGCTGCAGAGCTAAATAGAGAAGGTACAATCTTCTATAAGAGTGTACAGCTGCTGGCGTATGCCGATGATATTGTTATCATCGGTAGTAATCAACCGCGCCGTTTGTTCTGCTTTTTCCAGACTAGATAAAGAAGCGAAGCGTATGGGTCTGGTGGTGAATGAGGACAAGACGAAATATCTCCTGTCGTCAAACAAACAGTCAGCGCATTCGCGTCTTGGCACCCACGTCACTGTTGACAGTCATAACTTTGAAGTTGTAGATAATTTCGTATACCTGGGAACCAGCATTAACAGCAATAACAATGTCGGCCTGGAAATCCAACGTAGAATCACTCTTGGCAATTATAGTAAAGTCAAAGTAAAGTCCTCTCTAGACGAACAAAAACCAAACTCTACAAGTCTCTCATCATTCCCGTTCTACTTTATGGTGCAGAAGCGTGGACGGTGTCAACAGCCGATGAGGCGACACTGGGAGTTTTCTAGAGAAAGGTTTTGCGGAAGATTTATGGTCCCTTAAACATTGGCAACGGCGAATACCGCAAACGATGGAACGATGAGCTGTATGTGTTATTCGACGACATACACATAGTCCAGCGAATAAAAAGACAGCGGCTACGCTGGCTATGTCATGTTGTTCGAATGGATGAAAGTGCACCAGCTCTGAAAGTATTCGATGCAGTACCCGTTGGTGGAACCCGGGGAAGAGGGAAACCTCCACTCCGATGGAAGGACCAGGTGGATAGGGACCTGGCTTCGCTTGGTATAGCCAGAAGGAGGGATGCGTGGCGCGCTGTTGTGGACTCGGCTATAACCGCGTATGCGGTGTCTACGCCAGTCAAAAAGAAATATAAATATTATGCTCTTGAAGGCTTTCTCTTTTAGTATGAAAATATATGTATTTGTATATTAGATATTCTATTATATTATACAAGATCCCAAAAGCTTGAAATGCCTCAGAGCTTTCATTTTAAACTTTTTTCGATTTTAAATACTTACATACATAGCAAACACCGAAATTTGTATTCTTTGCCGCTGAGAATACCACATTTTCATTACAAAATAATCCGCTTTTGGGTGCGCTGTCTGCATTTTTTCTGTTTCAAATTTTCTGCACTTTTTACACACTTTATTTTTAACTTCTTCTCTTTTGCTGATCAACCATTAGTGCATTCAATTCTTGTAAAGAAAATGAAAAAAATAATATGGAAAGCAATCCACCATCTCTCTGCTTCCTCACTTCGTGTGAGCAAACGTGCGTTCATAATGGATTTATCTGCGCCTGCTTCACTGACTCCAGGCAAGAGACTTTCTTAGTTGTTCACTTTTGGTTACCAGCACCAATCTACACTCTCCATCCCTTCATCCCTTCATGCTTCGCCTACATTACTTGAAGACTACACTCATTGACCTCAGCACATCCTGCATATCCATTGCACACGGCATCGCCGCCAGTAATGGCGTTGACCAGGCCAGCCTTCATAGGCTCACCGAACATGCTTTGCATAACAATGAAATAGTACACCAAAGAAAGCGGGCAAAAAACGTTGAACAGCATCAAGAACTATCTGTGAACTTCTTCAGAAGTGAAACTTGAAGCACAGCCTTAATTTGCATGTGCAGACACACAGACATACATGCGCTGAGGTCTTGTTACAACGGCGTTTATGCTTACAAGAGGGCACACTTATAGAAGAAGAGCCACAGGTAAAGCAAACGCCAGCGGAGGCCAGTGCAATCAGTATAATAAATGAGTGGTATGTATATATTATATATGTATCTAAAAATAGATGTATATATATATATAATGAAGAAAGCCAATGACTCAAATCAGGGTAAAGAAGTCGTAGCAAGCAAAGGATTTAAAGGCTATCAAGTGCTGAACTATAAAAGAGATAAAAGACCACACAGTCCCTTAGGCGAAAGCTAGGAACTTGCTTCATATAAGCTTACCTTCATTCATATTTGAAAATAACCGAACACATAGTATCGGGTCTTCAGTTGGACCACTTACCAGATCACCTATATTCAATACGGTGATTATGATAGACCTTGGAAGTTAGACTTCAAGTCTTCTCTGTTATAGCTGGTATATAATATATAACAGAGTTTCTCTTGGGCAACTCCTGTAAAAGCACAAGAACTCTACCTTGTTGGATCACAGGTCGATCGCCTAAATTCAATATGGCGATTATAGTGGACTTTGAAAGTTAGACAACAATTCCTCTTAATAACCATTACTAATCTTAAATCCCAAAAATTTTCGGGATCTTGTTATGATCATTTTTGAATCCGGAAATCCCGTAACTTATTTAGTACTCAATACCTTAGCTGCCTTGCGAGCCTACAACGATATCAATCATTTTAGAAAAATTTAGACTTTAAGTGAATAAACCCCTTTAAAAATATAGGTCTCAAACGAGGCAACGTGGTGGCTTTCAATAAAGTTGTGACTTTGGTTAGTAGGACCTAGTTTCTGCAATAAATATCGTTCATTGGAAGGTAAAGGAAACTAATTATGGACTAAATCGAATCCATAAACCCAAATTTCGGTTATATTGGATATAGGATGGACTCGTGACTCGAATTGGACCCGAACCTTGAACAAGATGTCTAACATTACTTCTCTTTACTTCTACTAGCCTTCAAAGCCTACAAAAATTCAACCAAACACCCTCCTCCCCTTAAGGCTTACACACATCATCCCAGCACACAGTATCCAGGTAAACCTCCAGCGCTGAAAAGTTTTCTTACAAACAATTCGAAATAATGCTTTTCTTAAAACAGGCACCCCTCTACCTCCACCACAACTCAGAAACCTCTAGCCTCTTTTACATTACTGCGCAGCATCACTTTCCTTTTGTGTTTGGCAATGAATAGGAAAAGTTTGTCATTTGTTTGCCTACAATCGCACATTTTCAAGGCGAAATCAAACAAAAACCACAGCGCTTTGGCTTTGGCAGGGTCATTGAAAACTTAGAGAACACTGCGAAAAAGGGGACAATCAGCACATGAACACATGAACACACATACGCAAAAGCACGAAAGTTAGAAACTTAACAAGCTCACACAGGCACTTGAAATGGCCAGAGATGGTGGCAAGTATCACGCGAACCACAAAACAAAAACACGGCGACCATAAATTAATTGTAAGCAGCAGCAGTAGCAGCAAAAACAACAGCAAAACTATGCCACTCATTTACAGTAAAAGAATTGTGTAGAAAAAAGACTTGAGTAGCGCAACTTTTGTCAATACGCGTTGTATGAAAGCAAAATATTTATACACGCACACAACTAATTAAAACAATAACAACAACAAGTGGCAGTCAACACCTTCAGCGGTTGCATGGATTTGCGCACATAAAAAGGTCACCATCAACACTTGTGCCGTCATCAGCACTTAACGCCGCGCAGCGCAATGTTTATTAAATTAAAGCATACTTTTGTGCGCGCACAACAATTTACGCATTAGCGGCTGTGCGGCTGTAAGTGTGGTATGAGAGACTTTTGGAGGTTTTATGTTGAAGGTGTGGAATTAATTCTCTCACATCTTGAATGACATGGCGAAAATTTGGAAATATTTGAGATGATTTTTTATGTATTAGTAGAAAAGTGAGGTTATGATAAACGTTATATTGTATCTATCTAAAGTATCTAAGATTACAGATACCACAGTCCTAAATTTTAATCAAATTGTTCTTGTTGTCTTTGTAGTAACGGCAGAAAACATTATACTTCCATATGGACAGTCCTTGGTCGGATCCATTCCCCTTGCGTAGGCCCGTCTTTCGTCAGCACGGTCAAACTGTTGATTCAATAAAGGATTTTTCAAATGGGACGCGCACTATCGGTCTAACGCAAACGACGCCATATTTTTTCCCCGCGCTTTTTACATTTCTCTTCAGTAAGGTTTGCCATTTCAACATGGAAAGATATACGATCCAACAATTTACTACCGAAATTCGAAGTCAGGGGCTCAACTTTAAGAGCGCTACGTCCAATTTATGGTCGTCATAATCGTCCTGTCAGATCAACAATTGAGGGTCTGGAAAAATTTGAATCCACAGGCACTGTAGTGTCGAGAATATTGCTGTCGCTAGCATCCATTCATTGACGAAGACCCAAATCAGTTTCTCATACGTCGTTCTTAAGCGTTGGGCTTCTCCGTGACGTCGTTGTGGTGAAGTTTGTGAAAAGATTCCTTACGAGATCAAATTGACGCAAGAACTGAAGCCGCTTGACCACCAGAATCGTCGTATGTTCGTAAATTGGACTGAGCAACACCTTGAAAATGATCCGGAAAAATCATCTTCAACGGCTCATTTCTGGCTGAATGGCATCGTCAATAAGCAAAATATCCGTTATTGGTACATCCCGAAAAAATTACGGTTATTAAACCGGCCGCCAGCGTAATTGAGCCGTACTTCTTCGTGATGATCAAGACCGTGGTGAAGAAGACGTCTAGAGTTAAGAAGGAGAGTTAAAGAAAGGTGTATGCTTGATATTTTCTGTGAAAAAGTTTTTCCTTAAAAAAATAACTTTTCAGGACCTTTACATGGACAAAAATGCCCCAGCTCTGAAAATGTTCGATGGAGTACTCACTGGTGGAAGCCGAGGAAGAGGGAGACCTCCACTCCGATGGAAGGGCCAGGTAGAGAAGGACCTGGATTCACTTGGTGTTATCAATTGGCGCCAAACTGCCAAAAGGAGAGAAGCGTGGCGCGCTGTTGTGGACTCGGCTATTACCGTGAAAGCAGTGTCTACGCCAGTCAAGAAGAAAAGGAAAACGGCTTTCCACTTTTCTATCACCCCAAAGAGCCTACTTCTGTCCCTATAAGAAATGCACTAAACACTTGTTCATATCTCACTTATCTCAACTTTTTAACACATCTTTTCGAAATATCAATTACAGCTAATGTCACTGCTCACTCCAAAATATATCACTTTCAGCTCATACAGTGCCTCCATGACTCAATTTAATAGACATCTGGCGCGTGCCAGGCATTCCAGCAGCACCATAAAACAGTTCATGCATAGATAACTTTGTATGGAGTGAGAATGAGTACGAATGCCGAGCGGACGCGCTTAATAGCAATGTACAGCCAGCATTGACAACGATAATCGCTTGCTTGGCGCTTGATCGACGAAAATTGTTGCTTATCCACTTAGTGTTGGACTGCAGCCAGTGCAGCAAGTGAACGATTGCCAAAGAGTGCTGCCTTTTGTTTGCCGTTTGTGTTTTGCAGCAATTGTTGCAAGTGGCGCGCTGAATTGTTGAACAGTAGTGGCAGCAGTGGCAGCAGTGGCGGCAGCAATGCAAGTTATCACTCTAACAGTGCCAGCGACAAGCGAACAACATTCGTACGACAGCGGCGAACAACAACAAGTGCTGAAAGCTCAAAGCATTGCCAGGCACATATGCATTTATTTATCTTCATGTGTATCTCTGTGTGTGCCAGCGACAGCCTTCAAACAATTTCGGCGCACTTAAGTAGCGGCAGCAGCAGTTTTTGGCAAACAAGGCACACAACGCTCTCGGCCATTATCTGCTGCCGCTTTGGACTGTGTCATAAAAATTCACTGACTGTTTGTGTGTTTGCGCCAATGCAAAGCAGTACAACTCGCCACTCGCTACTCGTGCGCCGCTTCGCTCCTTTTGTCTGCCATGAAGTTTATCATTTAATGAAGCGTTTTGTGCTGACAATTCGGTGGCGCGACACACAACACATATGCCTACAATGGACGGTCACAATGGCGTTGAGTGCCAAAAAAAGAAAGCAAGTGCACAATTTGTGTGCCTCAGAGCAATGAAGTCTTTTGTTATAGCAAGCATCCCTCTCTCTCTCCTCCCCTCCATCACTCTATAACAAACAATGACAATGTGTGACCGTCGCTTCAGCGTCAAAGTGTGCCATCATCCTTTTGCCATTGCTGTTTGTTGTGCTTTTATGCCTTTGTGCGACCATTTGCAGCACTCCTTACTCCTTTTTAATGAGCTGTAATTATATATAATTAGGCGCCATAGTGTTCGTAACACTTTCGGACTGCTGCTGCCATTCACAGGCCCAACTTGTGAAATTAAGTAATGGAGTATGGCGTCGACCATATGTGGCATGCGTGAGATGGTGGAATAGGCCTAAATGAGTGGTAATGGATGAAGGATTGTACTAGCAGGCAACAAGTGAGTTTTTTTGTGATTTTTAAAGAGATTTTCGTATAAAATTTTTAAAGCCATCAATTTTTATACCCTGAACAGGGTATATTCCGTCTGTCTGTCTGTATATATACGAACTAGTCCTTCAGTTTTTAAGATATCGTTTTGAAATTTTGCAGATGTTATTTTCTCTTCAAGAAGCTGCTCATTTGTCGGAACTGCCGATATCGGACTACTATAGCATATAGCTGCCATACAAGCTGAACGATCGGAATCAAGGGCTTGTATGGAAAACTTCCGCATTCTACTACATATCTTCACGAAATTTGGTGTGAGTTATTGTTCATAGAAATAATTTAATCTCCGAAAAAATTGTTCAGATCGGTTCACTATAGCATATAGCTGCCATACAAACTGAACGATCGGAATCAATGGCTTGTATGGAAAATTTTCACATTTTACTACATATCTTCACGAAATTTGGTGTGAGTTATTGTTCATATAAATAATTTAAACTACGAAAAAATTGTTCAGATCGGTTCACTATAGCATATAGCTGTCATACAAACCGAACGATCGGAATCAATGGCTTGTATGGAAAATTTTCGCATTTGACGTGGTATCTTCACGAAATTTGACATGGATTACTGCTTAAGGTAATAATATAATATCCGAAGAAATTGTTCAGATCGGTTAACTATATAACCTTAATGTTTTTGCAAACAACCTGACTAAAAAGAATTAGTAAAATGTTTTCTTTTTTTTGTTTACTTTTTCTTACGTCTTTAGATTTGCGTAAACACATAATTACTGAAAGAAATGCACCTGTGAAGAGTATATTAGCTTCGGTACAGCCGAAGTTAACGTTTTTTCTTGTTTTCTTTAAGAAAAGATTCTTTAAGATTTTATGGTTACTTGACTGAAATATCTTTCAAACTATTTTTTTTTATTTATAAGAACTATAAAAACGTCTCTAAAAATCTTTAAAAGTCTTAAAGGTGGTTGAAACTTAAGAATTATAAGTGATTTTTTTATTTAAAAAATGTTGCTCATACGCAGTGTTGCACAATTTAGTTCTTTATTTGTAGTAATTCAGTGCTATACAGTGAATATTTTACTGCAATTCGAAGCAAACTGTTGGAATATAAAACTGCTAGATTGAAATTTGTAACCTAATAATGATCATTTTTTTTCGAGGTGTGTTCAAAAAATAACGGGAATTTACGTTTTTTAAAAAAAAATTATTGGCTTGTCTACTGTTGTCACCTTCCATCAAAGTAAAGAACATGTGGAACTTTCCTAACTCGAATCACCATAATCCACAAAAAATCTTTAGTTCTTTATTTATAATAATTCAGTGCTATAAGGTGAATTTTTTACTGCAATTCGAAGCAAACTGCTAGAATACAAAACTGCTAGATTCAAATTTGTAACCTAATAATTATAATTTTTTTTCGGGGTGTGTTCAAAAAATAACGGGAATTTACGTTTTTTGAAAAAGAATATTGTCTCGTCTACTGTTGTCACCTTCTATCAAAGTATAGTACAGTTAAAATTTCTTAACTCGAATCACCATAATCCACAAAAAATCTTCAAGTAGGAGAGACTTTCGAGTGACGGTAGGTAATTAGTATGAAATTTTACTTCTATTGCCAATTCAATCGTCCGAGTTATGGAAAACTTTGAATTATAGAAGTTCGAGTTATGAGAGTTCAACTTTATTTCAAAGATTATTAAAAAAGTTACTCATACGCCCCGCGTTCTTTTTAAATAACAAGGTTATTCAAAAATCAATTGACTTAAAAATATATTTTCTCAGCTCTTAAATTGTATTTTTTAAATGCTGTAATAAAGAAATGTATATAACTAAACGTCGTCACAAAGAATTTTAGAAAAGTTGCGTATACGCACCCAACCAAATTGAAAAAACCCACCGAAACCGAATAAAAAATAGCATTTTCGTCATAGAAAAAAAAATATTTCACTGCAATCCATTATCTTTAAAGCTTCAAATGTCATTTTCATTTCAATAAATAATTAATTTCCACAAGAATGGCATTGTATCGATTTTCTAAAAAGTTGCGTATACGCCCCGACCGAAATTCGAAACCTAAATGTTTATTTACTTACAACCACGCTTCAACACACCACATTTTCACTTAAAATTATGACTTCAATTGACAATATTGACTTTTCGTGGGATTGTAAACCGATGGCCCTTTCATAAAAACTCGTCTAACCTTAGCGACTAACTAAGTAAGCAATGAATATAGCTGAAAATTGTATCACACTTTACATCAGATATCAACTCAACAAAAAATTAAAAAAAAAAATGATAATTGGATTTTTGGACAAAATTCCCGTTATTTTTTGAACACACATCATTTTAAAAATACAGTAAATAGTTCTTATTTTTTTATAAGTTAGCTTAGTAAAAGCATTTTTTTTCTACAAAAAACATGCATTATTAACAGAAAGATTATATTCTTTCCACACATATTTCACAACTTGACATAAATTGTTACTCATACGCACTGTTGAACCTTTCAACTACATTTTTTAAACCCAAACAAAAAGATTTAATGTTTGTTAAATTTGCTGTAAATGCTTTTTAATAGTTCGGCGCATTGTTGTTTCCCCTTTTATAAGTGTATGTGTATTGAATTTATGCTTTCTGTGCCAAATCGTGTAGCCAAAACTAAGGCCAAAACAGAAAACTGAAACAAAAGCTGGAGGCAAACAAAGACACATAAACGAAACAAGACAAAACGGGAAAAATTCTAAATGCAGAGCATGTGGATATGACTTTCTGGAGTGGACTCCAGACAATAACAATAAAAAAGCAAAGTGAAAAGCAATAAGAAATCAGTGAAACCGACTGAGCAAAGCATACGTAAATTAGAAATTATGACGGCAAAAGCATGCAGTAAAGTAAAAAATTAAAGAAAACAAATATAACTACAAAATATATGTAGATAAATGTAAAAAAACAGATCAGATTAAACCAGATATGAGGAGCCAAGGAATAAAAAATAAACAGAAAAAATATCGAAAATTATGATTAGGTAACTGGTTAGCGAAAATTCAACCAAAAAATTAGTATTAGTGTAAAGCAAATAGTGTATATGAGACAAAAAAATATTTAAAAAATTTTGCTACAACATTTTTCGGAAAAAATGCAAATTTTACATGCAACAAATTTTGTTTTTCCTCTTTAATACCTTTTACGGCCTGCTACAAAACTGTAACTAATGTGCCGAACACAACAACAAACAGTACAACAACAGCGATCATAACGACAACGTGCAAGCAAAACAGCATAGAGTGATTACACGGCACGCAAGTGTTGGCAGAGTGTGAAAATGCGCCTAAATGTAGACATAGACACCACTATTAAACACGCCTTTGCATGAGCGCGCTGAATGAGTGTGTATGTGTGTGTGAGTGTAACGAGTGTACTTTAACGCCGCAACAAGCATAATAATAATTTTTCTAGCAACAAGACAACCACGGAAACACACAACGAAATAAAATAGCACGGCAAATGCAAAAACATAGCAAACATGCTTCCATGTATATGTGTGTGTGTGACACGCTACACATGCTGCCGCAAGCAAACATGCAACAAATACTCGGGCAAATTCAACAGAGCAACAAAACAAAGACAACAATGAAAGGCGTTACAACACTAGCAACAACATGCAAGCACGTAAGCTGACATGTGAATATGTATGTTCAGTTGTGTAAGTGTGTGTGTGTAAGAGTTGACAAATACCCGCACAATATGCGATAAACGTCATTCAGCACACTGTTGATTTTGGCATCGGTCAAAAGCAGCCGTAAATGGGTGTGTGTACATGTGCGCCTCACTGTGTGTGCGTGTGTTTGCTCATTGTATCACAGTGCCCATTTTTTCGCCTACTTACTCATTCATGTGTATTTTGTGGCAAATTTAAAACAATTTACACACTGTCAGCTTGTCGCGTTGCCAACATTTTGCTGTTTTTAGTTTTAATGTCTTTTGCATTGACATAGCGTGCGGCGGCTATGCAATGTTTGTGTTTGCGCAACACCACAGCAAATGTAATATGTATGGAAGTGTGGCGAATAACATTTGCGCAGTTTTTTCAGCAATTGATTTGGTACATTATATGTCGTGCATTTGTATAAAGTTTTGGTTCAAAAACTTATGCAATTTAATGTTAACTACTTAAACTGCAGTCAATATTAACTAAGTTGTAGCAAAATGTTGCTCATACGCCATGTACTTCGCAAATACACTTCAGTTCAACCTTCAAGCTGTTGACGGTAGTACAAATTTGAGTCTTAAATACAATTTGTAGCTTACATCTACAGTTTTAATTAATTTAATCGGCATAATGACGCAATAATTGTTTTAATTAGCCAAATTAAAAGTCACTCATACGCCCCTGCAGTACACAATTTGGTTTCAAATGTCCGTTTATGCTCTTGTAATTATTAATTTTAAGTTTTAGATGCGTTTACCAGCCCTTAGAGTAATATAATTTGCAAAAGGAAACCATAGAATATGAAATAAGGAAAATATTACTCATACGCCCCTACCAATATTTTTCTAAATTCCAATATAAATGGCTTAAAACAACTAATTATAAGTTTTAAAGACAATTACTTATGCTTAGAATAATATTATTTTCATTAAAAAACCATAGAAGCTGAAATAACGAAAAAGTTACTCATACGCCTCTACCAATATTTTTCTAAATTCAATGTTAATGGTTTAAAACGACTAATTTTATGTTTTAGATACAATTCCCCGCGCTTAGAGTGATATGATTCTCATAAATAAGCCATAGAAGATGAAATAACGAAAAAGTTACTTATACGCCCCTACCAATATATGTCTAAATCCAATGAAAATGGCTTAAAACAACTAATTATAAGTTTTAAAGACAATTTCTTATGCTTAGAATAATATTATTTTCATTAAAAAACCATAGAAGCTGAAATAACGAAAAAGTTACTCATACGCCCCTACCAATATTTTTCTAAATTCAATGTTAATGGCTTAAAACTACTAATTTTATGTTTTAGATACAATTCCCCGAGCTTAGAGTGATATGGTTCTCATAAATAAGCCATAGAAGATGAAATAACGAAAAAGTTACTTATACGCCCCTACCAATATTTTTCTAAATCCAAGGAAAATTTTTTGAAACGACTAATTTTAAGTTTTAAACAATATTAACTGCGCTTAGAGTAATATAAATTTCATAAAGAAACCATAGAAGCTGAAATACCGATAAAGTTACTCATACGCCCCTACCAATATTTTTCTAAATTCAATGTTAATGGCTTAAAACGACTAATTTTATGTTTTAGATACAATTCCCCGCGCTTAGAGTGATATGGTTCTCATAAATAAGCCATAGACGATGAAATAACGAAAAAGTTACTTATACGCCCCTACAACTATTTTTTTAAATTCCATGTAAACGTTTTAAACCGACAAATTTTAAGTTTTAGACACTTTTTCTTACCTTTAGAGTAATTTAATATGCATTAACAAGAAATAGATGTTGAAATAAGGAAAATGTAACTCATACGCCCCTACCAACATTTCTTTAAATTCAACGTAAAGCTATTATAACAACTAATGAAAAGCTTAAGACACGACTACTGTCTTTTAGAGTCACTTAATTAGCATAAAGAAACCATAGAATATTAAATAAAGAAAATGTTACTCATACGCCCCTGCCAATATTTTTCCGAACTCCATGTAAACTTTTTAAAACAGCTAATTTGAAGATTTCGAAACGATTACCGTAACTTAGAACATTGAAATTTGCATTAAGAAACACTGGATGATAAATTAACTAAAAAGTTACTCATACGCTCCCACCAAAAATTTTCCGAATTCAATGTAAACATTTTAAAACAACAAATTCAAAGCTGAAGATACGATCACTATCTTTTAGAGTCACTTAATTAGCATAAAGAAACCATCGAATATGAAATAAATGAAATGTTACTCATACGCCATACCAATAATTTTCCGAATTCAATGTAAACTTTTCAAAACAACTAATTTGAAAAGTTAGACACGATTACCGTAACTTAGAACATTGAAATTTGCATTAAGAAACACTAGATGATAAATTAACGAAAAAGTTACTCATACGCCCCTACCAATATTTTTCTAAACTCAATTTTTTGGTATTAAAACACCTAATTTTAAGCTTTGGACGCGATTACCGCTCAAAGAGTAATGTAATTTGCACTAAGAAATAAAGAATTTCTGAATTCTCACAAAATGTTACTCATACGTCCCGTCCTATTTTTTAATATATGCTATATTTTTGGTTTAAAACAATTATTTTAGACTTAAGAAACGGCTATCAACGATTCTAGTAATTGAACTTGCATAAATATATAGGAATTTTATGGTTATCATGAACATGTTACTCATAAGTTGCGTATACGCCCCAACCAAATTTTAAAAATATGGTAAAATTATTTTAATGTATTTTTTGGAGTGGAAATATTTCACTTGAATCAATTACCTTTTAAGCTTTAATTGTCATTTTCATTTCACTAAATAATTAATTTCCACAAGAATGGCATTGCATCGATTATCTAAAAAAGTTACGTATACGCCCCGACCGAAATTCGAAACCGAAATGTTTATTTACTTACAACCACGCCTCAACACACCACATTTTCACTTAAAATAATCATTTTAATTGTGCTAATGACTTATGAATTTATAATTTTTCGCAAACAAATGAAAATTGATAAGTAAAACGCTTGCAATTATTAGCATTATTTCTAACGAAATGAAGCATGCAACACACATGTATTCTCACAACACACACACAGAGATGGCAAATAAAAATGCGCATGTGAGTGCGCTTGCATAAATTAATTCAATGTCGCTGCTTGTTTGCATTTGTTATGCACTTCAAAATTAATTTGCCAAAGTAAATATTGCATATTTATGCAGCCACAATGTCGGCGAATCTAATGAAAATTTCATATATGAATGTATGTGTGTGGCGGCGCATCACTCATACGCCATGTTGCACTCATATGTACTATATAAGTAACTGACTTTTTTCTCATAATTTCACTGTGAGTACACTGTGCAGCGCTTAGTTGCGAAATTTGTGCAAAAGTATTTACGTTTGCATGAAATTAAATTTTGCTGCGCCGAAAACTGGCATACATATTTTTTGCTACAAATTTCCATTACGCTAGGCAATAAATTGACGTGGCACACAGAGACAAACACGCATAACGGCATAGTATAAGCATCAAGTTTATTTATTTAATAAAAATGCCAACCAAAAACAACAACAACAACACGCATAACTGCCAGGTTTCGGCTAACAGCAGCTGTTTGTGGCTGCGTGGCAACAGCTGCCGCCATTCGCAGCCACGCAAGCACGAGCTGCATTTGCAACAGTTTTTGAAAACAAATTGAGTTCGTCGCTTGCAGCACAACCAAAGTGGGTGCACACAGCTAACAAATGCTGTCGAAAATGAAGTGCAATGGTCAATTCAACAACAACAATAACAATATAAGCAATGTGAGTTTAAAAATATATTCTGCTTATAATACATTGAAATTGCTGGAATTGACAAAACTATAAATTGCCGCTGCCGAATGTGCGCCAATAAAGTGAGTGCCAGTTATGTGGCAGCACTTGCGCTTGTTTGTCAGTGTATATATGTAGTGTTGCACAAACAAATGGCATAACTTAACAGCTGAAAAGCTGAGCGACTGTTTTTTAGGGTATGTGGGAGCCTTCGGAGTGTTGACGTCTGATGCCGTTTGGGAAAATTTTCAATTTTTAGTTCTCAAGCGAGAATTAAAAAAATATACTGAGGGCTTCGCTTTTAACCAGAATCATAATTACAATAAGCCAGAAATTTGGAAAAAATAAAAGTAGCTTATATTATAACTTTTTGGATTTTTTGTACAAAAATATTTGTACGGTGTTGCCACCATTTTTTCCCTTGAGGCTATTGAAGTAAAAAAATAAAAAAACAGCGAAAATCATCATTTAAAACTGCATTTTGTTTGTAGCATTAAAAATTACAATATATAACTTTTTTACTAACAGAGTTGCCACCTATATTATATTTCATAAAAATTAAAAACAAAGATCAATACTTTTTAAGGGACTTAAATTCACCTGAAAATTAAAAAAAAATAATATTTATATATTTATTAAATTATTTGAGGCAGAGTTGCCACTTATATTAAATTTCATAAAAATTAAAAACAAAAGTAAAAACTTTTTATGTGATTTAAATCCACCTGAAAATTAAAAACAAAAATAACTTTTTGGATTTTTTGTACACAAATATTTTTATGGTGTTGCCACCGATTTTTCTATTGAGTCTATTGATGCAAAAAAACCGAAAAGTGATGTAGTTCAGCGAAAATCATCAACTAAAATTTCATTACGTAGTAATAAAAAATTTTTCAAAATTTATTTTTTTTTTAGAAACAGAGTTGCCACCTATATTAAATTTCATAAAAATTAAACAAAAATCAATACTTTTTAAGGGAAAAATTAAAAAAAATAATATTTATATATTTATTAAATTGATTTAGACAGAGTTGCCACTTATATTAAATTTTCTAAAAATAAAAAAAAACTTCATTTTAAATGATTTAAATTCACCAAAACTTTATAATTTGTTTTGTATTTAATTTTTTTTATTTATTTAATGTTGCAATTAATTATTTAATGTAATAATCTTATGAAATTATTTTTTTAATGTAATGCAAATATGACTGAGTTGTCATTTGCAATGTATGTATGTAAGTACCATTCGCGCACATTTTTTTTAATAAATATTACTATTAATTAAAAATTACAAAAACTCTACATATGAAGCTCTATATATCCTTGCATATTTTCTTTCTATGACTCATAAGTTGCTCGAGCAAAGTAGAAACACTACTATAACAAGCCCCCACATACTAACGAAAACGTCTCTGAATGCTCCATTTGCAATTTTCGATGTTAGCTTTACATTTAAAACACCATCTACTTAACCACAACATTTAATTACGCCAAAACTCCGTCGCATTAAAACCCCTTAAAACTCAATTAATTTAAATTCATATCAGTTCATTGCATAATCGCTTGAAATTCCATACAATTTATTATCTGCTGGCAATGAAAAATTCGCCAAAATTTATTGCTAAAACAATACAAGTTTTTGGCTGCCAACGGCCCTTTAGATAATCAAGTGAAATGCCAATCTGCAAAAAACTGCACTATTATTTGTATGCAATTCCCTAATTTCACATCAATCATTAATGATTTGTGTAATCTGATAGCCTCTTATTTACGAGTATGTGTATAACGTATCGGCAAAAATAATTTTAATTGTAAATTAGTTGCAATTGCCGGCGCGAAATTGAGTGAATTTACAATCAAAAGCGAAGAATTAAAATACCAATAGATTGTGCAATATTATTGCTGATGTATGTGTGTGTTGTTTAGTACAAATTCCCCGTGGTCTTGCATTAGTTGTTGGGTGTTGAATTTCATGCATCACTTCCTAATTGCAATACAATTATGAATTATTCAGGTTGCACGTGGGAGACTTATTAGCTTTATTAGCATTAGCATTTTGTGTTGTATTTCATCGATATTTACTAGTTTGAAGTTATGCTCTTTGGAAAAAAACGCTTTAAAGAAATTCAATTTGAACATAATCATAAATGTTATGGAGACAATTAGGTTATATTAGGTTGGATTCAATGACTGGTTCTTAAAAAGAAAGTTCATGCTTGAACCGAAAGCCACAGTCCTTCTTGATTTCAGAACTCCTACAGAGAGACAATTCAAAAATCAAAAAGTATGAAATGAAGTATACCTTTAGGCGCATAATGAATTTAAAGTTAAATCCAGTAATTATTAAATGAAGTATACTTTTAGGCACATGATGACTTCAAATGTAATAAGTATTCAATGAAGTATACTTTTAGGCACATATTGCATTTAAAGACAATTACAAACTGCTTTAGACTTTGTGGACACAATTTTCTTTAAAAATTACTGAAGTTCCAGCTTTCAGAGACTTTCTTTTCTAAAAGCAACAATTTCTTGATGTGAAACTGCTATAGAGAGGCAATTAAAAACAGATAATTATACAATGAAGTATACTTTTAGGCACAAGAATAATTGAAATTCAATAAGTATTCAATGAAGTATACCTTTAGGCGCATATTGCATTTGTAGACAAATACCAACTGCTTTAGACTTTATGGACACAATTTTCTTTAAAAATTACTGAAGTTCCAGCTTTCAGATACTTTATTTTCTAAAAGCAACAAATTCTTGATGTGATACTGCTATAGAGAGGCAATTAAATACAGATAATTATGCAATGAAGTATACTTTTAGGCACAAGAATAATTGAAATTCAATAAGTATTCAATGAAGTATACCTTTAGGCGCATATTGCATTTGTAGACAAATACCAACTGCATTAGACTTTATGGACACAATTTTCTTTAAAAATTATTGAAGTTCCAGCTTCCAGATACTTTATTTTCTAAAATCAACAAATTCTTGATGTGATACTGCTATAGAGAGGCAATTAAATACAGATAATTATGCAATGAAGTATACTTTTAGGCGCATGATGAATTGAAATTCAATAAGTATTCAATGAAGTATACCTTTAGGAGCATGATGAATTGAAATTCATAGATATTGCATTTGTAGACAAATACCAACTGCTTTAGATTTTATGGACACAATTTTCTTTAAAAATTACTTAAGTTCCAGCTTCCAGATACTTTATTTTCTAAAAGAAACAAATTCTTGATGTGATACTGCTATAGAGAGGCAATTAAATACAGATAATTATGCAATGAAGTATACTTTTAGGCGCATGATGAATTGAAATTCAATAAGTATTCAATGAAGTATACCTTTAGGAGCATGATGAATTGAAATTCATAGATATTGCATTTGTAGACAAATACCAACTGCTTTAGACTTTATGGACACAATTTTCATTACAAATTACTGAAGTACCAACTTTCAGAGACTTTCCTTTAGCAAAATAGACATTTTTTGAAATAAAATAACGGTAAAAAAACTGTATTTAGTGACTCTCCCACACACCAAAGTGCTGACAAAGCTAAAACTCATTTCAATGGCAGAGAAAATGCATTTAAACTACGATCTAAAATACCCTAAACAGCATAATATCAGCATTAGTAAGCAGTTAGAAGTCAGTCGGCAACGCTTGTGACTTAACTTAAAAATACACACGCCTGCAAAGATAAAGCTTGAAAGCACAGTGTGCTGAGCCAATTGAATGCAACAGTCATACTGATGATTCGTATATACAATATAATAGTACAAGGTATGCAGTTTCAGGTATGAGGTTGTTAGAAATCATACCTGTACATCAGGGATGTCCGATGTTTCTAAAAGCAAAAATATATTTTCTATGAGTACTAAAGCTCTTCATAGATGAAAACTTGTACTTGACCTTCTTAAGTATTTACAATCCTACTAAAGACTCAATTGTAAGGAAATATTAATCCTCGAGCTTTGAAGCTTAAAGCTTTGATGGAAAAATTCTCGAAGAGTCGAAAGCTCAGCTCATAAATTTTAGTTTTAGCCTATGAATTGAACTGCTATGGTTTGAAATTTCTATTTTTACAACAACAATTTAGCCATATTGAAGACAGAGTCAACTACAAGCTACTTTTGACAGCTACAAGAACACCTCTCAAAAGCTTTGAGAGCTTTTTAAGCACGAGAAGAATTTTCTCGCTTACTCCAAGTAAGTTTTGATAATAATATTTATTTTTAAAATCAATTTTCCATAACTTGTAGGCCACTCTTTAGCCTATAGCCAATAATAACCCAACCTTATTGCCCACTCGTACAAATGTGAACCACCCTAATGTGATTACACGTGTCCACACATCTCCTCTATGAACTTTATGTTCACCATTCCGATTTGATAGTAAATTTGTATGCTCACACAGCTGTTGCCATCTTTCACTTTATGCAATGACGCATATGCGCGCTGCTATTACAGCACACAAACACTTACACACATACATAGTTCATGCAACAGCGTGTGGCATGTACTTGTATTTAGTAGTGCATGCACGTAGCAAATGGTATATTCAGCGCACACACAATCTACAGCGCTCACCAATAACCACCTGCTATTTCCCAATGACTCTTTTAATACACCAGCTCAGCTCTGACTGCCGCGAATGTTGCTCATACGCCATGCCTTCCACTGCAATGGCATACCTGCCTGCCTGCTCGCAGCCTAAACTCAATGTTGTTATTTTTTTATTTTATTTTTATTTGCATTTTTTTCAACGCTCACATGTACTTTTTGATTCCGCTTACGAGCGTATTGATTGCATGAGTGTGTATGTGTGCGCTGGTATTGCATTTGGCATTTTGTATTCGTGAACCTGCGCGCTCCAGCAGTTGTACGCTTTTGCGCTCGAGTGCATGTGTGTTGAAATGTCTGCAACTCAAGCGCACATGCACAATCTTATATCTGGTTTATATCGTATGTATATAATATATACACAAGTGGTGGCATCATGCTTACGACGACGTCGGCGTTTAGAGACTTGTTTTTTGCTGTGAAATTCAATACACTTTTGTGTAATAAGCTGAAATTGAACTGCTGTTTCGATTGTTGTTGTTGTTGTTGTTATTGTCGTTTGGTTACTGTTGCCTGCAACAAATGGTCGTCATGTTGTGCCTGATTTGAACTGCTGTTGCTACAAAATGCTTTTCAATTGCTTCTCCATCGCTTGTATGATTTCGTGCAATTTTTGATTTGTATACCCTTCAAGGAAATGAAAGCCGTTCATTTTCGTTTTTTTTTTCTTCTAGCTCTAAAGGAAGCTCATTGCAATAAAGTACATTGGATAACTAAAATGTTTTTCTTGTTTATTTAAAAAAGTAACCAACACTTAGATAGTTATTAGATAACTCCCACATGAACTATTTATTAGTTATCTTCAACTCTTCAAGAAGTTCCAAGTGGATCAACAGCATAAGAGCCTTATACCTTATACAATTTCAAAGTATACCTTATAAATCGTATGATGTTAGGTCGAGGTTAGAAGGTCGAAAAAAGGCAATATTCAAGAATTTTTTTCTAAGCAAACTATTTGGTTTATTGGTTTGAAACTTGGTAGGTATATTATGATAACCTTAAACTATATTTACATATTTTTTATTGCCAAAAATAATTATCGGGAACGTTGATATTGCCAATTTTGCAGAGGTCCGCAAAAAAGGCCTCTTGGGGTGAGCACGATATCTCTGGACTGGATCATCATAAATTTTCATCAGATGGGGAAATCCTTCGATTAATTACTAAAAAATATAATTAAGAAACTTGTGTAAAAATTTCAGACCGATCGGTTCAGCCGTTTCTGAGAAATCTTGCTCACCGACTTTGAAAACAACGTTTCGAGTAAAACGAGTTTAAAGTTTTGAAAGCACTTTACATGTAGTCGGCGCGCCTTCAGTAATGTGTCTATAACTTCGAAAATATTCGTCGGCTCGACTTGAAATTTTGTGTGTGTATACTCAGATATTATTATTTTTTTTCGATTTTTGGAAAATCCTAACTGTATATAACCCCTTAATCGAGCTACTCTCCTTCACGAAATTTTTATTTTCCTTGATTTGATCTCCAAATCAGCCTCTCTTCCACATCTTTCTTATTACACCTCCTTGCTAATATTTATGAAATTGACTCACAATTCCTAACACCAAATGATTACATGAAATATAAACCAACCCGACTTTATGTGATCCTTCAAAATATAGGAAAATCCAACTTCACGCAATCCCCTAAAATTAAAAAAAGCCACGGCCAAAGGGCATTGACCTCACCAAAAAGGTAAACAAACCATGGCCAAAATGTAAATAAACCCC
This sequence comes from Zeugodacus tau, assembly GCA_031772095.1. Classification (NCBI taxonomy): domain Eukaryota; kingdom Metazoa; phylum Arthropoda; class Insecta; order Diptera; family Tephritidae; genus Zeugodacus; species Zeugodacus tau. The sequence continues at coordinate 5,269,344 of CM062653.1, read as the reverse complement.
TGTCAACGACATTCCTCAAATATAAACATACCAAACTTCTCCCGATCCCTTAAAATAAAAGCATACCAAACTTCTCCCGATCCCTTAAAATAAAAGCATACCAAACTTCTCCCGATCCCTCAAATCATAAGCATACCCAACTTCACCCTATCCAGCAAACTCAACTATACCCGATCCTCTAAATTTAAGCATACCCACTTCACCCGATCAATATGTAAACAAACCGACCGAAGGTCATTGACTTCGATCAAAAAGGTAAACAAACTCTTGTAGAGGTCATTGACCTTTGGCTGGGGTTTGTTTACCTTTGGCCGAGGTCATTGACCTTTGGCTGGGGTTTGTTTACCTTTTGGTCGAGGTCATTGACCTTTGGCTGGGGTTTGTTTACCTTTTGGTCGAGGTCATTGACCTTTGGCTGGGGTTTGTTTACCTTTTGGTCGAGGTCATTGACCTTTGTCCGGGGTTTGTTTACCTTTTGGTCGAGGTCATTGACCTTTGGCCGGGGTTTGTTTACCTTTTGGCCGAGGTCATTGACCTTTGGCTGGGGTTTGTTTACCTTTTGGTCGAGGTCATTGACCTTTGGCTGGGGTTTGTTTACCTTTTACTGAGGTCATTGAGGGATTGGGTGAAGTTGGCTTTGCTTATATTTTGAGGGATCGAGTTAAGTTGAGCATGCTTATGATTTGAGGGATCGGGTGAAGTTGGCTATGCTTATATTCTGAGAGATCGGGTGAAGTTGGGTATGCTTATATTTTGAGGGATTGGGTGAGTTGGCTAATTATATTTTGGGGGATCGGGTTAAGTTGTCTATGCTAATATTTTGGGGGATCGGGGGAAGTTGGGTATGCTTATATTTTGAGGGATCGGGTGAAGTTGGCTATGCTAATATTTTGGGGGATCGGGTTAAGTTGGCTAAGCTAATATTTTGGGGGATCGGGTGAAGTTGGCTATGCTTATATTTTGGGGGATCAGGTTAAGTTGGGTATGGTTATATTCTGAGAGATCGGGTTATGTTGGGTATGCTTATGATATGAGGGATCGGGTGAAGTTGGCTATGCTTATATTTTGGGGGATCAGGTTAAGTTGGATATGCTTATGATTTGAGGGATCGGGTAAAGTTACCTTTACATTTATTTTCAGTGATCATATGAAGTTGGGTTGACATATATAGTGTATGATTACATGACCTAAGTTTTGCCTTATAATTTGAGAATTGAGTGAAATCGTGTTTCACACGAACTCACTACTTCCTTACGTGTTTTTACACAAATATTGTTTGTGTATATATTATCTACCAGCCGCTGCTGTTATTATTCGATTATTTGATATTACAATTTTATGAGTATTTTTATTGCATTGCATCAGCCAACATATTTTATATTTGAATATTGCCTAAAATGCCTTGTACGCGGTGGAGGGAAGAAATATTATTGAGATGGTTTATGCAAGCGTATATTCCACTGGCAAAGGCATATTCTACAAGAAAATTTGTGAAACGGGGATTGATGTTGTGTTTTGATGAAGAACTGTGCAGAGTGTATGAAATTGGAGAACTTGGTTTGAATTGTAGCTTGTTTTGTGGACAACCAAGCTAACTTTTCGAAACTCAGAAAGAACTTTGAACCTAAATGAGTTGAAGTTTTGTCATTTGGAATAACTGAATGCCACCTCAAGAGGTTTTTATGATAATGGCAGCCGTCATTTCTATGAAAACTCAGAATCGAATCGATATCAACGCCTAAAAGTAGACCTTAAAATTAAATTGACTTATTTTTTATGTTTTATTTTGATATCTTTACATATTTTTAACAACCCAAAACAATCTTGACAGCTATGCAATGCACGGAAATGCATTTGCATGCCTATGCATACGTTTTTCAACACCAAAAGCACTCATATGCACTTATTAAGTCATCAGCTGAGCTCCCTATTGCCTTCCAAAATAAAATCTGCTTTTTCTTTAATAACATTTTACCAAGTCAATGCTATGTATGTGTGTTTGTGTGCGCTCAGCTTACTGCCATAATCACTTACTTACAACTGGAATCCAGTTTGTATGGAATTTTAACTTTATTTATTTATTTATTATTTACCATCTGCACATTTGCATAACATAAACGAAATAAACAACGGAAATTTTCAACTCTTTGCACAAAAATTACCAGTCAAGAGGCAGTACTTACATGAAATGTAAAATGCAAAAAAAAAATAAAATAAAATAAAATCTAGGAAAAGCAGAAATGTGTGTAAATGCAAGTGTTAGTGTAAATATCAGCGCCTGCCTACCGGTAAATGCTAGTTGTTCGTTCATTTATGCGCTTGCTAGGAAATTCATAGAACACACTCACACACATATACAAATCAAGTAATCTCTCTGTGTATTCATAATAGTTGATTTCCTCAATTTTCTGCATGTACAATTTTCAAGTAGTGCTTTCACTAAAATGACCACTCCACTGCAATTTCGCCACACTTGCCGTTTTTCCAAAATCATGCACTTAAACAAATACTTAGGCGCATGCAAGCTGTTTCGAAGACACATATACATAAATATATATAGGATATATGTATACTTAAATACATATATAGAAGTATATCTCTGTGTTTAATATGCATTTCTTCCACAACCTGTTATTTACTGACACAGTCATGTTATATATAAAATCAAAACATTTGTTGGTACGAAAACCTCTTCATGTTACGTATCCGCCATGTCTTTCCTTTCCAGTTTTGCATAGCCAATTTCATATCTACCGCGCCAACATGTGTTTATTCATATTTAAAGAGCATTTTAAGTGCCGTATGATTTGCTCGTTACAGGTAGTTGTTGTATATATACATAGACACCCAGTTCGTTTAGCTTTATCATCAGCCTCAATGCTCATTTATTTGATTTTTTTGCTTCTTTTTGGAAACCCTTAATATGTTAGTGCTCTTTTCGAGTTTTTTTCCATATCATGATGTAAATAGTACACTAATAATTTAATTTTTTTTCAACAGACGCTTTACTCTACCGAATGTGATAACCATCGCTTGTACAATCGTTCCTCCGCCTCTGTTCCTATAAGGTTCTAAAGCACCAAATAGTAGCCAGTGGTAAGTGTTTTATTTACTGTTTATAGTCCCATATGCACATTATATGGCGTTTGAGAATTGCAAATGTGTAGGCACTACGACTAAAATATTGTGTGGCGCGCCTAAAACTATACTTGCTTGAGAGCAGAATTATACACATTGGTCTCGACATTTTTTTTTTAAATTTCTGTTGATGAACATTATTAGATTTCTGGAACACAAAAAGGAAAAAAACTTGATATGTGACCTGGTCTACGGAAAGGGGGCTTAGGTGTCAAAAAATCAATTTTCACTTTTTTGTTGATTCGGATGGAAGATGAGATGCTTTTTCACGTGATAGAATCCAAAAAGTCATAACTTGTTTGAAAGTTCCCTAAAATTCGATGTGACTTAGTATCACTAAATCAAGTTCATTTTTCGACATCTCTAAACAATTGTTCCGCGTACTCTCGATCATTTCCCGTGGTATCAATGTATGACATTTATTATTACAACAATCTTTTGACAGAAATTTTGTTACCAGCTCCTCCTCCTTTACTTCAACAACAGACAGGTCAATATTAACAAAAGTTTGTTCGGTATCATCTTCTGCCTGAGATACACATACTTCGTCTTCATCATAATCGCTCTCTTCATTGTTTTCATCATCCTTTTCATGGAAATATTGTCCGTATACGGCACTGAACTCCTCATCAACACTCATGTTTCATTTCATGCGAAATGCGAAGACGATAATCAACAGAAACACTTACACAAATGTGATAACAGAACATCCGGAAAGAGAGACGAATGAAAACAAGACAACAGCAGCTGCGCGGTATTAGAGTAAACGTCACTTCTTCAGTGTTACTTTTTTAAATGTTCCACACTAGCAACTTACACGATGAACTATAATAATATTCCGACCAAAAACAACACTTACTGGACGTCCTTGAAGCCTCTGGAAAGGAGAACAATTAATGAGATAACGAGAAACTGACGAAACGAGTTGTTTATTTTTAACAGCTGTTTCCCAGAAAACTAGTTTTCGCACGTTAGCTCCCTTTTCGTAGACCAGGTCACATATTTTAAATTTACAAATGTCCAAAAGTCTAATTGTAATTTTGCCCATTTATTTAGATTTCAATTTGTGTGCCTAAAACTATACTTGGTTAGAGCATGGGAATACCTATTCATCTTGAAAATATAATATCTAGCTTAGCTTTATGAATATCGGAGCGTTGTAGATAGCACGAAAGCGACCAAGTTTCTAAAACAATCGAGATTGTTAAGCAATAGACTATGATTTATATTCTATTAAAAATAGTTCCTTTAAAGCATCCCTTAAAAAACAATTTGAGGCATGTTTTACTCAGCATTAACAACAACAACCATAAGTTTCCACTAGTTCAGTATCTTATCCCGGTTCATTCTTTAGACTGATATCTATTATGTATCTTTGTAGACAAATCCTTCTATACTTAGACTTTACCAATAATGGTCACATGATTCTAGTGATATCATTAGCTGGATCCGATTACGATTTCTTTAGACTTTCGCAAGCCTTTCGAACAGCACATATGTTCCAACACTGACAGGTCCATAAATCATTCACAGATTTTTTCTAACTGTGTCAAGGTGTCAACTCATAAGATATTGCCATATCCAGGCATCCATAAAAAAACAGAAAAGATATAGTAAGAACTGGGAAATATGTTTTTAAGCCAGGGACGATTTTATAATAGTTTTTATACTTTCGCATTTAATCCAAAGTTGAACTTGATCGCTATGGCTCTGAGTAGTTTGAGTCTTGCGTTAAAACAGGAAAGGTTACTTGTATACGACAGACCGAATTAATGTTCTATGTTTAGCTCTGCGGCTCGTATTATTTTCTGCAGCATTGGGTTAAAGAAGTTACACGAAAGTGAGTCACCTTGTCTGAAGCCTCGTTTGGTATAGAACGCCTCGGAGAGGAACCTTCCTAATACTGATGGAGCTTTTGGTGTTGCTCAACGTCAGTTTACACAACCGTATTTTTTTTGCAGAGATACCAAATTCGCGGCATATAGGCAATTCCTTTTCGTGCTATCGAAGGCAGATTTAAAATTGATGAAAAGTTCTTCTCTCTCGGGTCTTCGCCAAGATTTGGCGCATGGTGAATATCTGGTCAGTTAAGTCCGATAAGGTCCAATCAGTTTGTTGAGCCCGCCCTCAGTCTTTCACACAATACGCTCGACAGTACCTTATATGCGATATTGAAGAGACTTATACCACGGTAATTGGCGCAGATTGTGGGCTCTCCCTTTTTATGGATTTGGCAGAGCACACTGAGATTTCAATCGTCGGGCATGCATCCGTCCGGCTAGATTCTGCAAAGAAGCTGATGCATGCATCTTATCAGTTCTTCGCCGCCGTATTTGAATAGTTCGCCAGCAGTCCATCGGTCCGACGCTTTGTTGTTCTTCAAGCGGGTAATTGCTATACGAATTTCTTCAAAGTCGGGCAATGGAACATCAATTCTATCATCAACGATTGGTGAATCGGGTTCGCCATCTCCTGATGTTGTACTTTCACTGCCATTCAGCAGGTCGGAGCAGTGTTCCCTCCATAATCCCAGTATGCTCTGGAAATCAGTTAGCAGATTACCTCCTTGGACCTTAGATGATAATGTTGCGGTTTTGAAAGCTGCTGCCAATCGCCTCATCTTTTCATAAAATTTTCGAGCATTACCCATGTCGGCCAGCTTTTCTTACTCACGCATTTCAGCCTCTTTCTTTTTACGTCCGCAAATGCGTCTTGCTTCCCTGGGATTAGCATTACATTTAGTAATTAGGCTTAAGTCCTTAAAGGGCGTATTTAAGTCCTTAAAGGTCACATCTAATATGGTCATAGTTGAATGGTGACACTCAAGTCCCATTGTAGAATCACCTTATCGGTTATTATTGGTGCACATATAACACTCGCAACCCACTCACCGGTTGCCGCTCTTAATTAATGGGTAATTTCTGCTATTTAGCCGGCAATTAAAAATATCACAATAATCATATTTCAAATGCACATGTGGGAACCAAGGACAAAAATGGGCAGCCACACACTTTTAGTGAAGCGAAAAAAAAACAATGCAAACCGACGCAAGAAATGAATGCATGCGAGTATACTTATACTCCCACAAACCCAAGCACATCCGATGTCGGGGTATAAATTTTAATTATAATTTATGATAATGTGTTTTATCTGGCGAAAAAACACTACTGCAGCTGACAAATGCAGGCGAACACGGGAGCAACAATGCAACAGTGGGAATATGAGAATGTGGGAAGCGACACGGTAGCGGTTGCAGAAATCAGAAATTAAGAAATGCAAAAAAACAAGCTAACGGGAATAGGCAAACGCGACGGTGTGGGTGTGGAGGTTCGAGAGAGAAAGATGAAGGTGTATGTGGGCACAACAAGTGACATGTATGAGCCAAATGGAGCAACACTGCATTTTATAGCCAAGGCGAAGTCTCATGGCAAATGATAAAAGCCATAAATACAGGCAGCGGGCATATAAATGAGTACACACATGCACGCGGCTGTATATATGGTACATTTCCCGTGAGACAAATGAACAAAGGAGCTTAGTTGTAATGTTAAGTATTTTGTTTTTGTAAATTTGCTGCTGCGGGGAGGTGCATAGGCACAACAACAATAACAAATGAACGCAGAAATTGCAATAAAAACCCACAATGACGCTTGTCGCCCACTCGTGTATATTAAAGAATCAGTAGGCAGCAAAAGAATAGCAAGGAAAAAGAACGCACACGCAACAAGGTAACAATACAAGTACGTTAGCAAGTGGTTAAGTATGTAAGTACGTAAGCAAATTGTTAAGTATGTAAGTTCGCAAGTACCCCACAATGAAGGAGCATAAGTTCTCCAGATTGAGGCAGAAAAATGCGAGCCAACAAGCAAACCAAACGGAAATGCCTAGGCAACAATGCATGCACACATGCAACAAGCCAAGCAAGTGGACGGGGAGTATGACGCTAGGCGGTGGCTAACTTGCAACGTGCAACTGGTGGCGTACAAGGAGTTATTTGTTTTGGCTTCTGACTAGACGCTGTGGGTGGTGCGGCTACACAAACACACACTCAGGCCTCCCCACATGACTCTGACTCACCAACTTTATTGCGATTTTCACCTGCATTTTCACCCTTTTGTTACAGCTATTACTGAATGCCAACAGGTTTCCATTGTTTTAATAGCAACAGCAACAACTTGTGACGACAACAGTGGTAATGATGTTGATTATATGCGTGTGGCACCGTGTTTCATATTTATAAAGTGACTAATGAAGGTTAGGTTAGGTTTGTAGGCAGATCTTTGCAAAAACAGAAGATCTCACTCAGCACCAGACTGTCCATTGTGATACCAATAAAACTCCCTGTGAATCAAACACCTTTAAGAATCAGCAAAATGCTTGGAATCTGTTACAAATTTCTTAAGAGGGCTAATGTTGATTCTAGTCAATTCGCTAGGATCGCCGAAAAAGGGCCTTCCGAGGTGTTTCAACCTCAGTCTGGTAAAAGCTGTACAATACAGAAGGAAATGCTTAGATGATTCCACTTCGCCTTCCTCCATACAGCTTTGGCAACTTGCATCTACCACGATCCCAAGTCTCAACGCATGGGTACCCATTGGACAATGTCCAGTAAGTACACCAATGATCGTGCTGAGATGGACCTTGCCCAGAGAAAGCAGTTGAAAGGACCTCTTACGCTACGCAGAGGGCCAAAAGGACCTCGCCACTGCACAAGTGCTGGTAGTTGACCAACGTTTGACGAGCTCATGCGTAGTCTGCATGTCCAACGCTCTTGCGCAGTTGGACCATGGACTACCAACGCGCTCCCATTCCGGCGTCAATGTAGCTAGGGTACCCTCCCTTTTTGAAGGAATATATATTGAATCCGATATTTTATTTCGGGTGATACCAAATTCTAGAAGAGCTAACTGACCAGATGCAGGAAAAACTTCTTACACTGTTTATAGATCTTTAAAAGATTCAAATTACCTCGATGTATATCTCCGTAAACTGCGCCTGAACGCTTTATAAGTATAATTCTGTCTAAGAACGGTGAAGAAGGGTGTTTTTTTCTAGAAACCAAAAGACAATGGGTAAAATCGTCTAATGGTAGTCTTATAAAGAGAAGACGAACGTATTATCTCTTCCAGGCCATCCAACAATATTTATTAACATCTAAAGGTATACTTCTAAAGCCTCACTTTTTGAGTTTATTTTCATTGCATACTTTTAGGCGTTGAAATATGAAATCAAAATATTTCTTTACGTATCCTTCTTGAAACTGAATAATAAAGGGGAAGGAAAGGTTGCCAGGCGTATGTGGAGGACGACCTCTTTACAAAACTTATGCGGATGACGAGTTCGACTGGAGGCAGACCAACTTTACCAGATCTGGAAATAGATATCCACAGAGCGCTACACCATAACAAAGATGAAGTCGCGGAAGACATAATCAGAGGTCTTGCAGTGACAGTCCCAATGATTTTGGGGATCTAGTAATGGATACAGTAACTTTCCTTCAAAGATTTAGGAACAAAACGCTGAATCAGAAAAAAATATAATAAAAAAATTTCTAAAGAATCCCACACACACTGTGCCCCCCCGCCTCCCAACTGACCACCCAATATGCCACACTGTGGATTGTTGCTCGGTTAGTTGAACAGTCAGCACACAGGCGACAGTCAGGTATGCAGTGTTGCAATTTGCCTCGTGCAAGCCAACGGTGCAACACAAAAATAACAACAACAAGCAAGTGAGAGGGAGCGAGTGGTTAGTGCAACGTACATTTGTGGTTTGCCGGGGTTCGTGTTTAGTCATAAAGTGCACTAAATAAATTAATGTTGTCGTCATCGTTGACGTTGGTGCTGGCGCTAGCGTTGGCGTTGGTGGCGACAATTTTTGTTGTTAGTTTTGTAATTTTGCTGTGTTTTTGCTGTGTGCGTTAACATTTAAATGTGAACAATTTTTTGTTGTTGTTCTACCACTCGTCCTCTAAACAACTGCAATGCAATATGCCGTGCAACAAGAACAACAACAACTACAAGATGCACAAAAGTTCTACACAGTCGATTATGTTTGTGGCGCTGGCGCTGGTGCTGGTGGTTGCTGGCGCTTGGTGCTTTGGGTGATGTTTTAGAATTAATGCGTAATTGCAAATGGCAAACAGACCAAGTCGTTATGTCAACTCAACTATGCAGGTGCAGGAAAAGCCAAACGGAAGCACACTCGCACCTACATACATATATACAGTACTAAGGAAGTTTGTGTGTAAGTGTGTGTTTCTATGCACCTTTGTTTGCGCACCGGCGTATTTGTGGCATAAATAAGATTTTTTATAGTTGACATTTAGGCGCCTGAGCTTTTTATGGGTCTACGATGCATATATATACATGCATATATATATGGTGGCAAGTATGTGTTTATTAGATTAGTGCATTAAGGCTGCCATATAAGCATATAACTGCACCTTCCCCTCCTCGACACACCCCTCATACCCCACACTCTCTCTCTCCCCAACTTTCGTGCGCACTTTTCTTCATTGCCGTCGTCTTCTTCTACGACTTCGTCGTCGCTTCTAAGGAAATGTTGTCGTCGTTAGTCATGCGTTGCAACAATTTGCTATTGTTATTGCTTATGAGTATTGTCGTTGTTTGTTGTTTGCCGTAGTTTTTTTTTTGCTTGCTTTTTTGTTGTTGCATATCCTGTTGTTTACCAAGTTATTTGCAAAACCGCCAACGGCTAAGTGCGAAATTTATGCTTTTAATTAATTTTCATTAATTATGTCATGAGTTGGCTAAAGCGGAAGTCTTTCTACAACTCAGTTGTGAGTTCAAGCAGCGCAAGTTAAGCCAATGCGGTGCAAGCAAGGCAATGCGTTTCAGCTTGTTTGGGTTCACAATACTTCGCGGCAGTTCGGCTCGTTTATAAATTGCCGACTCTTGTTGAAGCGAGGTTTTGTTTTAAAATCTCTTTATAATCGTTCTTGCATGCAAATATTGGTTATTGCGGTAGTTTGTGAGCTTATTAGCTCCGTAAATTAATTGAATCGTGGTGCTATAGATTGTTCATGGGTCGGATTATTGCAGCTTCTATTATAAAATCCACTGGAAGACCGTTGAACTCATAATTTTTTGGCACAATTGAAAAGAGATCACTTCACAGCAGTTTGTGACGAAGTTTAAGTACAATCCGAAGTTCTTTCTGCATCATTTGACGTAGCAAGGGTCCGCCGGTATAACCCAGAGTCCAAGGAATAGTGACTTTGCTCCTTAGAAGGTGAAGACTGTACTGTCACAAGCTACAGCAGAGAATTATTGGGTCGGTCCTTCTTTCGCCAAGACAACAATCCGAAGTTCTTTCTGTAACGTTTGACGAAGCATGTATCTACCGTTTCATTCCAGAGACCAAGGGATAGTCGATACAGTGGACCTCACCCGGCAATCCAAATCCGAAGAAGACGACGACTGTCCTATTGACCCCGAAGGTACTGAAAGCAATTCGAGAAGGTGTGCTCTACATCAACTACTTGAAGAAGGACAAAATGGTCACAAGCTCCTACAGCGTCGAATTATTGGGCCGGTCCTTCTTCCACCAAGCTAACAATCCAAAGGTCTTTCTGCAACGTTACACCGATACATACCAGAGACCAAGGAATAGACGAAAAATGGGACTTCGTCCGGCGAACCAACTTGAAGAATACCAAAACTGTCTGATCGGGAAGATAATGACTCCATTCCACTGTATTTATCTACATCAACTACTTGGAGAACAAAATGGTCACAAGCTCTTACAACGCCGAATTATTGGGCCGGCGCCCAAGATAACAATCAAAAGGACTTTCTGCAACTTTACACCGATACATCGCAGAGACCAAGGAATAGCCGAAAAATTGGACTCCGTCCGACAAACCAACTTGGAGAATATCAAAACTGTCTGATCGGGAAGATAATGACTCCATGTGTTCTCCAGATTGATCTACATCAACTTCTTGTTTGAAAATTTGAAGAAGTTTCTGACCGCGAAGGTTATCAGTGTCAGGAAGGCCTACTTTTCAGACCTCCAGAAAACATATTTTGCTGATGGATAAACGAAGTTCGAGCATTACGGAGTCAAGTTCTTTGAGCAAAAGGAGACTTTGTTGGTAAATTGATCCAAGTTATATCTGTTTTTCGTTTTCCATTCTAAAGATCGTGGAATTACATTCCGACTAAGGCTAAAATTACAAATTTGAGGTATCCAATCTTTTTACAGGAAGAATTCTCAAAACCGTTCAGCCGCTTGAATGTGGCTTTAAGCTCTCAGTTCAGCGATAACAACAAGCCTCACAATATAAATAGTAGGAGAGCTCAGCCAAACACTTTCTTGGAACAACATCATGCTTCCTAACCTCACTTTTATTTTTATTTTTGATTGAAGTAACGACAAGAACAACAATTTGAGGTATTTTTGCTATAACTTCGTAAATTCCACACGTTTTTAACACGCTGCTTTAATTTTTAACTCTTTACAGTTAACAAAAAACATTGCATATTTCCAGGCGCACACTTTGCATCAACAAAATACCTTAACGTGTCAGTGTTTATTTCATTAAGTGCAACAAACTGCATTTGCATAATACACGCACACAAGCGCATACATACACACATTTGCATATATATACATACAAATATAGTTGTGGAAGTAAAAAAAGCACAAACATGTATGTAAGTATGTGGCATGCTTGCGGCCGCTTGTAATGTTATGCAATTAAGAAATGTTGCCATTTTATTCGTTGAGTTGTTCAACTTTTATTTGCCACTTAAATAATATTTATGCACTTTACTCCACAACAACCCCTTGCTACATACATATATAGACATTATTGCTGTTGTTGTTGTTGTATTTGTAATACATTTAAATATCGGCTTTAATGCAATGAATGTGAATCAAACAGGCGACAGGTGGATAAACTTGATACATATGCAGCTGATCGGTAGGTGGAGTTGAATGTGCAACAAGGATTTAATAACCATATTGCGTGATTGAAGCCATTTATATGCACAAACACACATACACACACACATGCGCGCATGAAGGCGCCGACAGTTGTTCATAAATATGCATTGTGAAAGACAGCTTAAGTCACTGTCAGGTGCAGAGATTCAGCGACGACGGCAAGTCGCAATGAAGGGTTTCAACTACTCAACTGTTTGTGCTTTTGTATGCATATATAAATATGTTAATATGTGTTTGTGTGTGCTTTTATGCACGTCATTGGCCACTTCCTTTGTTAAAGGCAGCAACGAGTCATATTGCCCATTTTATTGTTATTATGACGCTAGTGGTGCTTGATTTTACAAATGATAATGCGCGCCGGCAAAACAAAGTGCCAGCGTTGGCAATGGCGTGTGGCTTAAAAGTCTCAACTTCGCTTGACGGTTAGATGCATGCAAGTCACAACTCGTTGAAAGGTGCGTCCTGCTGCAAAGCTATATATTGAATATTTAAACGCGTTTGTATGTAAGTTGGATTTGCTGCAACTCAAGACATAGAGCTACTCAAATAAACGTACTACGTTCCACACCTTACAGCCGCTTTTATGCAGAAAGACACTTGGTTTGTTTTTTGTTACAACTTAGTGAAAACTCGCCCATGTTTATGTGTCCACATGGAGCATGTTTACATTGTATGTCTTATATTCACTTGCAGCTTGTCTTTCTGTCGTGCCTGGGCTTGATTACATTTAATGGTTGTGTTTTCCTGTTTATTATGTTGCAACGAATGTTAAACGGTTTTTGATTGGAAGGCGCGCTGACAAATTTAAAAACAAATTTTCCATTTTAAAACTAAATTATGTAAAACACGAACAGACAGCATAACACCGAACAATTGGCAAGCGCACAAAATGTGTAAATACACACATATTTATATTAAAATTTGCATTATTGTTATATACAATATTACACGCACGTTTTACTTGTATAAAAAAAGCGTAAATATATTTATATTATTATTTTATTGTGATTTTGAACATCACTTCTTCCTCACGTAGCATACGGATCAATATCATGTGCTTGCCGCATCGACTCTGCCTCCGCGCCAACGGCACATGCCATTAACGAGTTAACCGCCGTCTCTTCGCCCGCCTTATATATATAACCATTAGCCTTATCGATGTGATTCCGTAAACGCAGCATACTCGCTGTACTACGCGCATTGAGCAGTTGAAAGGAGACCAATGCGTAATCCTCCACCATCGAACAAATTGCTTCGTTCAATTTGCGGTATTTCTTCATTGTTGGCGTGTCATCAAGTGATTCCAATAAATACTTCAAATCCAAAACATCTGTATAATAATCTAAATTGAATTGCAGTTTTGATTCATGTTTGCGTAGGAGATCTGCTTTTGAGAGCACATTCACATGCGGTAAACCCATACGCAGCATCATATTTAAGGCAAGCAGCAGTGTTGAAACGAATTTTGTGGGCTCCGAACAATAATGTGAGTCGATGAGATTCACTGTCACCAAATGGTAACCTTCCTTTTGCAGACGCTCGAATATGCTAGCCATAGCTGTGTGATGTGTATATAACTCGACTTGTCCCGGGCAGTCGAATAGAAAATAATTACATGTTGCAGCTGCTTTGCGCAACTCTGGCAAAAACCAATCTTCGAGATGTGCTTCCAGAAACTCTGCACAGTACATTAGTGAACCATTTGGCCCCAGATGATATTGGTCCATAACATCCTCCACAGTGATAAGTTGCATGACATCGATTATTGGTTTATATTCCATATTCTCATTCGCTGGATCCAAATTGACAACGCCGACATCACGTCCAAGCTCTTTATAGAAGTTGTAAGCGTGATGGCAATATGTCGTTTTACCGGAACCAGGTGGTCCAATGATCAATTGGCCATAACGTGGATTGACGAATTTCACAGCTGGTGTTTGCAGCATTTTTGGTTAAAATATTTGTGCGAAAAATTAGCTTGCAAATAGTTTGTTGACTATTTTATAAACAAATCGGTGTGTCAGAAACAGCTGACTGTCCGTTTCCAATAGGAAGCCTTCGGAAAGTAAGTTTGTTTGAATAAACGGTTGGAAACGTAAATTCTTGAATAAATTTGTTTTTAAATCAAAATAATTATATTAAAAAGAAGGATTAAAATGGGAAAACGCTTTTAAAAACAAATTAGACTAATAAGATTTGTGCAAATTTCGTATTTGATGATAATGCTACAGCGCCATCTGTCGTCAAGTAGTTACACCAAAGTAAAAGACTTCATTGGCTATTTTTATCGTTTTTTGTTAAGAGTTCTTGTCAGGCAACTCTGCTCAACGTAGAATTCAATCAGTCTTCGGCAACACTGCACTGTGGCAAGGCAAACAATTTTATTCACTTTTGTTCGGTCTAATTTTAGTGGTGTCAATTCTTTTATAGAAAAATAGTAGCTTAAAAATATAGTTTTCCTATCAGAAAGCAGTTTTATTTTTTATAAAGTGCTTTAAATTAACAGAAGTTTTGTGTTTTGAAAGTTCAACAATGGCACAACCTCAAAAGCCAGCGTATCAAAATAGTGAGTTGGCCGGTTACATTTTGATGAAAAAAAACACAATGCAGAAAAAAAAGTATGAGTCAGTGGGCGCTATCGGTTACGGAGGGGCTATGACTGCGACAACAACATATTCCATTGAAGCACTATATGTGCTTATATGGGCAAAAATTAATACTTATATACGCTAACGTACATAAAGCGGAAGCAACGAATTACAACAATTTGATTTGTAGAAGAGTAATAAATGGACATATAGCCGGCTTTTGCTACGATAATTTGTCTCCCCTCGCTATCCTTCAGCGACAAATAAGCAAAAAAAATATATTTATCTGTATGTGTGTGATTGTTTTGTACATTTATTAAACTGCCACTTCCTGTTGTGCGCCCACTGTACATACGGATTAATTATACTACAAATGTTCGCATAAATAGATTAAAAAAACGGTGTTTAATTTATTTCATTGTGTTTTTCACATTCAGAATTCATATATGCCACCTTGCCACGCACCCAACGCGGCCAACCTATTGTATTGGGTGGTGATCCTAAAGGTAAGAATTTCCTCTACACTAATGGAAATTCTGTGATTATTAGAAATATTGAGGTGAGTTAACGATTTCCAATTATAAATATTATTAGAAAATTTTTTAGAGTAAACATAATGTTAGTATATCTTTTAAGTATTATAATTTAGTAATATAGTAAATATTCATTTCATTCAATATCTGTCTTTTAACAACAACTATATTTATGGTATCATTTCCATTATATGCATACGGCTGTTTCGGCACAAGCTCTGTACCACCTCAAATTTAGTGTTCCTACTTGCGCCTATATGCTTAATGTTTATTTTTGGTTTCTGGCAGCTGCATTCAAATTAAAATTTATTAAACGCTTCGCTACAAATCTGAAAGTCGTTCCAACATTTATTCCATTGGTGTTCCCGATTTCATTTGTTTGTTTCATCTATTTTTAACAAATTATCTTCATCTGCAGTAAGGCTATAAGTAAGAATACCAACAAGCAACTCAAAGTAAAACAAAAGCATTTTTTGGGAATACAAAATATACTTAAGAGAATACATACAATATACAAACATACATATGTATGTATATAAATAGATGTTATTTCAATAAATCCCACGCACAAATGTAGACAAATGTTCATCACTAGACGCTTAAAAATTTTCTTTACGAATAATATTTTTTTTGTTTTTTTTTTTTTGTAACATAAATAAAAGGCCAAAATGTATACTTTATAATGTGAAAGCAAAATAAAAAATATGTTTTTTAATAAATATATGGACATCCTTTATACAAAAAAACGTCCAATTATATATTTTATAATGTGAAAGCAGAATAAATTTTTTTTTTTATAAATACGTAAATATATGAACATCTTTTGTATTTGTTTGTATCTGTCTACAAAATTAGTAAGAATTTAATAAATAAGATATAAAACTATACAATTTACTCTCATAATATATTTTTTGTAATAATTACAATTTTTTCATTCTACTTTCATGCCTTCCTTCCAATTCCTACACGCCGGCTGTTACCGTTTTGCCAAAAATTATATACAACAACGTACACATTGTCATCGCTAATTTTTCAACGTTAATTTTATTTGCGCCGATTTGCTGCTCTACAACACATACACACATATTTTGGCCTAAAATAAAAATGAATTGTGTGGATGGTTGCTTCATACAAACAACAACCGAATGCTGTATATACACCAAAAAATTGCCGGTCCATTTGTCCAATTCTATCAACCAACAAATTTTCCACTGACAATAACATTTGTTGTTGTTGTTATTTGATTTTATTTTTGTGCGCTTTCTTTTGACTCGTACAACGGCTACATGCACTGATTGTCGCCGACAGAATCCAGCCATCGCTGATGTCTACACGGAGCATTCATGCGCCGTCAATGTGGCCAAATATTCGCCAAGTGGCTTCTACATTGCATCAGGCGGTAAGTAGATACAACACACAGTTAAATTTATAAGCACACATTGCTGTCGGAGATTTTCGTTGCGTTTGTGTAATATGGTTTATAATGTGTGTGTAAATTTGTGTTAGCTTAGTGCACATTTTATGTATGCGCGCTATAAATAACCATCAAATACCATTTGTTTTGAAAGCATCACAGCTGCATTAATCATTGCACAGAAATAACAAAAATCAGATTATAAATGTTGTCAGTAAATATCCAGTTTTATTATTACACAATGCGTTGTCATTTGTTTTTTTGTTTTTTGTTTTACAAGTTATGGTTTTTACTCTGCTTTGGCAGCTGTTACATTGGCAGCGCATAATTAACTTGCCACTTTGTTTGGTTAACACCTTTTTTGGGTTATACTGCCGGTATTTTCAACTTATTTATAATTTGTACACTAAAATCGCCGCATGACTCACGCTCGTATCGATAAATGTAAATATTGATAAATGACAGGTAACGGTATAATCATTTTTTGTTGTGCTTTATGAATTTGATTATTCATTTACGAGCCTAGAAAACGTATAAAAGTGGCAAATAAAGCATGAATGATAATGCAATAAAGATAAAAAATTAAAAATATAATTTTATAAAATAAAAAAAATAAAAATAATTTTATAAAATAAAAAAAAATAAAAATAATTTTCATTTGAACACTTTAAAGTCCACATTTTGAACATTTATTATTTATTGATTCTCAAAATTTCAATGATTCAGCGCGTTAACTGCTTATATTATAAAATTTAACGGTTACTTATGCATTGTGTGTATATGGGTTCGCTGTTTTTTGTGATTTTTAATCTTAATTTGCTTGGTTGCCGCAATCGTTACGCTCTCTTAAGCACATTTGCTACTTTTGTTTATATATTTTTTCAACGCCTAATCATTAACAAGTCAGCCTTTCTCTTTTTGAATTTTTAGTGGAAAATAATCAGTATTTGTTTGCTACAGTTTTACAAATGATTATACATCAAATTTAGTGAATGCATTGTGGTGGTTATTTCTTTAATATATACTCTATGATATGCTTTTTAAATACTACCCATATTGTGCATTTATTTGGGAGCGTCCTAAAAAGATTTTTTTTCTTTTTTTTTTCAAAACTGTATGCTTGCCTCCACCACTGCTGGGTATTATCGTCTCTACTGGCAATTTAATTGCATTTCTTTTATACTTCCATCCGAAGAACTTGCATTGCTATGCTTAACCCGCATTAAAACGCTTGCATTCATATAACAGTTAGTGTCTGTATGTAATAGTCGACGCACTGGCACTTAGACGACGCCGTCGTCATTTTGTATGCATAGAAACAACTGCCACCATTCTTTTGCTGATGATGCTTTCGATTGACTGCTTTATCTGACTTTGTTGTTGTACGTGAAAGGCGTTGATTTTTTTATTTATTTTGTATTTTTCTATAATTTTTTTTATATCTTTTGTATGAATGAGTCATTGACGCGCAGCTCAACGGTTTGTTGTACCTTTTGTGTTTTATTTATTTATCCACTTTCTATATTTTTTCCCCTCAAAGTTTTAATATGCGCTCAACCATTCAACAAAGCTTTTATTACCCATTTTCATTCATAATTTGCTTTTTACTGCAATTTTACAGTTAAGTATTTAGTTAACGTTTTTGTTAAACATAGTTGAGATTAAGAGCAACGGTAAACAGTACCGTGGTAGTTAGGTGTGCACATGCATACATACATACATATATGGAAGCGTTTGTATGTAGTCATCTCGTGCATACATATTTACAAATGCGGTTTAATTGCTGATTAATTGCATTCTTTAAGTTAATGAACTTGAACAATTTGTGTGAATGGTATACAGATGTATTTCCGCTACTATTCTTTACTAGAAATAAGCTCTGATTTCTCATTTAGAAACTTTAGGTTTTCCCAGTATGGCATTGAATGCATATTAGCCGTGTATTTGGCTTCGTTTGATATCAAAACTATGTGAATATGCTTAATGCAAGATTAAAAGTTATAAATAAAGATAAAAATAATAAAATATTTTTGCATTTTCGATTTCTTTATGGTAGCGATAACGCAGTTATCAGTGACGCCGTTTACACACTGATAGCTAGATAACAAGCGCACAAATAATGTTCAAACAAACAAGCATTTTTTAACAATTTAAAATGGCCAATATGAATGCTGAAGACCCATTTTTAAACATTTTTAATGTTTCTCCTCACATTTTCCGATAAATAATTTTTCCTCACCTCCTTTCCACATTTTTACATTCACATTTTCTAATAATTTATTTCACCTCACTTCCTTTCCAGACGCCTCCGGCAAGATACGCATTTGGGACACGGTGAACAAGGAGCACATTTTGAAATGTGAATACCAACCAATTGGTGGTCCGATTAAGGATATCGCCTGGTCGCAAGACAATCAACGTATTGTTATTGTGGGTGAGGGACGTGAACGTTTCGGACATGTTTTCATGACCGAAACCGGCACTTCGGTGGGTGAGATTAGTGGACAATCGAAACCGATTAATTCTTGTGATTTTCGGCCAGCACGTCCCTTCCGTATTGTAACTGGTAAGGAAAATAGTTTTATTTGTTTCTAGTATACTTTTTTAATAACAATTTAATTGTACACACAGGCAGCGAAGACAACACCATTGGCATCTTCGAGGGTCCACCATTCAAATTCAAAATGACCAAACAGGAGCATTCGCGTTTCGTGCAGGCTGTACGTTATTCACCTAACGGTAAATATTTCGCCTCGGCCGGTTTCGATGGCAAAGTCTTTCTGTACGATGGCGCCAGCTCGGATTTGATTGGTGAATTCGGTAGTCCTGCTCACAAGGGTGGCGTTTATGCCGTGGCATGGAAGCCGGACAGCACACAATTGCTTACCTGCTCCGGTGATAAGACTTGCCGCTTGTGGAATGTGGAAACACGTGAATTGGTCACTGAATTTATTATGGGCACCACCGTTGATGATCAGCAGGTCTCTTGCTTATGGCAAGGCGAACATTTGCTCACTGTTTCGTTGTCGGGCAACATTAGCTATTTGAATGTGGAAGACCCCTCGAAGCCACTGCGTGTGATTAAGGGTCATAATAAGCCCATCACTGTGCTCGGTTTGAGCGATGATCGCAGCACCATCTATACGGGCAGTCACGATGGCGTCGTAACGAACTGGAATTCGGGTAGTGGTGTGAATGATCGCATTGGTGGCGCTGGGCACGGCAATCAGGTAATATATAAGCGTTGGGAATTATGTTTCGCTTAAAATAAATAAATTATCAAATTTGTTTTTGCAGATCAACGGCATTGTCGCCTGGGGCGATTTCGTCTACACCTGCGGCATCGATGACAGCCTGCGTCAGATTAGCGTCGAAAGCAACAGCTACACTGACTTTGTTGTCAAACTCAATTGCCAACCACGCGGTTTGGCGATTTTCCGCAACGAAAACATAATAGCGCTCGCTTGCGTCAAAGAACTGACACTTGTACAGGACAATAAGAAAGTATTCTCTTTACCAATCAAGTATGAGGCAAGCTCAATCTCTGCCAATCCTGAGACATTGGATATTGCTGTGACCGGTGACGATCACAAAGTGCATGTGTACACATTGAAGGGCACATCGTTGGAGGAGAAAATCGAACTGCAACATTTGGGACCGGTCACCGATTGCTCCTACTCGCCAGATAATAAGTATTTGGTGGCATGCGATGCGAATCGCAAAGTCATACTCTATGCCGTCGAAGAGTATAATGTGAGTGAATGACTTAGATGAAAGTTATAAATATTTTTTTTTTTAATAATTTCGTTTCCTTTTTTAATAATTTTTTTTTAATAATTACATTTATTATTTTTTTAATAATTTCATTTGTTTTTATTTTTTAATAATTTCATTTTTTCTTTATTTATTAATTTTATTTGTATTTTAATGATATGATTTTTGATTGATTTTTTAATTATTTATTTATTTTTTTTTAAATAATTTAATTTTTTTCTATAATTTTTTTTTCATTATTTTTTTTTTTAATAATTTAATTTTTTCTTTTTTTTTATAATACTTTCAATTATTTTTATTTATTTTTTTAATAATTATCTAAATTTATTTATTTTTTTAAATAATTTAATTTTTTTCTATAATTTCATTTACTTTTTTTTCATTATTTTTTTAATAATTTCTTTTTTTAATAATTTAATTTATTTTTTTATAATACTTTCAATTATTTTTATTTATTTTTTTTAATAATTTTATTTATAATTTCATTTATTTATTTTTTTTAATAATTTTATTTATTAATTTTTTTAATAATTATATTTATTTTTTTTTAATAAATTTATTTAATTACTTTTTTAATAATTTCATTTATTTTTTTTTATTTAATTTTCTTTTTTAATAATTTCATTTATTTTTTTTTATAATATAATTATTTTTTTTTTATTTTTTTTTAATAATTTAATATTTTTTTTCAATAATTTAATTAATTTTTTTTTTAAATAATTTCATTTACTTTTTTTAATAATTTACTTTTCTTTTAATAATTTAAATTTTGTTTAATAATTCCATTTATTTTGTTTTTTTTTTTGTTAATTTCATTTATTTTTTTTAATAATTTCATTTATTTTTTTTAATAATTCCATTTTTTTTAGCTTGCGCACAACAAGGAATGGGGCTTCCACAATGCGCGTGTCAATACTGTCGCTTGGTCACCAAATTCGCTTTTGGTTGCCAGTGGTTCGCTGGATACAACCATTATTATTTGGTCTGTGGCCAATCCGGCCAAGCACACCATCATTAAAAGTGAGCATAACCTCTCTTCATTGGTATAAGCTAAATTTAATTTGTTTATTTATTTATTTTTTTTGTTTAGATGCCCATCCACAATCGCAGATTACACGCTTAGTATGGTTGGACAACAACACTGTGATCTCAACTGGTCAAGATTGCAATACCAAAGTATGGGAAGTTGAAACTATTTAAGTTGAAAACTTTAAAATAAGGAGCAGAGGAAGAGAGGGAGAAAACGCAACGACTACATTAATAGATTATGACTAACCGCACTTTAGCCGCCTTTTGCTTTCCGTATGATATTTTCCAAAAATGTTATACTATATCCGTAAGCAATACGTTAGTCGGCTCCAAAGATATTTCTATGCATTTTTCTACACAAAAACACACAGCGTTGCTAAAGAGTACTACTGTCGAAGGGTCCTGTATTGTCCCCACCGACCACCGACCTATGCCAATCTGTATTCAAATACGCCCAACTGCAGTCTAAACTAACAAATCGCTGATTTTATCAGCTGCCAAAAAAAAGAAATGAGTCTAAATCTTGCATTATTATTTTTTTGCCTACCCTAATTAAGTTCTATAGTGACAGCCTATTTTTTTGTATTGCTAAACGCAGTATATTTAACAAGCTTTCTTTCTATATAATTGTATTTGTTTGTACAACAAGATATTATGTACTTTATTTTCGGACAAACAGCAACTTGCCCACGTACTTTGTATGATTGCACAATCATTCTGGCAGTCAATCATTTACCACACAATTCTCTTCAAAAATTATAAAATTTACATTAACGTCGTGTAGGAATAAATGTGTAAAATTTCATTTATATAACAACTTTGTACTACATATAAAACTATTTATTTTGCATTATAATATAAAAATAAAAATAAAGAAACAAAATGATATTGCGTGAAATTTTGTAAAAATATTGTCGCGCAAGCGTACGCAAACTAAAATAAAGAAAGTATTTTGCAAAAAAAAATTATTAAAATTGTTCTTTTTTCATATTGAAATTTTCGGAGAAACATAGAAAGGTGGGCGTGGCACATAAACAAAAATATTATTGCCCACACTAAATTTTAATTAAGTTGAAGTTTTTCATAAAAATAAAATACCGTTACTAATAATAAATTCAAATATTTTGTTGCATACCTTTAGGATCAATAGTTTAGAGACCGACCGATTAATCGGTCTTGGTATCGGCATCGGCCAGTATCGGCCACAAAATTAAGCATCGGCATCGGTATCGGCATCGGCCATATTTGGCCGATTCTTAGCCGATTCTTTCTACTTCTTTCGGATTATACTAAAATACATTTTTTTTTCTCTTTTTTGATTTCTTTAGAGGATAAAATTGGAATTCTTCTGTTTACCATATAAAATACAGTGAATCACATTTTACTAAACTAACAATTCATCATGGTGATAATTTAAGTCTAGTATAAAGCAATTCAACAATTTTGCATTAATGAAAGGTTTTATTTAGCACTGCTAGAAATATTCGATTTATGTCAAATATGTACAGTTTTGTTTAAAGTTGTTGAGATTTTGAAGATAATGTCATAAAGTCACTATTATAGAAGCATTCGTTACTAGGTTAATTTATTTTTAAAAGTTTGCCATAGACAGGGTCACGTAATAATCACTTGGTGCTGGCCTGGACTTTAATAAGATCAAGCTTCCGAAGTTTCTATTGAGTCACTATCACT
Organism: Zeugodacus tau; assembly: GCA_031772095.1. NCBI lineage: Eukaryota > Metazoa > Arthropoda > Insecta > Diptera > Tephritidae > Zeugodacus > Zeugodacus tau. The sequence continues at coordinate 5,246,203 of CM062653.1, read as the reverse complement.
ATTTGCCGCCTTTCACAATGTGAGATATAAATGACAAAAGTCATCTCTTTGAAAATAACGGATTCTTTTTACTAGACCTACTATTTTCGAATATTGGCATTAATGCTCATATTTGTCCTTAAGGGGTAACCCAGTGTAACCCATGAAAAATTTGCGAATTTAGGGAATTTTTTCAAAGAAAGTACTCGGTCGAATGTTTCGAAGTTTTTTTGGACATAATAAGGTGTACTTTCAACTATATTTTAAGATTTCTATTTTACAAAAATTTTTAAAAATAAAGGAGTTATGGGTTGTCTTGGGAGGTGCCAAAAACAAAAGTTCCCCAACTACTGACATGATTCCGGCCGAATGAGTAACTGAAACACAAAAATTTAAAAAGGTTATTAAAGTTGAATATATTCCCTATACAATGACCTACGATTATTGAAAGATATCAAACATTAACAAAATGGCGTAGTTCTGAAAAAAAATTCGATTTTTTAGGTAAAAAATGGTCGTTTTTTAAATGCCAAATTGACAATTTTCAACAAATCAAAAAGTTCGTAGGTCATTGTATAGTAAATATATTCAAGAACATTCAGTTTAAATTTGAAGTTGATCGGTCAATATCTCGTTGAGTTATGATGTCAGTAATTTTGTGAAAAGTCGTTTCGAGAAAAACGCGTTTAAAGTTTCGACTATAGCAGCTAATACATGTGAGCGATTGATAGTTTTGAATATTAATTAAATGAATAAACAACTACATATTTACATATGAATTGAGTTGTTTACCTATTTTGTGATGTTATTTGTCTTTGTTTTTATTTTGTTACTATACTAATTTACTAAATAATGTTGTTGATGAAAGAATCGGCATCGGCATCGGCATCGGCCGATTCTTTGCCAACTGGCCGATTAATCGGCATCGGCATCGGCATCGGCCAAAATTTTGGTATCGGTCGGACACTACAATAGTTAGTAGGTACAAGGTGATTCAAATGACTATAAAAAGACAACATACCAGTGATTCTCAACTATTTTGTGGTGAAATTTATTTTCATATATTATATGTGGTGAAAATCAAATATTGTTAAATATGGAAATTAAGTTAGGGGTAGTCAGAGACAACAAAAAATGAGAATTTTCAGTAAAAAAAAAAATGTCAAAGTTATAGCTGTTTGTGTTGACCCAGTTCTAAAAAAAGATCCTTGCGATGACAATCATAAGTCCTTGGAGATTCAACTAAAATCAATCAGATAAGAAAAAATAGTTTTATAAATAGATAATCCTTTTTAATTTTAAATTAAATTTTTTTTTTTCAAAAATTAACAAAGTGGCGGTCACATAAAATTGTTTTCTAGATTTTCGGTAAAAAATCAAGAATTAATTGACCTTAAAAAATCGAAAAAAAAATCGTTCGATCAGGACTGAGTAAATTTCATTAAAAACTACTAAGCGATTTTCGAATTAAAGTTGTCCCCAGTTCACAAAAGATGGTTTTGAAAAAAACACATTTCACCCGAGCTCTGTCGAATAACTCGAAAAATAATTGTCGGATCAACTTCAAATTTTCAGAGAATATATTTAAGATACATACTACACTTAACGAAAATGAAAAAAAAAATATTTTTGATTTTTTGAAAATCCTGACTAACAACCTGAAAATCCTGACCATTAACTGTCTATCCCATTCATTCCATTGCTATTCCGTTATTAATTTTTTCGATTTTTTTTTTTTTTTTTAATTCATATCTTTATTAAACATTCCTAAAATATAAAATTTAAAACATTAAATAAATTTATTTGTCTTTTGTGTTTGTGTTGTTTGTGTATAAAAGTCATTTTCTTTGTATAAAAATGTGCCTTTTTAACTTACAGTCTAATTTAGAGTAAATTTGGGAGCCTATACAATATGGCTTTGTGTATATTATGGCTGCGTACATTTTATAATTGATTAGCTTATTTGTCTTTCGAAATAATTGCATTTGCAATAACAATTAAATTATAATTTTTAATTATGTAATGTTAGTAATCAAAATTATTTTAATAAATATATAAAAAAAATATTAAATAAATAATAATAATATTATTTATAATAATAATAAAAAATAATAATAATATATTATAAATAAAAATATTTTAACTATTTTATTATTATTATATTTTTTTATTAATTAACCAAACATACGGTTTTTTGTCAAAAAACTATTCGTTATTTCTACGCGAAAAAGCCTCCAATAATATATGTATAATGTGCAAAGGTTATTTACATTTTTTTTAATATAATAAAAAACAAAAACAGAATATAAAGATTTTCAATAAAAAAGAAATTCACCACATTTCAATGTTTTGTGATAAGGAAAATACAACCCTGTGGAATTAAATATTACCACTTGTCCGTATGGCAGCACTGTTCACAATATACAGTTTTCCGCTTCCTTTCGCTGTCAAAAGGCGTTACTTGTGCAGTCTAGTTAGACAAATTGTTAATTTCTTTGTTAAAATTGTGCAAAAATGTGTTTTTTAATTTAATACACGGTGTGTATACGCAAATAGAAGTGTTGTGTGTTATGTGCATAAAGATTTGTTGTGAAAATGATGAAGAAATAACCGAGATAAGCATGTGTGGCTGCTGCCAACAAAAGCCTTGGCGAGGTGGCGATGCAGTTTGGCGTAAATTGTTAATTTCTTTGTTTAAAGTGTACAAAGTATGTGCTTAACATATTTAGGGCGTGAAATGGCATCTGGAAGAAAGGTGTTTGAAGTGCATAATATGCAGCTGATGCGTGCAAAGGCCATTTAGAAGTGGCAAAGCAGTTGGGTCAAAGTGTTAATTTCTGCATTGGAAGTGTGCAACAAGTGTGTTTTTAGCACATTTAAGGTGGCTTGTGGTAATTAGAAGTGTTCTATATAAATATATACAGATATAACGTTAAGGTTAGTGAGTCAATAAACAAATGTGCGCTTGCTGTGACAAAGCAGATGGACGCAAATTGAGCGGAATATTGGTAAGTTCCGATTTGTTGTTGCTATTAAACCTATACAATTTAAATTCTTGATAAAATTCTAATATTAAATAATATATTCTATTAATTTCTAATATTTGATTTTGATTTTCTGTTCGGTTGTCAGTGGCAATACTTAATGGTGCTAACTGATTGTTGGAAAGACATAAATATTGCTGCTAATAAAAATTAAATAAAGTTTATAACATTAACTTGCATAAAATTAATTAATTAAACGGTTTTCACTAATTATCACAGCCGGGGCTAACGATGGGATTGTTGTGCTTTTTAACTACTCTAAATAAGCAATAATAATTATAATAAAATACAGACGAAATTAAAATTGTTATATAAAAAAGTTAGTGAAAGTGTGTGTGTGTGTGTGGAAAATGTGCTAATGTGTTTGGTGTGTCTAAAATATTTACTACAACCATTCGTATTAAGGCATATTTGTCGGACTCATATCTGGCCCACCACCGCCCAGACTATTATTATTACTGCTAATTTGTTGCCGCGCTCCGGGACTACATATACCTGGACTGGGTTCACGTTTTATGTGCATATTGCCCATCAATAAGCCAGCAGCGCTATCTTCACCATTCGCTGCAGTTGTAGTAGTCGGCGCAGTTGTCGCCGAAGTTGCAGCGAAACTCAAAGCTGCAACAGCCGCTGCGGTATTTGAAGCATCTAAGGCATTTTGCAAATGTTGTTGCTGCTGCTGTTGTTGTTGTGCAGCTGCAGCTGCTGCCGCCGCTATGTGAAATTGATTTGGTAAAAACATGTATGCAGAACTCAATTGTGCTGCCGCCACCATTTGCGCTTCCGCGTCCATGGCAGACGTGCTGCCAACAGCGCCGCTTGTGTTGGTCACCGTTGTCGCCGCTGTTGAGGCAATCGTATTGAGTGGATTCAACTGAAATGGTGCGCTGACTGCAGCAGCTGGTGAGGTGGGCGTGGCGCTACCGCTGCTTGAATTGCCAGCGCTTGTTGGTGTGGTAACGGTAATGACCGGCGGTGAGGCATTAGTCGCTTTAGAGGCACGTTTGCGACGCGCTTCCGATTCGCAGGGCGAAGGTGCGCCGGGATGGCGGTAGGAGACATGCTTGATTAGATAGAATAAGAATTTGAAATTTGAAATATGAAAGTAGAAAGTAGGAAATCTATACTTACCTTACGCAACGCGTCCTTGCTACGCGACACATGCGAACAGACGCTGCAAGAGTAGCTGTTGGCAGAGCAAAATGTGTTATAAATAAATTTATAAGAAACAATAAAGTTTCAACTCACCGACAATTCTGATGTGTCTCCAGGTGCACACGCAAGTTGTATTGATTGCTGAGCTGTTTGTGGCATATGTAGCAGGTCGCATACAACTTCGAGTTTGATGGTGGTTTCTGCTGTGGACTAGTATTCGACGTATTCGTGGCGTTCACCGCATGTGCTGAGCTAGTAGTTAGCTTTTCTGACAAAGTAGCCAACAAATTCGTATCTGACTGCGCATTAGCTTTAGGCTCGTTGTAATTGGCGCTCGTTGCAGTTGTTGCAGTCGCTGCAACACTGCGGCTACAGCTAGCAAACTGATCGATTTGTTGCTGCAATTTGGCTACCTGTTCTTCCGCGCTCAAATACGACAACGCGTGTGTGTGTTGTTGGTGGTGCTGCTGTTGTATTTGACCTGGTGTCGTGCCGCAAGACGGTGGCGCCGTCAAGGACCAGGGCGATTTATTGCCACTCAAATGTGGTGATTGCAAGTTAGACGTGTAATTGCTGCCCAATGATGTCTTTACGCTCAACGACGGCGCCTGCAGTTGACCATGTAGGCTTTGTTGCTGCTGCTGTGGCGATTGTCGCTGCTGGTGCATGGACTGTTGTGCATATTGTGCACCCTGCAGTCCACCTTCGACGACTGTTGGCGTTTTTCGCAAATTTTCCACAATCTTATCAATACGTTTAATGTCTTTTTGTTGTTGTGAGTTGCTTTGTGCATGTGTTAGTGTATGCGGCATGTGCGCGTGTGGTGACGGTGTTTGTGGCTGTTGTTGCTGATAGTGTAGATGCGTCATTTGAGGCTGCGCCGTTGACAGCGTTAATGTACGTTGCTTTTCAGCCAAACAGAAACGTTTAGCAGCGCCATAAGCAAGGCCACCCTCATCGTTCGCTGCAGCAAACTCTGTTCTGCCAGTTGGTGTATAGTCTTCCGTGGCGAAAGGTGGAGAAATCTCTTTGGCGGACAAGCTCAGCGCATCCTGATACAAACTGTTGCATTGCTGTTGGTATTTAGCCAACAATTCGTTGGTCTTATTCAGCGCTGTTTGTGAGAAATTAAGTGGCTGCGGCAGCAAGTTCGGATAAAATTGCAAGGACTTGAGAAACAAGCTCTCAAGCGGTGTGGGCAGCTTACTGCCAAGTAGTGTTGAGTTGAATGCGTTCGGTACTGTGGCGGCAGAGAGTAACGGCAATTGCGCATTCGGTGGTGGTACGGTGACGGCTAAAGGTGGTGGCAGCGTCGGTGGTGCCATGGAAGTGGTGGGCGCTGGTGGTGGCGAGGGTGGTGTAGGCGGTGTGTCGGACTCTTCTTTACGCAGTGCATCCAAGAAATCATGCGCGGGCGGTGGTGGCGCCGGTGGTGCTGTCGCAGCGCGTCTATTCGCTTTCTGTAACTTCATAAAACATTTGCAATAAATGAAATATTTTTCTTAAAAGGCCGTAGCGCACACTCACATTATTCTGCACATCTGCCAATCCTTTAATGCCTAAAGTCTCTGCCAGATTAAGTAACATCGGTATCTGCTCTTCATACACATTCACCTCACCGGAGTACATGAAGGTGAGCAGCGCCACAATGGCGGCAAACGAAGCGCCTGGTATGATAATAATTGGATGGCTGTTGGTGTCCAGTGTGCGAAAGAGCTCCAGAAAGAAAGTGCTGTGGAAATGTGATATAAATATCGGAACCATTGCTATACTGAAAGCTTGTTTACCTGCATGCGCTGAGTACAACTCTATGCGCACGCAATGTACGCCCCTCTGCTGAGATGGTGACATCGGTGAGATGGGATTGATCCAACAACACGGGCAGTGTGCTCAGTAGACTAGTCTGTAAAGAAGGATGGAGATATATAAATATTGAGTGAGTGTGAGACCACCACTAGGCAGAGAACTTAGAACATAGAGAAGGAGCATTTTGATTTGTGTATGAAGTTCGATACGGTCATTTACAGAGTTTGTAATTGGCTAGTAGGGAATTCACCATTCGCTCGTTACTCGTTATTATTTAACAGAATTGACTGCCGGGGAATGAACATTTGTGATGATTGGCATTTTGATGTGATATGCCCATGCTTTGATATGATAAACTATTTTGACTTTTTATAAATTTTAACTGATTAATAGGATTTTTTCTGCTCATAAATAATATCTAAAAGAATTTGTAGGAAAATAAATAAAAATTAATTTATTTCCTTTATAAATGAAATGTGAAAAATATTTAATAGAAATTGTAGGAAATAAAAAATATTTTTCAATATTTCAATTTTATAAATGATATAAAATTATAAATATTGCTACATATTAAACAAACTTATAGGTATAATATAAACTTAAAGGTATAAATTATAGGCATTTGTATGTTATATGCATATACACATGTACATATATATTATCTGTCATATGCGCGATCGCATAAAAAACCTCCCACGTACACGATATTTCTACATATGTATATATCTACTACATTCATTCATAAATATATTTGTATGTAAGCGTAAAAAGGGAATTCCTTCATATGAGCAATCACCAACGCACAAATATTCGCGAATGACCTACAAACTTACAAGTGTACGCATATACATATGTATGTAGAATGTTACGAATTTGCAATCGTCATAGGAACAACAACGCCATTCCTTCATATGCGCAACAGCAAACGCACCAATTAGAATATGTGAATGTGAATGACCGTCAAAAACCAAACCAACGCATATACAAACTTACATACATGAGTAACTCACTACAAAAAACTATGAACATCAAGAAGCAGAAACAACAATATGTCAACTCTTTTCCCCGCTGCACCCGTCGGTGTAGACAAACTGCTTCCTCGCGACGATGACAAAAATTAGAAATCATATTTCGTTGCTGATGCTGAAGTCCAGTGAAATGTGACAACATTGTTATGAGCTTGACAAAATTCACAAAATCTTCAATTTTCATATTTGCCAACAATTGTGGCAGAAATATAAAAATATGCGAAAAATAAGACTTCGGCCAGGATTTGAACCCGAGCACCGTCTAAAAAGCGGATGCGTGCATACCAACCGCACCATGATAACTACAGGAAACTACTCAGCTTAATTGGTATTTCATAATCCATAGGGCAAGATGCTCGTTCTAATAGAAATATGAATATGATTCTCGGCCACTGACAGTTTTGCCTTCTGAAGCAAATATCAGAAATTGTTTGAATTTGTGGTTTTTTGCATTCTCCAGACAAACCGTTTTAGGCAAGGCATGCGCGGAGATGTGCGCGACGCTTGCGCTTATGAATGAAGTCCCTTTGCTTTGTTGTTGATACGCATGCGTTTATGAATGAATATGTTATTGTAATGTTTTGTTGTAGGCGAGTAGTTTTTTCTGAAGATGTGTCGAAGTGACAAATGTGAGGGATGTAGATTTGTATGTTCACATTTATACGCATGTACATATGTACATATATATTTCTGCACGCGTATGGTAGTAAAAATATTTGAACATATTGTTATGAATTTTGCCGACGGCAAATCAATTATTGTTCGAGTCCATAATGATATTATAGATTATTATATAGTTTATTTTACTAATTAAAGAATAAGACAAACTTTTAAATCAGATATAAATAAAAATTAAATAAATACAACATTTATTATAACAATGAAATGAAAAATAAATACAAAGTTAAATGAAACAAAAATATTTATGAATAATATATACATTTAATAAAACATGACTTTCAGAATTGCCTACCATCAATTGAGAAATTTTCGCACAATCGAATCAGTGAATTATCATACATGCATTCCCATATATTTTCCTATTTTGCCTAACCATCGAATTCCCTAGTTGAGAAAGGGCAACAGGTTCGACGCTCATCATAAACATAATTTTTCATTCATTTTATTAATAATTTTGTAAAAATAAGATTTTTATTAGTAATTCTATTAATTTAGAAAGTAGTATAAAAAAATTAAAAATAAAAAGAAATAAAAATTTAATTCAAATTGAAAAACATCACATGATTATTTCGTGTGCCAGCGATTTCTCGTTTTACAGATTTCCTTCTGCTAAAACTGAAATCGCTGTTAACTTTTCATGAGGTGAGTTCCCCAGTAGCGTGGTAAATTCCCTAGTACACTTCTTTCAGACTTGACATTCATTCCCAGTCGAACCTGCACCTTCTCTATGTTGTAAGTTCTCTGACTAGGTGAGTCAAGAGGTCGAATTCCATCCATTATAAAAAAATAAGAATTATGGTAGCAGCCACTACTCTATGAGCAAATTCCAAACTCTGAACGCACCAGCGAAGAATTCCTGCAGTATGATTTTTTATAACATATACCTACAGCTCTATATATATACATATTTAAGCGATTTGCTGACTGGCTTGCCTAAATTTATATGACCACATGCCACTTTTCAGCCGCGTAGGACCATAGCAGAGAAATTTAGTCATTGGTGGCAATTTTATTTTGAAATAAAAATAAACCTTTTGAAGTCTGAATCTGAATGCAAACATCCATATAAATTTCTACATTAATACAGTAAAGAAAAACATTTTTTCCAAATAATTGCATGTTTCATGCAATTGCCAAAATCCAAAGAATTTCTTCCTTGCCTTTATCCGACACACACACAGCCGAATTTATGCATTTCAGTTGGCATTAGCAATGGCGCGGCTTATTTCAATGAGCCGTTAGTTCCACTTTTGACATTTCGTTTGTTTTGTTGTCATTTGCATTGAGTTGCATGCATGTTGTTGTTGTAATTAATGTGTGTAATTTGTTTTATTTCGCATTCACTTGCTCGCTCGTCTGCTCGGCTGGCTGTCAGTTGCCGTTGTCCATATCTCTTCCGGACCCCAAATGTGTTTGACTGAAATGTGTGCGATTTTGTGAAGCGGAAAAGTGCAAGGAATGTTTTATTGACAGCAGGGCGCGTGCGAGTCACATTTGCTGTACTTTTTCTTTTCTGCGAGAACGGGTTTTGAGTTAATTTTAGAAGTTTTATTTTCGGATCTGGACTCTTTCTAGGAATGGGAGTAACATTCTTGACTTTTTGCTTTTTATTCGAAATTCTTTGGTATGGGTAAGAGATGTGTGGAGATCTTATAATGGTCTTATAGGTTTCTTATTCACTGATATAATTGGTTTATTTGAAGTTTTCAAACTCAAATTTAATATAAATTTTAGTTTTTTATGGTTTTTGTCTTTCTCGACTAAATCTAAGCCTAGCGCAAGTATGGACCCTAAGGTGTGACCCTAACTTTGCCCTAAATAAAAACATAATGATGCTGATTTGGAATATTTTCTTGAACATAATTTATTTAATGGCAAAAAAAAAAGGGTTCAAACCTATCTTTTGTAGGCTCAAAAAGATGTATATACTCTGATATGATGGCCTTATACTTATGGTGTGTTAAAAAAAAACTGGTTTCGGATTTGGAGAGTCCAAATTTCCGATTTTATTTTATTATGTTCATATACAAAATGTGTTCAAAAAATAACGGGAATTTTTTAATTAAAATTTTCGGGATTTGGAAAGTCCAATAATCATGGCTTACTTTGTCTGTCGGGAGCGCTCAGGTTAGACGAGTTTTTATGAACTTGGCGATTTTCGTTTGTTAAAAGCTCACGATTGGTTGCTTTTTCGTGAATTCTTGGCCAAAAAACACTACTGTAACGATGCCCCAGACTTCATATTCGCCAGACATTCATATTCGTGTGACTTTTTCTTATTCCCAAAATTATAGAGAACCTTTAAGGGTTGTCATTTTATAAGCATACGAGAAACCGCAGAAAGAGCCAAAGGCTATTCCAAAAATCGAGTTCGAGAAGTGTTTCGGCGATAGGAAAAAGCGCTTACATAAGTGCATAATATCGAATGGAGACAATTTTGAAGACGGTGACATTAATGTAGACGAGTAAATAAAAATTATTTTCCAAAAACGAAAATTCCCGTTATTTTTTGAACACACCTCGTACAATATTTTTTTTTTAAAGCACCCCAACTAAGATGTTCCTTACTTGCTTTTAACTTTTTTATTTGCGATCTACATAAATTTCGGTTTTTGCTACGTAAATTTGATGACGAAAATCGGGGCAAATCTCTAGCTAACGGTATTTTATAGGATTTTTTTTTAATACATAAATTTAATATTGTCTTTACCTGATGATTGTGCCAACGCAAACAAAATTGCTGTTGATGTTCATGTTGTTGCTGTTGTTCTTGATGATGTTGCTGCAACTGTTGATGCTGTTGTAATTGTTGTTGTTGCTGACGTATGTTAGCTGCTGTTGCGGTCGCAGTAACATTTTCCATAATCCAAATGAAGTGCACACGAATACTCCGTTTAAAGGCACATAAATGTCAGTTAATTCTGCACTCAAAAGTAGATTTTTTTTCGAAATTACTACCGCTAGTATTTAATTACTGATTTAATTGTAAAGTTGTACGTAAATCATTTACATCACATACAAAAATTAATGCTTTAGTTAATTTCAAATTTAATTTAATTTCACACACTTCCTCCTCAATTCACGTTGAGCACCCGAGAATTGTTATTTTATTGCTAAAATTGTAAACAAAAGCGTTTTGTAAAATTAATCATTTCACACCTTTTGCTATTTGTATTTATGTATGTATGTATGTCTCTGTGTTTAATGTTTTTCTTTCACATTTCATTTGGCCAAAAATATTTTGTTTTTCTATTTTTATGAGCGCATAAAACACCAGGCAACACACTGCAGCCGCCTCGCGCTTACGTTTGGCACACTCAGCACACAGCACGCACGCAGCATCATAACGGTAATTGTGTGTATGTGTTTGCTGCAGCTCAACGTAATTATCGCCAGCGGCAACACAATCGCCAACACAGCGGCAACAACATCGTCACAGTCGTGATCGTCGTACCGCCTGTCTGCTTCGTCAGCATTCCGTCTTCGTCCAAAAAGGTCTAAATGACCGTCCGTCCGTCCTCCATTCTGGCGTTGACCAGCTGCAACGCTGTCTGCGTGTGTCCGTGTGTCACTTCAATACGCCACCGATGGCTCATCGCTGTCAGCGTGATTTGTCTTGCGGCTTAACTTAGCGCTAATGTACTCGTTCGTATATATGTGTGTGTGTGTGTGCGGAAAGCAAAACAAAAATTTCAATAAAGAAATACACACACTCACACACACAAAGAGATTACACTCATTTCTCCGCTAAATTTTGTATTGCATTTTAATTGTTGTATTTGTTTTGATAGTTGTTGCCTTTGTTGTACGCTCATTATTCGTGTTTATTTTGATTGTGGCGATTTTTATTGTTTTAATTTTGGGACACTTGTTTCGAAAACAAACGGAATTGTAAACAAAAATAAACGGATCGCATAGCGTCGTCGGTCGGATGAATGATGTGCAAAAGTGAGCGGTGAGATCAAAGAGAGCGGCCGAGTATTGGTGCAAAATGGGAAGTCGAGAGAGAAAGAGAGCGCATGCAGAAAGCTGAGAGAGCTTAGAGCATAATGATTACATTATTGCTGCAGTGAGCAGGTGGTTTAGGTATTCACTGAAATATGTTACTCATACGCTCCGGTTGACGTTGATTTATTTTATTTTTGTTTTTCAAATTAGTAAATGCATTCCCTTTGATTTTTGAAATCAAATGAAATTTATTAAGTCAACAGACTTAATGGTAGAGAAATAAAAACTATAAAATATTTAAATTTAAATTTAAATAATTTTTTTCTTGAAAAATTCGCGGTATTGAACCCAAACTCTTTATCTAAAGAAGCAATACATTATTTTAGTCTCTGAATAATCAAATCCCCTTATTTGAGGAATAATCCGCAGTAGATAAAATGCCTGTGAGTTTAAGGAACCACTGAATTATGACTGTTAAGGCAGTATTCTGCTTTAGAAGCCGAAAAAAAGCGTTTTTTTTAGCAATTTTTTTTCAAAGGGAAGGAAATGATTGCGGTAAACGAAATTTAACAAGTAAGGAAAGGCTAAGTTCGGGTGTAACCGAACATTTTATACTCTCGCAATTTATTGAAGAAATTTTATTAAGATAACGCACAAATTTACCCATAAATTCGGCATAAAGTTTAATAGAATAACGAAAATCGTCCTATATAGTGTATGAGGGCTGAGGTAATTCCTGAACCGATTTCATTCAATTTCACCAGCAAGGTACACTATATCCAATACTATACGCTCACTTAATTTTGCTAAGATATATCACATATTAACCAATACATATATGCGTAATAAAGCCCAACGAATTTTTGAAAAACCTTTAATTAGGTATATGGGAGCTAGGGGATGATATTTTTGCAAAACCTATAATTATGTATATGGGAGCTAAGAGATGTTGTGACCCGATTTTAATAATTTTTGGAACAGAGACACACTATTGGAAGAAAACAATTTCCTCTGAATTACATTAAATTAGTTGAGAGATTTACCCATATTTTCGGTTAAAATTTAACCTTAGGCGCTGAGTTCAACATGTTCGATATGTGGGGCCTTGAAAAGTTATAGTCCGTTTTCGATAATTTTTTCACAAGTGATGCCACAGATCATATACTGTATTTGTGTAAAGTTTTATTTCGCTATCATCATTGGTTCCTAAAGTATATGTTATAAAGTGAAGGATTCAGATGGAATTCAAAAGTGAGTTATAAAGAAAGTAGTCGTGGTTGTAAACCGATTTCATCCATTTTCCACACATGTCATCAGGGTGTCAATAAAATATTATATGCCGAATTTCATTGAAATCTGTCAAGTAGTTCCTGAGATATGGTTTTTGACCCATAAGTGGGCGATGCCACGCCCATTTCCCATTTTGTAAAAAGATCTGAGTGCAGCTTCCTTCTGCTATCATTTATGTGAAATTTTGTGTTTCTGACGTTTCTCGTTAGTGAGTTAACGCACTTTTAGTAATTTTCAACCTAACCTTTGTATGGGAGGTGGGCGTGGTTATTATCCGATTTCTTTCATTTTTGAACTGTACTAAGAAGTGGCTTAAAAAAACGACTGCAGAAAGTTTGGTTTATATAGCTTTATTGGTTTGCAAGATATGTACAAAAAACATATTTGGGGGCGGGGTCACGCCCACTTTTCCAAAAAAATTACATTCAAATGTGCCCCTTCCTAATACGATCCTATGTTCCAAATTTTATTTTCATAACTTTATTTATGGCTTAGTTATAGCTCTTTATGTGTTTTTGGTTATCGCCATTTTGTGGGCGTGGCAGTGGTCCGATTCCGCCCATTTTCGAACTTGACCTTCTTATGGTGCCAAGGAACACGTGTTCCAAGTTTCATTAAGATATCTCAATTTTTACTCAAGTTACAGCTTGCACGGACGGACAGACGGACGGACAGACAGACATCCGGATTTGAACTTTACTCGTCACCCTGATCACTTTGGTATATATAACCCTATATCTAACTCGTTTAGTTTTAGGACTTACAAACAACCGTTATGTGGACAAAACTATTATACTCTCTTTAGCAACTTTTGTTGCGAGAGTATAAAAACGATGGTGTACTATATTTAAGGCTTAAAAAACAATATTTATTATTAAAAAATATTTAAATTTTTTCAAAGTTGTAAGTATTTTTTGGAGCGCCTGGAGTCTGCACTTGTAAAGCGCTGCAGGTGATGGAGGTCGCGCGATGCATCTGAAACAATCGAACCATTTTTTTTTTTTAATTTTTATAAGTTTCTTTTCTTTATGAACTTAAAAAATACCGAAGAAGTTATAAAATTCCTAATTTTTTCGAAGTTTAAAAAAAAAATCACTTTTTTAAGAAAACAAATTGACTTTAAGTTGCAAAACTAATACTTTTGTACAACTTTTTTAGTTCAAATAGAAGATAATTTAATACTGAAGCTAGATCACTTTGGTTTTTTTCGATCGGACATATATTCTTTTTGCTATCGCCGGCACCGTTTTCTAACACTTGTGAAAATGAAAACTCGAGAAAACGGGCTTTAAAGTGTGCCTGAGCATTCGCACCTGCTCGACGCTCGGCCACTAAAACTGCTTTAGCTTCGAAAATATGTCGAATTGGCCTCTAGAATTTTAAAGACATATTCTTGGATAGTTTTGAACGAGTTTTAAAACAAAACAAAAAAATCGATTTTTTGAAGCCTGTAAAGCCTTAAGCAATATTTTCATTGCCTTGAAAATACTCCCAGGCAATGACAGATCGATGATAATTCATCCAGTCGCATTTGCGTCTTGGCTCTTACGTCACGAAGGTGCTATTTTGGACTGAGTAGGCAATTAAAAAGTAAAATCCCGACGAACAAAAACCAAACTCTACAAGTCCCTTATAATTCTCGTTCTGCTTTATGATGTAGAAGCGTGGACGATGTCAACAAGCGATGGTTTCGAAAAAAAGGTTTTGCGGAATATTTATGGTCCTCTGAACATTGTCAACGACGAATACTGCAGACGATGAAACAATGCACATAGACATATCTCAGTGAATAAAAGACAGCGGATACTCTGGCTGGGTAATGTTGTCCGAATGGATGAAAGCACTGCAGCTTTGAAAGTGTTTGATGCAGTACGCGCTGGTGTAAGCAGATGAAAAGGAGAACCTCCACTTCGTTGGAAAATCAGGTGGAAAGCGATCTAGTTACGCTTGGTATTTTCAAATGGCGCCAAATTGCGAGAAAAAGAGACGAAAAGCCCGTTATTATTGATTCGCAGTAAAAAGAATGGCAACCTAGTATTCCAGAGTCTTTGAGGATAGAAGACCTTTCTTTTCCAACCAACTACCTTAGTTTCTATACGATCATCTCATGAACATCTCGTGCCTGTTATGCACTATTCTCATAGTAAGAGTAGGCTCTATTAAAAATACTGCCAGACAAAGACTAATCGAAGGTAATTGATCCAGTCAAGTCTTTACTAAAATCAAACCAGGCATTGGATGAGGTTGGTGGAAATTGAGAAACCTTCAGGATTTGATAATTCTTTTAGGACATTCGAGTCATGCCTGTTCCATGGGTTCGCATAAAAAGTGTTTTTAATAGAAATTGTCACGTCCAAGGACTTCTCAAACCTCGATTGAAAAGGGAAGGTCAAGCCGTATGTCACAAATAAAACCAACTAAGTGAACATTAGCAACAATAATATTTACATTTGAGGAAATAACATTAATTTACAACAAATTCTGCAAAATTCTCGAACGTCGCATTTTATTGTACGAAAAACAAGTACGAAATGGACCGAAATAAATAAAAGGTTACACAGCTAGCTTGTTGATTAGCTACTGCGCTGGGATGCCTGGCAAATAAATCCCTTTACGCTGCACAATTTAGCAGGCAGGCGTCTGCCAACCAGGCGAAAACTAGCCAGCAACAGACATACCAACGACTGGCCAGCATTTCAACGCTGACAATTAAATGAAATTTATTTGAGATTTGCATATTTATTTGCTTGCAACAAGCAACATACAACTATGTAAATATATAATTTAGTAAATTTGTTGTTGCTTGCTTTTGTTGTCAATGTTAGGAATGATAGATCATTTGTAGAGAAAGGCATTTAATTCGAGTAGAAGAAGAAGCAGAAAACGGCGACAGACAGCTACCAAAATATAATCGTCTTCCAATTTTGCAATTGTGTCACGCTTTCGTGGCATTCGTGAATCGAGCGGCCACCTGACTACCTGACAGCTTGGGCAGCCGGGCGTTGCGTTTATAGCATTTAATAGACTCGCCTTGTTCTCCACCTTTTTGGCAGCTTTGAACTCAACGTAATGAGAAACCGAAAATCAGTGCCTTTGTCCACACTTACTAACTAACTAACTGCACTATGGGTAGCGATACAAGCGAATAGCAATAACAATAGCAAAAACAAGGTAAAATTTAGTGGACCGCTTGTGATTGTTTTGTTAAATTGCCTGGCAGCCATTAGACGAATTGCATGCTTTCAAATTTCGCCACTTTCAGCTGCTCGTCAGTCGATTTGTTTTTGTCCGAGGGCTATTTTTACCGGTAAAATTAAATCTGCAATTTTTTCAACCTTCAGGCGATACCCCGCTAGCAACCCCTGCAACCTGAGTTGCCATGTCGCATCATCATTACAGAAAACCTTAAGTTGTATTGTATTTAATTTGTATTGTTGTTGGAATAGTTATGTACCCTCCGGCTACCTCACTTGTGTGCCTTCGCATAAGGATGTATGTAAGTGTATATCTGTATCTACAAGTAGGTGACAAGTTGAAAAATCACATTTGTATCGTATAATCAAAAACAAAAAAGTAGGTACAAACAACCGTTCGTCGGCATTGCGAAATCAGTCCGTCACCTCAGTGCGGGACGTATGGCTGGGAAGGTGGAGGTGGAATTACGCCGCCGGAGCACTGCCAAAGTCCCCGCTGATATTTCGCCAAAATTTAGCCACTTGGAAGCAATATCAACAGCAATCACACAAGAAATGACCAACTAACGTTACAGCATGTGTGACAACAAAGGCAACAAATCAAGGAAAACAAAAAGCGCGCAAGATCAACAAATGGCACTTGAGTTATACCCAGTGGAATGGCAGTGATGTATTCGGGTTAAATAATGAGTGCTAACCATTTTTGCTATAAGTTTGGCCGGGCTTTTTCTTCAAGATGTGGTGACAAGTTTTGCATCGAACCACTGAACGGTTTTTATGAGAATTCAGCTTGAAATTCCCTTCAAAAGTACAAGCTTTTCTTTAATTTTATATTCGTTCACCTAGTTTTAAACTCCAGGCAGTAATCAGTAATCAATTCTTACCAAGACTGAGTTAAAAGAATGATCACTCAGATATAAATCACACTCGAATTGATCAATTCCTCACGTCTTTTCGTTTTCGGAACGTTTGAACTGTGTTACATTCTAGGAAGATCATAATAAAGCAAAATTTCTGTATCACTGAATTAGAAGAAAGATTCTTTCGATCAGACAATAATCTGCAATCAATTCTCACTAAGGCTGGGCTAAATAAAAGATCACTCAGATCTGGATCACACTCCAATTACTCACGTCTCTTCGTTTCTGTATCACTGAATTAGAAGAAAGATCCTTTCCATCAGACAGCAACCAGTAATCAATGCTCACTGAGGCTGGCCTAAAGAAAGATCACTCAGATCTGGATCATACTCTAATTGATCAATTCCTCACGTCTCTTCATCTTCAGAACAGCTGAACTGTGTTCTCTTCTAGGAAAATTGTTATTCAGTCATATTTCTGTATTGCTTAATTAGAAAAAAAATCCTTTGGATCTGGGCCATCCTCGAACTAATTGATTTCTCATTATCGTACTAGATTTGAGCTTAGTTATCTTATATCGATATTTTACAAGGAACGTCTTGATGGGCTTATTCTCATGTAAAAATATAGTAGTTTGTTTATTACGACGAATTGGTGTTTTCGAAAGCAAGTAAAGCAGATTCTTCGATAGATTTCCCAATAATTTTCTATTTCGATTTATTTTAATAAATAGTCATCGTAAGTCTTTCGCAATATGTAAAGAACAGGGCCCTTTGAATGAACCTATTTTTTGTATAAAAACCGATCACACGCACGCTGAGTTCTTAGCTTCTAAATATAGTTCCAGTGGACTCGCGGCATGTTTTTTTGATCCGTTCTTGGACGAATATTAATCCGCGTCATTTTCCGTAAAGTGAAAATGTACAGATAACTGACTAGGAGACCCACTCTTCCACTAAACAAAGCCGGGTTCATTAAAAATCTTTTCTTATTGCAGTTTAACTACTCAGCTCTATTAATATATATATACCAAAAAGAAAATTTCTTATTTAATAGCTGTCTTGGAGATTCTCCTCTACTACGCAGGACCTGAGTTGAATCCCTTGTCTCGAGAAATGCTTTTTTGATCAGTTCCTGGATGGATATTAATCCGCGTCACTTTCGGTAATGCGAAAATTTACAAATAACTGTCTTGGAGACACTCTCTTCTACCAAGCATAACCAGAATTCGTTCAAAATTCTTTCTTATTACATTTTTTCTACTCAGTTCCATTAATAGACATATAGCAAAAAGTAAATTTCTTATTTAGCAGTGCTGTCTTGGAGACTCTCCTCTATTACACAGGACCTGAGTTGAATACCTGGTCCAGGTATGAAGTATTAAAAATCTCTCCAGACATCAATGAACCACCGAAAACATTTCTGCCATGAAAATCCATCTTTTAAGGATCCAATTGTCTATAACTATTTTGAACTATTCCTCACTTCAATTTACCCACTGGGTGTGGATTTACATGCTTTCACCAAAGTATTGCTACATTTACTTATTCAAGCATGTGTGGGTTAAAAAAATTAGAAAAAAACGTGTATTGTTCTTGTTGTTGTCTATTTACGCGCGCATTTCGCGAAAAACTAATTTAAGGAATTTTCTTCATTCCAATATTTGAATTTAGGGTATTTCGGATTACGAGTGGATCGTTCGCGTTTTAGTAGTATGTCGTTGTCAGCGTCGATGTGGCTATGGGTTGTTTTTGTTGTTATTGCTGCTGCTGTTGCTGTGACTAGTGCCGTTGCTGTTGCTGGTGCTGATTGTGTTGGCAAGCGTTTCTCAGCTGCGTCGCTGCAAACCAATACGAATTATTGTTGTTGATGCTGTTGCATTTAATTGTTGTTGTTGTTGTTTGCATTTGAAATGTATTGCATTATTGTCACTTAAATTTAACTTTGAGGTTTCGGCAGGCCACTGCAACTACAAGCGAGTGAATGCATTTTTTTTACTTGCTTACGGTGTCTATTTTTTCACTTTTTACTTGAGATTTTAGACTTATGCTGATGGAGTGTGGACACTGTGCGCGGTGTATTGTGGGTGTTTAAATGATTGGTGGCATGTAAAATTGCAATGCGTACAGCTTAGATATTTATTTTTAAAACTATATAAATAGTGAATATTTTTTTAAATATTTTTTTTTTATTTTCTTTTTTAATTTTTTGTTTTAATTTATTTTATTTTATTTTTACTTTTTTAGTTTAAAAAATTTGTTTTTTTATTTTTTTTTTTTAATTTTTTTAAAAACAATTTTTTTTACATTTTCTCATTAATTAAACACTTTAAAATAATTTTAGAATTTTTTCTAAATCTTCGCACAACATTTACCGTTCACTATCGCCTTTTTGGCTGTTTGTTTGTCATACATTCAAAATAAGAAAGCACTTTTCTCCAGCTCAGCCGTTGGCCGTTGCGCTGCGTTTCTTCGCACACACACTAAAAATAGCCACTTTATTCAAATATTTTCACATTTTCACTTTGTGAAAAGCACATAATTTTTCTGCGCTTTACTCATTTTATGTGACAAAAATCATTTTCTGTGTTTATTTCACAAACAAGTATTGTTTTTGTACCGTGTGCCTTTCATTTCTGGTTCTCCGCAAAATTTTTTCCACTTTTCACTAAGCGGCCAGCGCAGCGCTGACACAAACAACACTTTCTCCGTTTCTCCGTTTGGATTTCCAAATTTAAAATTCCGTTTCGCTGAAATATATTTTCAACAATTTGTTCGATTTTTTTTTTGTTTTGCCTCTTCACAATATATGCAGGCATGTGTAGGTATACGTATGCGTGTATGTAAGCAAAGGTATTTGTTTTTGTATATTTGTGATTATTTTCTACACGTTAATGGTTCCTTATACATTCTGTTGCCACTTTGACGACGCAGCTGTCGTCGTCTTTGTGGTCCGAAAATTATAATTTTAAGCAATCCAGCCCAGCCAAGTGTGTTGGCTATTAATAAATAGTTGAAAGCCTCAACCACCGCAAATAATTTTTGTGAAGCGCTGGAGTTTGAATGCGCACACAATATCCTTGAATGCAGATTAGTTGGAGATTTTTTTGTGGAGAATTCTACTTATTTTTTCATTTCATGAGTATTAGATATTTTTAGTCCATTACCTATACAAGTGAAGTAGTCCTAGGGATTATGTAAACTCGTTACAGCGTATCGAGAGAACTTCCTTGCTTTAAAAATCACTCCCCTCACCTCTTCATCATCTTAAACAGAATAAAGTAAAATTTTGGTTTGAAAATAAGCTGGCCAAGAAATTCCCTTGTAGAAGATCGTTAGAAGAAAACTGAGCTCAGACATAATACGAGATAATGAGAAATTAAACAGGTCGAGAATGACCCAAAACGAAAGGATCCTTCTTCTAAATTCAGAAATAGGGAAATATGTCTCTATAACGTTCTTCCGAGAACAGAAAACAGTTCAGTTGTACTCAAGTCGTTAGTGGCAAATTTTATAGTATGTATACTCTTCTCAAGATCGCGTATAATCAATTATATTCATAAGATTTATATAATACAGTTCAAAAGTTTGCATGGTCGAATTTTGTTCCATACTGAAGAAGCTGGAAAAGGAGCAGCGAAGTCTCAACATTCAGAGAAATTGCATAAAGCTTAGACGAAATTTTCAGCAAAATTAAGATCGAGCTCTAATTTCAAAAATGCTCCGAAAACTATGAAGGTTAAAGAGTAGAAACAAATTGTGATTTTGGGGGCGAGAGCTGGGATAATGAACTTTATAACCCATACAAAATTGGAAATTTAACTGTTATTCATTAAAATTTCATATACTCCTTTATTAGTGGCACGTTTTGACTGAAAAATCTCAAATTCCTTTGGTATTCAAATGTATTTATGTTAAAAATTGTGGATTCTTGTGAAAGTCTTGAACATTCTTTTGTTTCAAACAGTTTTCAACACAGATTTAATTTTTATGAAATTTTACGAAAAATTCGATAAACCAATCTCAGTATTAAATACACTTTTTTATATTTTTTTCGAAAAAAATATTACTTAAGACATATTAAATGAAATGAATATAATAAATTTTTTTTTTCTAAAAGAAATTTCTAATTTTTTTTTTCTAAAATAAATATATATTTTTCTTAAAAAAAACTAAAATTTATTTCTCTAAAAATTTTTTTTTTTAATTATTTTTTTTCTAAAAAATTTTTATTATTTTTTTTTTCTAAAAATAATATTTTTTTCAATACTCCACACAAATTTCAAAGACATATTAAATAAAATAATATAAATAAAATTAAAAAAAAATGAAAAATGTTTTGAAAAAATATAATAAATTTTTTTTCTAAAAGAAATTTTTAAAAATTTTTTTTTCTAAAAAAAATATATATGTTTCTTAAAAAAAAACTAAAATTTATTTCTCTAAAAAATTATTTTTTTTTTAATTATTTTTCTAAAAAAAATATTTTTTTTTCATTTTTCTAAAAAAAAAATATATTTTTTTTCAATACTCCACACAAATTTCAAAGACATATTAAATGAAATAATATAAATAAAATTACAAAAAAAGAGGATTTCTCTATTGTTTTAAAAAAATATAATAAAATTTTTTTTCTAAAAGAAATTTCTTAAAATTTTTTTTTCTAAAAAAATATATATCTTTCTTTAAAAAAACTAAAATTTATTTCTCTAAAAAATTATTTTTTTCAAATTATTTTTCTAAAAAAATTATTATTATTTTTTTTCTAAAAAAAATAATTTTTTCAATACTCCACACAAATTTCAAAGACATATTAAATGAAATAATATAAATAAAATTAAAAAAAAAATTGATTTCTCTATTGTTTTGAAAAAATATAATAAAAATTCTTTTTCTAAAAGAAATTTCTAAAAAATTTCTATTTTTCTGAAAAAAAAACTAAAATTTATTTCTCTAAAAAATTATTTTTTTCAAATTATTTTTCTAAAAAAAATTTTGTTTTTTCTAAAAAAAAATATTTTTTTCAATACTCCACACAAATTTTATCATTGAAAAGCCCTTCTAATTGTATTTTCATTACTCATCCCCACTAAAAGAATCATATTTTCCAACGATTTATGAATTTTTTTAGTTGAAATCTCAGCTTTTGTTTCTTTTTTTTTAATTTTATTGAATTGATTATTTTCTATTTCATTAAACTTAATTTATTTTCAAACACACTCACATAATAAATAAATTTCACTGCTTTATATTATATTTAGAATTTTTTTTTATTTTATAGATTTTAAAAATCTTTAGTTTTATAGAACATATAAGAGTATATAATAGTTTTTAGAAATCACTATTTTATTTAATTATAATTTATTTCTTAGATTTTTTTTCATAAAATATTTTCCATTCATAATTGTAATTCATAACCTCTATTATTTTCTTAAACTGCACTGCATTTCACGCACTATATATAACCACTGGTATAACACACGATATCCAAGTATAATTATAATTTCAAATAAATATTTATTCAACTCCCATTACTGTCACTCACTGAACAGAACGTTCAAACTGTAAGCGTTTGCGATTTCTACATTTACCGTACACCGTTCGATTCGCAACTGAATGACCAGCTCGCTGCTGCTTAGAGATTCGTCTAATGTACATTTGCATTAAAACGCACAAGTAGTATTTCCAATTTCCAAATCAAATACACTCAGCATCATTAGAATTGCTTTGGCTGAGATTTTCCACTTTTTTTCTGTCGGTATTTTTGAAATTTCGCCAACAAAATTTCGAAAACGTCCTCTATCAAACGATCTACACAGCGGTACACACTCACAGTGCTCAAAGCGAAAACTGTCGTCTCTCATGCTCTAAGCACTTTTCTGTGCTGTTGACACTTTTCGCCTCGCAATTTTGGCGGCTAGCTAGAAGCGCACTTTTATTGTGAGAGTTGCGAAAGTGAGCAACTGTGCCTCACCGGCAAAGATCAATGCCGCCGATGAATGAGCTTATGATGATTATTGGTGCCATTACTTCTGCTGTTTGAGCTGTTTGAGAGGCAATAAATCGTTTTGGTTTCGAAAATATTCTGAAATGTTTCTCCTCCACAAATGACTAACCGCCACACTGTTTGAGGACGTCAGAAAGACGTAGACAAGCTTACGAAGCGCTTTTAGTGGAGGTAATGTGTAAGGCAAAACTATTTTTGAATACTGGACATAAGCGCAGGCAGTACAAAGTACTTTAGATTTCTATTAGAAATGTCTTTTGGAAGGTGTTGTCAGATGACGAAGAGTATTTCTGCTGGTTTATACTTTACTCAAGAGTTTTTCACTTTTGTTAAGATATGTATATTAAGTAATTATTCCTTTTATCATTTGACTACAAGAGATTCTATTCAAATTACCAATCTTGAATGGTCAAAATCTCTTTTCTGTTGACTTCATCTGGAAGTCATCAAAATCTCAGACCTCTCTTAACACTTTTAAATATCCGAGACATGTCTTCTGTTGACTTTATTGGAAGTTAATGAATTTACCTCTTAAAGCTTCAAAGTGAGAAACATTTTTCTCAAGGAAATAAAGAATATGATCAGGACGGAATCTTTTAAGAAATAAGCTCTCTCGGATCATTTTGATCTTTATAATGGGGGTCCTTAAATATATAAACAGTTATATAAATACCGTTATTTCAGTATTCTTTTATTTTTGTTGTCACGGAAAGTTCCACAATCAAGTTAGCTGCGCGCCATGAAAATAAGGAGGTGTGTTCAAAATGTAACGGGAATTTTCGTTTATTTGGATAACTGTTTATTCAGGCGTCTACAATAATGCTGTCAAATAGTCCCAGAAATACTTCTCGAACTCGATTTTTGGATTAGCCTTTAGCTCTTTCAGCGATTTCTCGTATACTTGTAAAACGACGGTCCTTTAAGGTTTTGGAAAATGGGAAAAGTCACATGTCAGCGAATATGGAGGCAGGGGCATTGTTACAGCATTTATTTTTGCCAACAAGCGACAACAACAACAAAGCTTTTTTGAGCTTTTTTGAAATTTCAAAATTCCCGTTATTTTTTGAACACACCTCGTATATGTGGTATACATATTGTATTTTCGCATAATTAGCAATCCAACAAATTTCAACATATTTTCTGTCACTTCATTCAATTTCTTATTATTTGTTTTCTGCATTCATATTCTTTTCTTTCCTAAATTTCCCAACTAGTTGTCGTGTTGTTATTGTTGTTGCTGCCGTTGTTGTCAGTGCATTTTGATTGCGAAATAATTATACAAAAATGAATTTTATACAGCAACAACAACAATGGAGAGGACAAGTGAAATTAATTTACAATACAGCAGCATTGCAGCGGGAATCTAAGTGCGAACACACCAACAAACATATATATATGTTTATACCCGAATATGCATGCCTATGTTTGCCTAGCGCTAGTACTGTAGACAAGAACTGCACTATTCCAACCACGAATGAGCGGCTACAATGCGGATTTTCTCCGATTCAACGCTGTTGTTGTTGTTGTTGAGTATGCTTGAATTGTGGCCAAAATAAAATATGTGCCTACAAATATACTTAAAGGCGACACGACAGCCCCAGTTGAAGAATCTGCACACCAGTTGGCCTAAAAGATTGGCTACTTGTCTGCTCGTTCGCCTGATCGATTGCGCATACAAGCAGGCATAGCATAACTGTGCACGTGTGTTCGAGTGTGTGTGTGTGTTTGCTTTTGGGTTGACCACAGCAGCCGTGTGACACATACAAATGGAAATGAATGGATGGAGGTGGCTGACAGGGCGTTGATCGGTCGATCTAGGCTGGCTACAACGCTCACATATGTATGTGTGTGTGCATGTTTAGTTGGCTGACTGGCTGGCTGGCTGGCCAGTCGGTCGGCTATCTAAGTGGCCAACTGGGCCGTCAGGGCTGGCTGACTAGTTTGCGGCGGCAACACCAGGAGCATTAGGCAGCAGAAGTGTCGCCGCCGCAATGCAAGGCAGTTCGCTCCACACACATACATTCATACATACATACATACTTACAAGCATGCTTTGTTTGTTTATTTTGCAGAATTGTACTTTTTGGCCAGCCACGAATTTATTGTTGTGATTTATTTTGATTTCACAGCCTTTGCCAGGCACTTTATCCACGAGCAATTCTTGTTGTGTGGCTGCTTTACAACAAATATTTGTTTTTGTTTTTGTTGTTGTTGTTGTTTTTGCCATTAGTCTGGTCAGTTGTTGCCCAGAGAGAGACACATGTACGCGAAGGTATTCGCTGCCCATTAGTCATGGCGGCGAAAATTATAAATTGCATTTCACTCCTCTAATCGCTGTCGTCTATGAAAAGTTTGCATGCAAATGATTTCGTCGCATTATGCAGCAGGAATGCTAAGAAATTGGAATAATAAATATGAACAAATGCAAAAACAAATATATTCATTGGAAATTGTGTCAAAGGGGCATGTAAAATGCTTTTTTTCTAATTAAAAAAAAAATAAAAAAAATTATTATATTTTTTAAACTATGAATATACATACATACATATACATAAAAAACTTAAAATTCCATATTCTTTAAATAACAGATAGTTATTAGTCGTCCACATTATAAATATACATACATATTTATTTATTGAATACCACGGCGTATGAGTAATATGCAAGTACTGCTTAGGGCCTGTTCATACGAGGGCGTTGCGGTAACTCACAGTTTGTAGGTGACAGTGCGCTATGAACTCAAAATTTAACTAAAGAAGTAATACAATAATTCTTATCCTTAATTCTGTTTTATGGGGTGTGTTCAATAAATAACGGAAATTTTTAAATTTTAAATTGTCAAAAAGTCCAATTGTAATTTTTTTTTTTATTATTTTGATATACAATTTTCAGCTATATTCATTGTCTCTAAGATTAAACGTATTTTTATGAGCTTTGCGATTTTCATTTCTTTAAAAGCTCACACTTCATTGTTTTATTCGTGAATGCTGAACCGAGTGCCTAGTCACCATATCCGCCATACATTACTCCGCGTGACTTTTTCCTATTTCCAAAAATAATGAAAACCTTAAAAGACACTATTTTTACCAGCATACAAATAATCGCTGAAAGAGCCAAAGACCATCCTAAAAATCGAGTTTGAGAACGAGTTTGTTTTAACGATTGAAAAAAGCGCTGGCATACGTGCATAACATCAAATGGGGAATATTTTGAAGGCGACAATATTAACGTAGAAGAAAGAATAAATATAAAAAAATGGAATTCCCGTTATATTTTTTAGAACATAGTAATCATCAAGTCGAAAATTAAAAACGAAAGAAAATACTTATTTTCAAAACCCTCCAATCTTCAAACTTTCCACATTTTTAATCATTTGTGGAAAAGTCTTTGTATGAATTTCTCAACTAATATATACGGTTAATGGAATTCTGGAGCTTTCTATCGACCGTACTGTGTGAAAGACTAAAGCCCACCGTCAACAAACTGATTGGACCTTATCAGTGTGGCTTTAGACCTGGAAAATCAACAACTGACCAGATATTCACCATGCGCCAAATCTTGGAGAAGACCCGTGAAGAGAGGATCGACACACACCATCTATTTGTCGACTTTAAAGCTGCTTTCGACAGCACGAAAAGGTGCTGCCTTTATGCCGCGATGTCTTAATTTGGTATCCCCGCAAAACTAATACAGCTGTGTAAGCTGACGTTGAGCAACACCAAAAGCTCCGTCAGGATCGGGAAGGACCTCTCCGAGCCGTTCGATACCAAACGAGGTTTCAGACAAGGTGACTCGCTATCGTGTGACTTCTTTAACCTGATGCTGAAAAAAATAGTTCGAGCCGCAGAGCTAAACAGAGAAGGTACTATTTTTTATAAGAGTGTACAGCTACTGTCGTACGCCGATGATATCGATATCATTGGAAACAACACCCGCGCCGTTAGTTCTGCTTTTTCCCGCCTGGATAAGGAAGCGAAGCGAATGGGTCTGGTGGTGAAGGAGGACAAGACGAAATATTTCCTGTCATCAAACAAACAGTCAGCATATTCGCGTCTTGGCTCCCACGTCACAGTTGACAGTCATAACTTCGAGGTCGTAGATAATTTCGTAAACCTGGGCACCATCATCAACACCGATAATAATATCAGCCTTGAAATCCAACGCAGAATCACTCTTGCCAACAGGTGCTACTATGAACTGAGTAGGCAATTGAAAAGTAAAGTCCTTTCTCGACGAACAAGAACTAAACTCTTCAAGTCCCTCATCATTCCCATCCTACTTTATGGTGCAGAAACGTGGACGGTATCAACATCCGATGAGACGGCACTAGTAGTTTTCGAGAGCAAGGTTTTGCGGAAGATTTATGGTCCTCTGAATATTGGCAACGGCGAATACCGCAGACGATGGAGCGATGAGCTGTATGTGTTGTTCGACGACATACACATAGTCCAGCGAATAAAAAGACAGCGGCTACGCTGGCTGGGTCATGTTGTTCGAATGGACGAAAGTGCCCCAGCTCTGAAAGTGTTCGATACAGTACCCGCTGGTGGAAGCCGAGGAAGAGGGAGACCTCCACTCCGACGGAAGGACCAGGTGGAGAAGGACCTGTCTTCACTTGGTATTACCAATTGGCGCCAAACTGCCAAAAGGAGAGATGCGTGGCGCGCTGTTGTGGACTCGGCTATAACCGAGCGGTGTCTATGCCAGTCAAGCTATTTCGCAAGCTTGTTCGAAAAAGTGAGATCCGAGACATATTTTTGTTAATCTCGCAAAGGTGGATCATTACAGAAGAAAGTGATGAGTTGATTCCACCTCGTCCACCTCCATGCAGCTTCTACAGCTAACATCCGGTAAGATTTTTAACCTTACAGCGTGAATCCCGATGGAACAATGGCCAGTACGAACCAGTCGACTAAGGAGAGATAAGCTTTACTGAGGGCCCAAGTGCTAGTATAGACTACTTAAACAAGATTATTAGTGCAAGTTATCACAGAGGTAACTCTAATATTAACTCTTTTATAGTTTGTGAAGTTACATTGATCAAGGTAGTGAAAACTATTTAGTACTGTTCTCCCCAATTTACCCAGTAGTCATTTAGGTTAATTAATATTTCAACAAAAATAAAGCAATTTTGTATTATTTAAATTTTATTTCAACAAACAATTTAATTTATTTAAACAATTTAATGGATATTTTTAAACACTTAATGCTACGCTTAAATTATTCTCATACAACTAAATAAAGACACGCAAACACACTCGCGTGTGAATGTAATGCATCAAGAGCATCAAAAGCATTTCGCAATAATAAAAGCATGCAAATAACAAATTTGTGCATTAAACAAAATGTCAACAACAACAAAAAAAATCGAAACAAAGCCGAACAAACGTACGCAGCAGCGAACTAGCGTACGAGCTTTGCGCGGAAGCATTTCGCCTGCTGCATGGGCACACACTGCTGACGCTCCAAGTCCCAGCCAAAACCGAAATAGCAACGACGCACGCTGAGAAAGCCGCCGACACAATGGAAATAGTATTCGCAGTTGTTGGGATGCGGGAATTGCTGATCGTACCAGCTGGTGCAGACGGGACGGCCGTAAGTGGGCGTCAACGCCAAGGTTGGATGCTGCAAGAGAGCAGTGCTGCCCGGACGCTTATTGACCAGCGGACGTTGATAGGTGTTGAGTGGACGACGTGTGGCGAATAGATGACTGGAGGCAGTCAACTCTACAAGCTCGTTAACTGTTGTTGTTGTGGGCGCTGTTGTTGTTGTTGTCATCGCTGTGGTGGTGCTGTTGGTATTATTGCCGCTGCAGGCAAAAGACGTCTTATCGCATGACAAGACATTCGCATTGAAATATGTATCGGCAGGGCATTCGCCGAGCGTGGAACGCAGCCCATTACAAATGATATATTGACTGCAATTGCCTGGATTGGCGACAATTGTGCCCTTCGCCGCATCATTGCAATCTTTGTGTGAAACAAATTCGGGTGCGCTAGCAACATGTTGCAGCAACAATGTTGCCAATAGTATGCTTATGATAATGGTTAGTTGAATTGAGCAAAAACTTAGATTCGGAGCGCACATCTTCGGTTGTGAGTGAGTGAAATGAGTTCAGTAAAAGGGGTATGCTTAACAAAAAAAAGAGGATAACTAAATTTTTTTTTCTATATATGAAAATCAGCTGTTGAACTTGTTGCGTGCCGTGGCGTACTGTGCTGATTCGATGACATTCGCGCGCTTTAAATAGCCGCTCGTGTTGCGCGCTCATACGAACTACATCGCATATCGCTCACAGATGATAATTTGAAACGCTGAGCAGCCGGCTGATAAGCACATCGCGTTCATTTTGGCATCTTATCTGTTTGTATCATTCACTCACCGCATTGCTTTCCCGCGCTGCCGCGTCCATCTGAGTTGTGTCAACAATGTTTTGATTTTGCTGACAACATTCTATTGATAGCCGATCAGCTGTGTTGAATTTCACTTTCTTATTAAATTTTTTTGTTTTCTCCAAACCGGGCGCTTTAGTTTAGTTTTCCGGCGCGAAAATAAACAATTTTCGTTCGAAAGTTGTCTGTAGTTATTTGTTGCGAACATTGATGCATTCGATAAGTGTCTGTTAGAAGTGTTTGAAAGTACATTTTCCATACGGCGCAATAAATAACTGAAATAACAATAATAATTATATTGTTTGTTGTATTTTCTATGCTGTAAATATGCTGGAATATATACAAAAATTGCTAAATAAAAAGTTTTTGGAAGCAAAATAGTTTGACTTAAGCGAAACTCTATAGCACTTACTTAAACAAAAATATAATATTGAAAATTTTACAAAATATTGAAAAAAAGCAACAAATGTGTTATAAAAATAAACAAAAATGTAATAAAACTTGAAATATGTATAAAAATGTTAAAAATCGGTCGTGAAACTGCTTTCAAAACTCTATTTTGAAAAAAAATTTAGAATTCCTGTAAGTTGTGCTCTTCCTCCGACTACAGGGATCCAGCGACATTGCATATAAAGAAGCTGTCTGCTTTCAGGAGGGTTCAAGAGATTCAAAACTGACTACGTTACTGCCTCTTAGTATTTGTTGCAAGG
Source organism: Zeugodacus tau (assembly GCA_031772095.1). Lineage (NCBI taxonomy): Eukaryota > Metazoa > Arthropoda > Insecta > Diptera > Tephritidae > Zeugodacus > Zeugodacus tau. The sequence continues at coordinate 5,216,110 of CM062653.1, read as the reverse complement.
AATATCGCGCCATAAAAGAAAGTTTCATGACATTTGCTTCAACCGTTCTCCAGGTTTTGTTCTCAAAGTGATGAAAATTATTTACAATAGAAAGTGAATTTCGTGTTTAAAAAAATTAGTTAAAGTGAAAAAAACATACTGAATATGCATCTACCAAGTACAGGTTTGCTGAATTCCATCGCATTAGCCGTAAGTGGTTAGGGGTAGTCAGAGACACGAAGAAATGAGAATTTTCAGTAATTTTTTTCGCTCATGTTTTATTTTACAAAAGTATTAAAAAGGCATTAAAACACAATGTTTTGACGAAAATTAAAAAAAATATAATTTCCAAAGTTATAGCTGTCTGTGTTGACCCAGTTTCAAAAAAAGGTGCTTGCGGTGACTATCATAAGTCCTTGGAGATTCATCTAAAATTAATCGGGTAAAAAAAATAGTTTTATAAATAGATAATAATTGGTCTGATCCGAAGTTTTTTTTCAAAAATTAACAAAATGGCGGCCTCAGCAAATTTTTTTCTAGATTTTCGGGAAAAAATCAACAGTTAATTGGTCTTAAAAAATCGAAATTAAAAAAAATCCTTCGATCAGGCCTGAGTTTATTATGTATTCTAAAAGCTGTATAAATTTCATTAAAATCTACTGAGCGGTTATCGAGTTACAGTTGTCACCAGTTCAAAAAACATAGTTTTGAGATAAACGCATTTAATGTTGCTCCCGAGCGTTTTGGAGCGCCCGAGCGATCTTTGTTATCTGTCGAATAACTCGAAAAGTTATTAGCGGATCAACTTCAATTTTTTTCAGAGAATAATTACACTTAACGAAAATGCAAAAGTGATTGAAATCCTGACTACCCCTAACCCCTTAATGATTAACCCCATTCAGGAAATCCACAAGAGATACAAGAGATAATAATACCAAAAATCTTAAAAATTGCTATCGATAAATTTCTTCCTACTCAGATTCGAATAAGATTTGATTGACATAAAGGGATCAAGATGGGAACTTGGAAGTAAAAAAATTTTTTGGAAGGCCTCGAACATGCTACCGTTACAACAAAAGAAATACTCTGTCGAAAAATTAAGCCGCATTTTCATTGAATAACTTCTTTTAAATTTTGGGGTCAAAGGTTTTGCAATTCGTTTAGTAAAAGTCCGCAGCGAATTCGAAATCAGTTCGAAATGGATTTTCGATCGATAAATTTTCGAATTCGATCGATAAACTGCTTTACCACAATGTGAAGAGGCAAAACTGCCTTGGCGACAAGTTTGATAAATGAAATTGTTTGAGCTGTTTGTTTTGTTTCCGTAAATATTTGAAATGGTTATAGGACTCTCATCGTATGTTCTGTTGGAGTTACTGGTGAACAATGTGAAATTCTTTATTCCTGTGAAAGTACATTCGATGCCATTATGTATGGGACTCGATTTCTTTTGCTTGGCAACTACGGGCACGCTTGCAAATGTCAATCAGATGTTGAATCAATTTTCGACGGTTTCCAAGCATAAATCGTCCGTCACTGCTGCAATTTCCTGTTCGATATTCGTACAAATTTCATCAATCGTCGCTGGCTTGTTGGCATAGACAATAGACTTGATATAGACCCACAGGAAATAGTTTAACGGCGTCAAATCGCACGACCGAGGTGGCCAATTGACTGGTTCATTTCATGAAATAATACGTTCACCAAACTTGGTTTGCAATAAATCGATTGTGACATTCGCAGTGTGGCTTGTGGCGCCGTCCTATTGGACGTCCTGTGGTCCAAGTCCATATCATCTAATTCGGTCCAAAAATATTCGATTATCATTGTGTGGTAGCGATTCCCATTCACAATAACGTGCATGTCTTGATCATCACGAAAGAAGTGCGACCCTATGACGTCACCGGCCCTTAAATTGCAGCAAACCGTAATTTTTTCGGGATGCAATGGTGACTCGTGGAGTACGTATGGATTGCTGACTGACCAATAAGGCATATTTTGCTTATTGGCGAAGCCATTCGGCCAGAAATTGGTCAGAAATAAGGACGGCAATAAATTGGATGTAGCGCTCTTAACGTTGAAGCCACTGACTCCGAATTTCGGTAGTAAATTTTAATAATTTCGACTCGTCGTTAGATCGTACATCCTTCCTGGATGAAATGGCAAAACTTACTTAAGATAAATGTCAAAAGAGCGGTAAAAATTTTAACAATTTCGACACGTCGTTAGATCGTATATCCTTCCAGGATGAAGTGGCAAACCTTACTTAAGAGAAATGTCAAAAGAGCGGTAAAAAATGTACCGTACCCTTTTGAAAAACCCTGCACATATATGAACATAATTATAATTGTTTTTTGTTAGTGATTTTTTGTCTCTTGTCTCTAAAATATCAATTTAAAACAAAATTTAGTGTCTCTTCAGCGATTGCTTACATAAAGACTCACTCACTAACGGATATCTATGAGCCACGAAAATGCTTTATGAAGTCGGTAATTGAGTTTTTTCGATACTGTTTCAACGATTTCAATGTAATATTTTTCAATCGTAACGAACCATTTTTCGAGTGAAACGGATGCAATGATTAGGTCCACTAGAAAAATTATGTTGCTCTACGATAAAACGATTTTGCTTTATTATCAGCGTAATAACTGGAGCATTCTTTAATTTTGTATTGTGGACTAATATAAAAAACCAATCAACTATTCTAGTTTGTTTTTACAGGGCGTCTAAAGCCTTTTCATATTCTCGCATAAAAAGTTCAAAAGCCCGGTATATTATAAGCCATAAAATTCTATACATACATTATTTCAAGCAATAACGGCTACTTCCTCGAGTAGAATATATATATATATATATATATACGCAAGGGTATAATATATATATATACGTTCTCTGATTTTATTTACGTTCTCTGAATTAATATAGTTTAATAACATTTGCATACTTTCGAGCGAAAATGTATTGCACACGCACACACATGTTTATTTCTAAAGTTTATTCACAAAAACCAAAACACTTAAAATTAAAAAAAAAAAAAAAGATTTAAAACCTAAACGCATGCGCGCGCGCCGCCTTAAAACACTGCGCCTCTTTGAGTGGCATGCACTTCTCCTGCAGATAATCCCAGCCGTAACCGAGGCTGCAGCGCTGAATGCTCAAATAGCCGCTCATGCAACGATAGTAGTACTCACAGCGCTGTTGGTATGGAAAGTACGCATCGACCGTAGCTTTGCATTGTGGGTGTGTTGACAAAGTGCTTGACGACAAGAAACCGCTTGTTGTCGTGCCAATTGTCGTAGTGGCGGTGTACTCACCAGGCGCTTGCGCTGATATAACGCTCTGCTGTTGCACCTCTGCTGCGGGCTGCTGTCTCAAATTTGTGCACTTGGAACCATCATCATCTATAGCACATTGTTGTTGCTCTACATCGAAATAGGTGCCGACAGGACACAGATCGGTGAAGGACTCGTCGCCTAAACAGTAAATGTAGGATAGACAATCGTTCTCGATTGCTACAAATGTGCCTTCAGCGGCATTTTTGCACTCCTTGTATGACACTGCTTGAATGCGAGTAATGATAAGTGCCAAAAGTGAGATGATTTTCACAAAAGTTGTTTGCATTTTAAGGATTTATTTTTTACTTATATAAAAATAGTAAAACTTTAATCAAATTATGCACTTTCTTGTACGCGCTTGCAATTGTTTGCTTTCTAATGTCTCTGTAGCATTTCAGCGCTTTTATATGCGTTGAGTAGAAGGTCGCCATTGACACTTGCAACTTCAAAAGTATTGAATTTTTATTATCGTTTGTTGACTTTATAGTTGGCATTGATGGATGCTGTTATCTTGTAGTTGGTTTGACCGATAGTTCTGTTACCTATCGCAGTCAATGAACTTATAAAATCTTTCAAGTGTGCAGCATTTATTTAGGTTAAGGCCAAATACAATGATAAGAGAAACGTAAAACAAGTGTGATTTTTTATCTACAGCTAAAAATGTATATGTATTCATTTCTAACGTGAATTTCAATTTTATTTAATTTCTAAACTTGAAGACGCTTTATACAAAATATAAATTGTGGAGTTTTTATTGAACACAAGCTACTAAAAATATTAACTCGCTAATCTTACATAAAAAAATATTCTAAACCTGCAACATTGGACGCTTTTCCTTGGCGTTTAAATTGTCATTGGTCATCGCATAGCCGGTGCCACCCTATAAATAGAAAAAATATTTTCATGTTACATATATATGCCACTAAGACACTATTCGCAAACGCACTCTCTGCAAGGGTATAATATCCTTTTCCGTTAACTTCTGATTCGTCAATGGATGTATCATATCTTTCTTAATTAATTTCTCCACACATTCCATAGTAACCACATCGCCACTGAAAAGTAAATGATTTATTAATTAAACACTTATATTGTATATCATACAATTGCTACATACGTTGGACGCAACACAGCGCAAGGTACAGCATTGCTGAGTATATCGTGTGTTACGGGACACATGTAACGCGCTTCTTTTGCTATAAGCGAACGACTGCTATCACCATCCTTGAGTAGTGTAAATTTAACATTTATTAAATCTTTAACTTTTAATGGCTTCTCTGAGACTGGACAATAAATAGTTGAATCAGGCTTTTTGGCTTTTGCTGCACCAGCATTTGGACACTCGGAAGGCACCCAGAAACTAGGTAACTTCTTTTCATTGCCATTGGTCATGTTAGAGATGGAGCCGCCGGCCGCAGCTACGGCAGCTGCCGATGTGCTTGGAGTTATCGTTATAACGTCAGCTAATTTTTTATCGTTGGCATTCTCATTGACTGGTTTGCCAGCGTTAACAAACTTTTCAATGCATTTTTGTTGCTTAAGATTTAACTCCTGCGCGTTCTCGGTCTCCTCGAGCCGTCGCAAACGTTCGTATTCCTTCAGTTTACGACTGTATTCATTTTTCCTTGTAATTATATATTGCAAAATGGCTTCCTTGTCGAAGAGGTATCCTTCTTTAGTTATCACTGGATTACGACAAGGTTGTAAAGTTAGAGAACAACAATCGAAAGACTTCACCGAGTCTTTACCAAGGCGTTGTGCGTTGGTACCGTAGCCTGATTCAGCTGCATCACGTCGCTTTTCATTGTAAGTATATACAGCACCGGCGGTGCAGTTACGAGCGTGCCGCGTCATTTTTAAATAATATTTTATAGATTTTTATAAATGCCAAACTCTTTGAAGTTATTTTCGATATATAAATTATTTACGGAGTGTTAAAATAGAAAAGGAAAAACCATAACAATTCTTAGTACTGCCAAGTTACATGTGGATTTAGGATTTAAGTGCTGCCAATAATTTCAAATTCCGAAAAAAAGTGTTTACAAATGTACTAGTTAAATTTACATATATCGCTGACCACAACAAAAAATAAAATAACTAACATTTTATTAAATATTTTTAAATATATTTGTAAAATTAGTAAAACATACATATTAGTAAATTGATATGCAAATGCGTTATAATACTTAGCTAGATTATATAAATTACAAACTTTTATATTTTATCATGTTAATAAAATCGTAAGACACAAAATATTAAAAAGGCTATATAGGCATATCTTTACATCAACAAAGTTCCTTCTTGTTTTCCGTAACTTGACGAATGCATTCTTCAATTATTCTCAACACAACCTCCTTCGTCTCTTCTGATGTGAATGGACAATTTATAGGTGGTAAATGTATGAATAATGTGCGATCCTTATTTCTATCGAGAGATTTCAGATATATGTATCCACACAAATAATTACCGACATCATCGGAGCTTTTAAGGACCGTTAATGCTTCCGGTTCAACATTGAAAGTACTCTGTATCGCGTCATTGATAGCAGTTGGAGTACACTCGCATGATTCAGCAACCACTTGAACGATTTTGTCCACATCTAAACCACAATGTAAAGTGTGATTATCGTCAATAGTGGAGTGACAATTCACCAAGCATGCTGAAGCTTTTGGTAGATGTTGGCGAGCATAGTCCGGTCTTGTAAATTTATGGTTATAAGCCAATTTCTCAACATGTATGCAACTTGCACTGCCATGCACTCCACAATGTATAACAAGCTTTTAAAATATAAATGTTACATTTTTTGCAATAAATATAATGATTGATTTTTCCTACCTCTGGGTTGTGTGACCATATTTCATCGACAGCTTTGTCCACCGCATCATACTCCACTTGTACCTCACGTTTCTCTAGTTTAAAATGGTGTCCATGCCAAGTAAGCTCATCTGGTAAGAGACGTACAGCTTCCCAACTGGCATTCAAGTCTTCGTGTCCAACAAATGGGCCAAATCCAGTTACTATAATTAACTTCTTGTTAGCTACCTCCACAGCTGCTTCAGAATTGACTTGCGGTTGAGCCATATTGTCTGATGCCTTCAAGTGTATCTTTAACTATGTCGTGATATTGATAAAACTCTTTGTTCAACGTTAATTGCTTATTTACTTAAATTATATTTATTTACTAAAGATATGATTAAGTTTTATCTATTTACACCCCCTACTTGTTGTTCAACTGTCAAAATACTTAACCCTTGTGTTGTAAGGTGAAAATTATTACAGTATTATTTCCAGCGGTATCCGAAAGGTTAAGCTTTCGAAGCAACTCTGACTTTTTTCCAATTCAGTAGAAAAAAAATTGAAAGAAATGTCATTTGTTTTTTGTTGTTATTATTTCAATTCCTGACCAATTGTTTGACAGTGGAAGATATTTCGCTCTGCTGGTTTTCAACTTATTGAATAAATAAAAATCGGACTTCGCACTTTAGTGATTTACTTCAGTTTTAAAGAAATACTTTATGAAATAATATTACATTAGGCAATTCTTTGAAAGAAGTACAACATTTCACATAAAGTCTGACGATACGAGTGCTGTATATTTGTATGTACACATTACACTGCTTCAAGAAGCAAATAAATCAGTGCCAATCAATAAACGATATGAATAATTAAATATTTCTAGTAATGAGACGATAAATGTGTGGGCAGTGAAAGAAGGAGGCAACGAAACAATTGTAAAACTATACTAACCAAATAAAATCAAAGTAAGTAGTATTTGTATTGATTTGAGTGTACAAAATGGGTGGATAACCATCAAATGTGGTTTAAAGAAACTGAGATAATCTAATCTTAACCGGTTCCCTACAATGTTAAATCGTTTTAAAGACCCGCTGCACTTTGTACACTACTTTAGATTTTATGATATGACAAAAGCGCTCATTTCCATTCCAGCAAAAGGAGATATTTGAAGTGTTTTCGGAACATCATTACAAGCTCAACAACAACTCAAAATGTTCGGTAGACTTCGAGATTTTGTCACACGACACCGTCGGAAATTCATAGTTACAGGCGTTGTAGTTGGAGGCACGTACGTAGCCATTAAGTATGCACAGAAAAAGCTTATCGAATATCAAAAGCGACAAGCACGCGAGTTTTTCGAAAAAACAAGGCGTATGCAACATTTTGAGACAACCGAACATACCTGTAATAAGGTAATCATTGGTATGGGCACCGAATTGTATGCAGCCATAATACGGGAATGCAATACCGACGCATTGCTCGAACAACTACGTCAGAATCCAACTAATAAACTAGAATTATGGGAAGAAATGAAGATTGTCGCTTTCACGCGTCTCACAACATTTATTTACGCCTCATCGATGCTAGTCATTGCCTTGCGTGTACAAATGAACTTGCTCGGTGGCTACTTATACCAGGACGTCACCATGGAAAGAAAACAGATCGCGGAAGAACTGAAACAGCAGTATCTCTCACTCATTGGTTATTTCATACATGATGGTGGCTTAAGTGAGCTAATACGTGTGATACGTGCAAAAGTGCTTGTTGTTATGAAGACATTACCGCTAATGAAACGTTTTAGTCTCTCAGATATCGAACAACTCTTCTGGACACTACAAATGGCAATCAACAGCGATGTTGGTGATCCCAATGCAAAAATGGCAACATATTTGCTGCCACCGCAAGTACCAGAATACAATACAGTAGGACCACTGCTGCAGAAAATGTACAATGAAACCTTGGACTTGCTGGAGAGCGACGATGCTGCCAGTGTGTGCTCAAACAGCATCTGCCGTGGATTCTCGTTGACAGTAGATGCCATTGCCGAAAGTATGGGTGAAACATTAACACAAGCGCAAAAAAGTGCAACCAATGAAGAAAATAAAAGCAAACCAAATGGCGATGGTGGCGATGCGTTAGCCGCAAATAGTGTGCTCAGCATAAATAGCATAGAAATGGCTTTAGCTAAACTTATACCGGTTGTAAGTGGTTTAACAGCGCAAGGTTTTGATGAAAAATCACGTCCACAGAATTTAGCCACCTCGCTGATCACTTTCTATTTAGTGGATGAAAAGAGCAAAGTATTCGGTGCGAATGTATATGAAACGTTTAGCTCCACATAAATCGTTTGATTGTGACATGTACTACAACAAATAGGAGGCCTTTGAAACGCAAACCTACTTTCGACTGCTGTTCAACGAAGTTTAAGTTTTTCAATATTTTGTGCTGCAATAGCAAAAATGTACCTACAAACACTTGTAACTTTAAAAATAGCTTTTTAAAGATAACAAATCATAGCAGCAAAAAAACATATTTAAAAGCAGATCTTATAAAGATTAGTTAGTACCAGGTAGAATTTTATAAATTCACTAAAGCAGATGGTATTGGAGTAAACATAATTTTTTTTTTTTTCAATTTTATTTACTCAAATTCCTTGTGACCTTAAACGCAATAAGCTGGTTTTCAAAATATTTTTTTTTTAACTAAAAATAATAAAATATAACATTTCTATCAAATAGTAAACAGCGTTGCAGTGAAATGTAAAAAAATAACGGCATATTTTGTATGAAAATAAATCGAAAAAAGAACCATTCATTCCAAAAAACGTATGTAAACGAACAAGGAACAAAGAACTTTCCACCATAATTTATTTATTGCTTTAATTTTATAACCGAAATTATTTGTAATGCATTACATAAGTAATTATTTGGCGCTAACTATAAATTGTTCAAAAAAATATGTATTATATAAATCAATATGTGTATGTATGTAACAGCATATTTTTGTGACTGGGAAATATATTTAAACTTGTAATTTATAAAAAGCGGCTATTGTCATGCGTTTTATTGGTAACAGGAGAGGGAGGGAAGAACGGCAAGAGTTAGGTGCTTTGTTTCGGCATTATAACACACTTTCATTTTACTTATATATATTATATATGAACATCTAATTATATAGTTATTTGGTTGTGCGGTTATGCCTAAGTAGTAATTAACAACTAATTTTATTGAGGTTAGGATTTTTTTTTTGTTTTTTGTGGTTAAAAATTCTGAAAAAAATATTTTCTTTTGCGGTACGGTACTAAAGATTTCATTATAATGTGTTTAATATTAAAATATATTTAAAATTTATTAAAAAAAATATATATAAAATGTCGAAAATTTTATTAATTGAATATAATATTAACAAAAGTTATAACTGAGCTTCCACCTTTATATTTATTTTTATATATTATTTGTATAATATTATTATTTATATTATAATATTATTTTTAACCTGCGTACAACCCTTGTAATGTGCATCTACAACACGCCTAACTGTATGAGAAATGATCAACAACAACTCTCTAGTGAAAACAACAGTGGCGACTGGGAGACTTCGAAGAAAACAGCGACGACGCCGCTCTGTCTCTCGCAAAACAAAACACAAACGAAAAAGGACATCAACATAGACAACACAAACATGCACACACACACACACACACATGCATGCAGCCACAACAAGACTGAAAGGGGTTGTATGTGCGCCCAAAAGCGCGCTACAGCAGCTGATATCGTTGAATGGTTGTTTTTGCCGCTACCATGGGTTGGACATGGGGTGGCGCAAGGCGTTGAAAGACAGCAAACAAGCAAACAAGCAATAACCGTTAGTTATATACATACATGCATACATACGGAGCGCCGTGCCGGCAGAGATTCGCTGAGAGTTGAAATGGAATGACAGCTGTGTTGCTGTGCCAAAGCTACAACGACGCGAGAGTTGGCACATAACCAGTGAGCGAATTAACGAACGCCAAACCCGAGCATTGCACGGCAATAAAAGTCGCTGAAGCAGAAGGAAAATTCAGTTAGAAAGTTACGTGAAAAGTCGCCACATCGACAAGCCAAAAGTACGCGGTGCTCGCGCATTAACACTGCAGAAATTATTATCCTGTAGAAATTACAAAATCAAAGTGAAAATCGAAATATTGCAAAATTACACTGCAATTACTAAGGCATAGTAATACGAACGGACGAAAATGAAAAGTTGAAAACGCACAAAAAGGTGTAACTTGAAAATTCTAAAGCACACATCCTTAAGTGAGTGATAAAAGTGTACGCGAGTATGTACATATATGTATATATGTACGACATGAAAAACGCAAACACATACACATAAACGCATGTATATATGTATGTATGTGCATGCACCAGCACGCAAACAACGCAACGCAACGCACGCACATATCCTTGTGTATCCTTTGAAATAGTAAAAAAAAAACTAATTGTAAGTAACAAACGCTGCCAACGCAGTATGCCATAACCGAAAAATCCAAAAGCCAAAAAGAGTTGAGGTTAAATATTTAGAACTGTGTAAAAGACACAAGTGTTATTAATAATTTAAGTTTCATAACCAAACAGCGAGGGTTGGATAATCACCAAATATTGTATGTATGTATATATGTTTGTGTATGTACAAATGCCAATAAGGTAAATGTGGCAGTCAAGCGGCTGACGGCTGATGGTGCACGGCGCACGGCGCACGGTGGGCGCAGTATCAAAGGCAAGCCGCCAGCGTTCGACACACGCCAGCAGCCAATTTCAAGTTTTTAACCTTAACAATATCGATTGCCCAAAAAATGGAGTAAAACAACAACAAGCATACTCGTGTGAAAACTACAAACACTCCTTTGCGCTTCATTAGTTGGTATTTTCCAACTTAAACCAAACGACATGTGCCAAGTAGTCGAGTTGGCAGTCTTTGTTGTACAACAACACACGCACACACTTACATACATGCATATGTGCTGGCTTAAGTAAATTAAATTTGTATTTATGTGTGTGTGTGTGTGTGTGTGCATTTAAGGACATGTGTACCCCGTGGGTGGTGGCCAGCCACGACAGTAATTTCCTATAAACTCGCGTTTAGTGCGTGCGTCAAATGTAATTCGCTACTTCCTAGTCAATATATTTCTTTTTGATGGTCAAACGTCATATGTACATTTGTGTACTTATTGTAGTTGTAGTTGTAGGCGCTTATCTGCGTTTCTGGTGAATGCTAGACGCGTTGTCGCTGCACAATGACTTATATTACTTACATATGCACACACAGATATGTGTGTTAAGCGTAGTTTACCATGTTCAACGTTATTTTCTGCAAAAAATATTTTTAATGGTTTTTAAAATTTTTTTTTTAATATTTTTTTTTAATTTTTTTTATGTACATATATTTTTTATTTTTTGATTTTTTTTGACGTTTTTTTTTTGTTGATTTATAATAGAATTATTTTGTTAAAAAAACAACATTTTTAAAATTTTAATGAATTATATGATGAATTTTAGCAAATGATGTTTTTTTAATATTTTTTTAATTTTTTTATATACATATAGAATATTTTTATATTCTGCAAAAGATTTTTTAACATTTATTTTGTTAAAAAAATAACATTTTTAAATTTTAATGAATTAAATACGTTATTTTCTGCAAAAGTTATTTTTTATTATTTTTTCTAAATTTTATTTAATTTTTTTTTTAGTTTTTGTTGACATTTTACTTTTTTTTGTTGAATATTTACAATAAAAATAATTTTGTAAAAAAATGAATTTTTTAAACTTTTATTGCATTTTTCGAACTATTATTTAGATATAAAAATTATAAAATTTTTATATAATCCAATTAATTTTTCTAAATATTTTTTTTTAATATTTCCCAAATTGAGTTCCACATTCAACGTTATTTTCTTTTTATTTTTTAAATATTTGTTTTTTATATTTTTTTAATTTTTATTTATATATATGTATATTTTTAGATTTTATTGACACATTAATTTTATTGTTGAATATTTACAATATAAATATTGTTGTTAAAAATTATTTTTTTAAACTTTTATTACATTTAGATATAAAAATATATAAAATTTTATGAAAATAAATGAATTTTCTAAATATTTTTCTAACTTTTTTTTTAATATTTCCACATTGAGTTTCACGTTCAACGTTATTTTCTGCAAAAGTTTTTTTTTGTATTTTTTGAATACTTTTTTTAATAATTTTTTTATATACATACTTTTTTTCCGATTTTTTTTTTAATTTTAATTTTTTTTTGTTGAATATTTGCAATAAAAATATTTTGTTAAAAAATTAAATTTTTAAAATTATATTGAATATTTCGTAGTATTGTTTAGTTATAAAAAACACACAATTTTTATAAAATTAAAAAGAAAATTCCAAATATTTTTCACATTGAGTTACTCGTTCAACGTTATTTTCTGCAAAAGTTTTTTTTTTTGTATCTTTTGAATATTTTTTTTTTTTAATTTTTTTAATTTTTATATATACATACAGTAGTTTTCCGAAATAACGAACACATTAATTGTCAGGCATGTTCGCTATATCGAATTTTTCGTTAATTCGAGTACTCACTTAGAGGTATTTTTATCAATAAAAATTAGTTATATATCCGTAAATTGCAGTTTAATAAATTGTTTTATTAATTATTTGTTAAAAAATGAAAACCATAACAAAACAATTCAAATCCAATAAATTCTTCCAAAATGGATCAATTCTGACACTCATACTTCTATTTGGTGCTGATCAATAATTTTAAGCTTTTTTATAAAACTCAACATTTTTTCAATTTGCACATTTTTTTTTGAATTTTTTTCAGTTTTATTTTTAATTCTGGTTCGATGTTATTTGATTTTTTCCTCTTTCTTCATATGTCTTCTTCATGTTGTTCGTTAAACTGAGTACTTACAAATTCTCGATGTTCGTTATTTACGGTACTCAATGTAACAAATTTGCTTGTTCGTTATAAGCGGTTTTCGTTAAAACGAATATTCGTTATTTCGGAAAACTACTGTACATATTTTTTTATTTTTCGATTTTTTTCGTTTTAATTTTTTTTTTTTTTAATATTTACAATAAACATATTTTGTTAAAAAACTAAATTCTTAAAATTTTATTGAATATTTCGTACTATTCTTTATACAAAATTAAAAAAAAATAAAATTTTCCAAATATTTATTTTACATTTTTTAATCTTTAATTTTTTATATACATACATATGTATATATTTTTTTATTTTTCGATTTTTTTTGACATTTTAATTTTTTTTGTTCAATTTTTCCAATAAAAATATTTCGTCAAAAAACTAAATTTTTAAAATTTTATTGAAATAAAATTTTTATAAAAATAAAAAAAATGTCCAAACATGTCCAAACATTTTTTTTTTAATTTTTTTAATAATTTCCTTCATTGACTTCCACTTTCTGCATGATTTCATTCAATTTATTTGCCATTCGATAATATTTTAACGACATATTGCTTTTGTTTTATAGTTAAAAATTCATAGTTTTTCCATTTCCTCCGTACACTTTACAATCACAAAGCACACCGTGTCGGCAGGTGTATTTGTTATCAGCTTAATGGCCTAAAAGCAATTTCAGCTTAAATGTTATTCTGATAAAAAATAATTGTAAAATTTAATGCCACAACAGTATCGATAATTGCTTTTTAAATATTCTCATATGTAGGTCTGTAGAGCTAATGCGGATTTTTACTAGTTTTACGCAATTAGTTGTGACGTAACTGTGTCTAATTACCGCTAAGCTTTGCAGTTTAAATTTAACTGTTTTACTTATGTATACCATAATATTATGTGCACTCTCCGGAACTAAACTACTCGCGCAGCGTGTTCGCATTTCATCTAAAATAGTATTTCGGAGAAACAAGTAAAATCGTTGTACACTGTATAAATCTAAATTTCATCGGGGCAATTATCATCATTTACCACTGATGGAAGATTTGTATTGTAGAGCACTGGAAAAAGTTCAAGATTTTGTGAAGCAGAAGAGATCTTACTATATAACTGAAGGTATGTTCATTTATAGAGTCTAAAGAAAATATTGAATATGAAACGGGTCTACAAAAACAGTCCAAAGAACTCGCAGAATCTCTCGATTGCATCCTTGGAGATCTTTCAGGTCTGGCGTAATTTCTGATGCTTAGAATTACAGCATGAAGTCTTTATTTAAAAAAAAAAATCTAGCAAAGCTTTGAATTACTGTAAAAAAATGTTTTATGATAGTTCCTATGTGTTCTCAAATGTATATAGATTTTCTATAAGTATTATCAGCGGCAATATATGGATTCAGTGCTTTTGTGAAAGTAGATAAATGCTATGAAAAGTTAGCATACTTTATCTTTATTATCATTGCTAACATAAAAACCGATTTCAACATTCCTCAATCTGTCCCGTCTTACTCCCCAACGCATCTTTCGTTTGACAACCCAATTCAAAATAAACTAATAAGAGTCGAACAAAGTAAATATATTTACTAAAAGTTATGTGATATAAAAATTTAAACAAAAATCACACAACAATGGTAATAAAGATTTTAAAATATGACTTTATTAACTGTAGCTAATAAAAGTGTCATTTAAAGTTAACTAGCTATTGCTCAACTTTTGTAAGTGTGACTAGATAATAGTGACTAATTGGAAAAAGTGAATGAAATGAATATTACGGATGATTTTTGTCATTGGTTATAGTCCGTTCGGGTTCAATTTGAACTAAACAAGCCTTAAATTTAAGTGTATATAACACTGACTGGTCGTACGATCGACACACGCCATCTCTTTGTCGATTTAAATGAATTTGGTATCCCTGCAAAACTAATACGGCTGTGTAAGCTGACGTTGAACAACACCAAAAGCGCCGTCAGGATCGGGAAGAACCTCTTCGGGCCGTTCGATACCAAACGAGGTTTCAGACAGGATGACTCACAATCGTGAGATTTCTTTAACCTAATGCTCAAGAAACTAATATGAGTCGCAGAACTAAACAGAGAAGGTGCAATACTCTATAACGATATCAGTAAGTAAAGGCCACTCTCGACGAACCGAAATCAAACTCTACAAGTCACTCATCATTCCCGTCCTGCTTTATGGTGCAGAAGCGTGGACGATGTCAACATCCGATGAGACGGCACTAGGAGTTTACGAGAGAAAGATTTTGCGGAAGATTTATGGTCCCTTAAAAATTGGCAACGGCGAATACCGCAGAAGATAGAATGCTGAGCTGTATGACTTATTCGACGACATAGACATAGTCCAGCGTATAAAAAGACACCGGCTACGCTGGCTAGGTCATGTTGTTCGAATGAACGAAAGCGATCCAGGATCCAAGTCGAGGAAGAGGGAGAGGTACCTGGCTTCGCTTGATATAACCAATTGGCGCCAAACTGCCAGAAGGAGAGATGCGTGGCGCGCTGTTGTGGACTCGGCTATGACCGCGGAAGCGGTGTCTACGCCAGTCAAGAAGAAGATTTATGGCGCCGAAACGTGGACGATGTCAACATTCGATAAGACGGTACTAGGATTTTTCGAGAGAAAGGTTTCGCAGAAGATTTACGCTCCCTTAAACATTGGCAACGGCGAATACCGCAGAAGATGGAATGATGAGCTGTATGACTTATTCGACGACATTGACATAGTTCAGCGAATAAAAATACAGCGGCTTCGCTGGTTAGATCATGTTGTTCGAATGGACGAAAGCGCTCCAGCTCCGGACCAGGTGGAGAGGGACCTGGCTTCGCTTGGTATAACCAATTGGCGCCAAACAGCCAATAGAAAGAATAAATGGCGCGCTGTTGTAAGCTCGACTAAAATCACGTAAGCGGTGACTACGCCATTGAAGAAGAAGACAAAAAACTTCGAGTTCGAATAAAAGTTGCTACACTGCTTCGTAAGAGAAATCGCAAATTGAATCCAATTGGTTGAATGATAGTGGTGAAATTCAAAAGACTGAAGTTCAAGAATATTTTTATATTCCGGCATTCGTAACAAATTAAATTAGAAATTCGTTGGAAACACCCATTTATCACGCAAAACATAGAACACATAAAATATGAATGAAATATGTTCACCAAAAACCATTGTTAGCCTTAGTCATGCCAACTCATACTTTTTTTTAAAGGTCAGCTAGGTTGACCACAGGCTAGAAGTAGCTATATGTATACATATATCACAACATATAACTACTCCTAGCCTGTGGTCAATATAGCTGAACGCACAATAGCAACTCTACGCAGGTTAAAGTTTGCGTACGAGGCTATGTGTTATGTGCTCGGATTACTTGTTTGGGCGTTATTGGCTAACGCCAACAAACCCACGTCCATGGATTCTTTGTTCGGTGTGCAATGCATGCAAGAAGTAATTGAAATTTAATTAAAGTGCACTTGGCAGCCATATCTCACTGGAGAGTCCAACTAGCCTGCCGTTTATCCAACTTATTTACGCTTAGCTCGTACCCTAAAGGATTTATGCGTTATGTTATGCTACGGTAGAGATGGCTGTTGCAATTTAGTAATACTTTTGAGTTGGATGTGATTACATATACTGCGCTTAATTATATTTATTATATGTTGCGTTATAAGTGTCATTTTTAATCGAGTCATCATGTAATCGAGTTAATCGCTGTTTATCGAAGTTCATTAAAATATCGATTTTTACTTAATCGAAATTAAATAAGAATTAATTGTGAACGATAATTATCGATTACTAAATTTAACAATCGATTATTGATAATTAACGCTGTTTTGGAAAGCTGAAACATTTTAAAATATTTATTTGATGTTTGCAAAGCAATTTTAAACATTGATTTCATATAAAGTGTATCAAAAAAAAATATTCAAAAGATAGCGTATAAAATATTACATTGATTTTTGTTATCGAAATTATCGATTTTTCTCTTCTCAATAAAGGAATTAACTGCAAAAAAATAAAAATGTTATTTAAAATATCGATAATTAAATTGCAATCGATAGCGATTATCGATTATTATTTATAAATAAATCGATAACATTAATTAAAATGGAGAAACATAAAATAATATATATATATATAATACAAAAATAACTATGTTATCGACAATTAAACTTTTTATCGATTAATTATAGCCTCTTGCTGCTCATCTCTAGCATGCTCGACTTGTATACAATCTCATACACATTTCCCACACATGCACTTCACTTGTTTATGCATTCTCATGCGTTTGTAAGCTTCCACTTGTTTTTGTTTCTTTTATTTTCTACTTCCACCGCTTTTGTTTTTGCCACCATTGTTATTGTTTTTCTTCTTCGTGCCTCGCATATCTATACAAGAGTCAAGTGCTTTAACTGGTGATGAGCAGAGAAGATGTGTTGCTGGTGTGGCACCGATGAGCGGGGGAGGGAGACGAACAGTAAAGTTTTAACAATATTTATACCAGCAAGGAGCCCCACTGCACCAATTTCTACAAAGACATCCTTCACCATCGTGCACACCCAGCATTGTAGCCTTGTATGGCATTGTTGCTATTGTTGTTGGTATTATTGTTGTCAACACAATGGGTGCAGTGTAGCAGCAGCGATATTGCGTTATTATATAAAAATATTTGCAACACACCCACTCAAAAGTTGACGAACTCATGTGCGAGTCATTACCCAAGTTATTATAAGACGGGGGTGGCGATAACTGGGCTATTTGGGCGGAAGGTGGGCTTTGAGCGCCATCAACTTGCTACCGAATACTTAAAGTTGCGATATGCTTCTGAATATTAATATACATACATATGTGGGTGTATGTGTGTATCTCTTCAACTACTTTATCAGATTAGTTAAATCATTGTGTAAAGGGTGGTCCTACTTTATGGTGCAGAAGCGTGGACGGTGTCAACATCCGATGAGACGGCACTAGGAGTTTTCGAGATAAAGGTTTTGTGGAAGATTTATGGTCCCTTAAACATTGGCAACGGCGAATACCACAGACGATGGAATGATGAGCTGTATGTGTTATTCGAGGACATTGACATAGTCGAGCGAATTAAAAGACACCGACTACGCTGGCTAGGTCATGTTGTTTGAATGGACGAAAGTGCCCCAGCTCTGAAAGTTTTCGATGCAGTACCCGCTGGTGGAAGCCGAGGAAGAGGGAGACCTCCACTCCGATGGAAGGACCAGGTGGAGAAGGACCTGTCTTCACTTGGTATTACCAATTGGCGCCAAACTGCCAAAAGGAGAGATGCGGTGTCTACCAGTCAAGAAGAAGAAAGGGTGGTCCGATAGAGATACTATATTAATGTGCTTTACATCAATATCGAGCAATTCATACATGTCAAAGAACCACTAATCGTCATCAAATTCAAAATTGGCTAACCGACTAAGTTACTGTTAAGTTTAATGGTGGTGTTTATCCATTTAACAGCATTTTTAAAGAGTATCGTCTACAGTGACCACCCTGTATACTAAGTATTTACACTTTGGCACACACACAGTGCACAATTGTGGTTATTGATAAAATAATTAATCAAAAGTACTCTCTACCTTTGTTGTTGTTGGCATTTAGTAAGCGTTAATCACACTATAGCTATATTCTAAACACTTAACGTTATTATCTTTCTGACTTAATACCCATATGGCTTGTTGTGTTATCGACGATTAAAACTTCATTACGCTAATGACTCACCATAATGCATGCACGTATGAGGTAAATGCCAATTGTCGCTGTAATTAAAACCAAAAGTAGAGCGACACAAGCATTAAAAATAGATTAATTGTGAATATATGTGATGTAGTTAGAATTGGAACGGTATTGATTAATATATGGGAAGTCCAAAAGTAAGGACTGCATTCATCCAAAAAATGCATTTTTAATAATAATTGCCAGAAAAACCTCTCACAGCATGTATGGGAAAATAGATGACTATTTATTTTTAGAAAATCGAATTTCGATTAATCGTAGCAATGATCTCATGTCTGTAGGGCCCCGAGGTTCTTAATGAACTGAAACTATCGATTGTAACGATGACAATGCAAATTTTAAGCCCGTCAATAATTTCACTTTTTCGTAGCCAAGACTTTTCTTCCAATAAATCCGCATAACAAAGCTCTGTGACCATTTTACCGTGCTTCGAGCAACGTTGAACACAGAAGGCGCTAATCATTATCTTTCCAGCCGATAGGATATTTTTCACCTTCCCCGGATCAGGATCGTCCGGTGAAATCCGCAATTTGACGAGTTCTTGGTCTTAAGTGTATACTAGTTTATCCCTATTTCATCATCGATCACAAAAATATACAGCAACTCCTTCGGATTTCACTTAAATAGCGTCAAATACAACTTTCCCTAGGTAAATATAGCATGCAAAATATGATCCATGTGGTATTTTAATATGACTAGTGTGTCATCTATTTGGGGCACCTACCTTCGAAGGTCTGCCAATTCGAGATCAGAGACTTTGCACGTATTTAATCCTACGTGGTATTGTTTTTGGAGTTCCGGGGCGTGCCTCTTCAAAAACCGCTACGCAACTTCATTGAACTCATTGAAATAATTATTGATGCCCGCCATTGAAGAGAAAGATCCCAATACACCTTTGATTGGACCATGCGATTTCTTTTCCATTTTTATACTCTCGCAACAAAAGTTGCTAAGAGAGTATTATAGTTTTGTTCACATAACGGTTGTTTGTAAGTCAGGGTCAGGATCAAGGTGGCGAGACGAGTCAAAATTCGAAAATTTCGCAAAGTAAAGGATCCCACCAGGAAGGGGCATATTTGGATGTAATATTTTTGGGGAAGTGGGCGTTGCCCCGCCCCCAAATCTGTTATTTGTATATATCTCGCAAACCAATGAAGTTAAATAAACCAAACTTTCTGCAGTTGGTTCTCTTACGTACCCTACCACACACCATGAAAATAGTTGAAATCGAATAATAACCACGCCCACCTTCCATACAAAGGTTAGGTTGAAAATTACTAAAAGTGGGTTAACTCGCTAACGAAAAAACGTCAGAAACACTAAATTTTATAGAAGAAATTGCAGAAGGAAGCTGCACTCAGATTTTTTTTACAAAATGGAAAATGGGCGTGGCATCGCCCACTTATGGGTCAAAAACCATATCTCAGGAACTACTCGACCGATTTCAATGAAATTCGGTATATAATATTTTCTTGACACCCTGATGACACGTGTGGAAAATCGGTTCACAACCAGGACAACTTCCCATGTAACTCAATTTTGAACTTCATCCTATTCCTTCACTTTATAATATATAGATTAGGAACCAATAAGACAGCGGAATAGAACACAAATACTGTATATGATCTGTGGCATCTCTTGTGAAAAAATTGTCGAAATCGGACTATAACTTTTCAAAGCCCCGAAAATCGAATATGAAGAATTCAGTGCCCCATGGAAATTTTTCACCGAAAATTTCGGTAAATCTCTCAGGTATCTTAATTTAATTCAGAGGAAATATTTTTCTTCTAATAGTGTGTCTCTGTACCAGAAAAGGTTAAAATCGGGTCATAACTTCCCTTAGCTGTCATATACCTCATTATAGGATTTTCAAATTGAATATTTCAAAATAAAAATATATCACTAAATTGCGAGAGTATAAAATGTTCGGTTGCACTCGAACTTAGCCTTTCCTTACTTGTTTAACTATAAAATGAGTGTGGAGCCCTCCATTATGTAAAGACGTCAAGACATTCGGATCGATTTGGTGAAGTTTTGACTAAGACCAACCACATAATGTACTATATAATAGTAAATGTCTCTTGCGTTAATGACGCCATCAAGCGGTAATTGCAGTGTGGCACTAAATAATTAATGAGCCACCCCCGTATACTCGCATAGCACTACAGTTAGCTGAATATTGTCGCATTCATGCATTACTGTGTCTCCGCAGCAAACGCATCAATGAAACCACAAATCTGAGTATGTGTGCATACAGAAAATATGAATAAGGGGACAAATTAAAAAGAATATAAACAAAACAACTTTAGCGACAACTAAGTCATCCCAGTGCACTTATAAAACACTTGAGTATGCTAAAGTGGCAAAAGGCAACGGATGCATAACTATAAACAAGAGACACAAACAAACACACGCACACACACACATGCATGCATGCATAACCACACAAGTGGTTTTAGAGCGAACAATCAACCTGATTACCTGGAAAATGTGAACGCAGTTTTCCAGCGTCAACTGACGCGCACAACGCATACATACACACACACACGCACAAACGCAGTGGCAGACTTCAGAGAGAGACTGTGGAGATGTGCGTTGTGTGGTGACGTATACGCCGTGTAGATCCCTGTTTTGATGCAACCAAATTAAAGTTGACACAGGAAAATGTGACGCGAAAGAAAACACTTAAGCGCAAAACCCCAATATGGAGTGGCACTACTTAGGGCTAACATATAGGGCTGTATATATATGTATAACTGTATGGTATATATATTCTGCATGATATTTATATCACAAGCACTGTGCTATATAAATAGCATGTAGCAATTTGGCACGAGTTCTATACTTAAACACACCAACACACACATACATATATATATACATACATACATACATATATATACAAACATATATGTATATCCCTTTGCTTGTTATATTTGTTAGTCGGCAGGCTGTTATCTAAACACTTCCGCTGCTGCAATTGCGACCAAGAAGGTGCATGGAAACCACATCTTCTCATCTTCGGCAATAGCCTGTAGGCTCAACGGGAATTTGTTTACATTCAACACAAAATCACTTGTAAATGGAACTTTTTGTGGCAAAGTGGCACTTGCTAGCGCATTTTTTTCACTTCATTTTTCTGTCGCATTTCTATTAAACAAACAGAAAATTGGGTGGAGTGTACTTTGTACACTTTATAAGTTAGATAAAGTAGTTGCTTTATGCGGCGCCGTGTTTGTATATTCCCATTGGTCAAATAGCGGTGGTGGTAAATACGGAAACTGTTGACATATTTCTGCAGAAAAAGGCGAAAAAGCTGATATTTACACTCCAGCTCATGTCAAATCATTGCAACGAAATTTCAATAAAGTGGGATTTTTTTTGAGCTGGTTGCACTACGTAGCCTATATAAGAGAGAGAGAAATAGCGAAATCACGCTTTGGATTTACTTTGCTATTGGAAAACTAAACCTATAAGCTGGCTAAGTAGCGAATCGAACAACCTATATCAGCAATTGAGGCATTCACCACAATACACTTGCCGAAAATATATAAAGTAAAGCTTGCTAGCATTAATGAAAGCTCAATTTAATGAAATATCAGCGTACTATCCTGTAACGAATTCAACTCACTAACATTTTTGTTGCTTTTCCAAGTATTTTTTTTACAAGAGAGCAGTAACACTCGAAGCTAAACTAACAAGCAGTGAAATGCCAAATCGCGGAAGGCTATTATGCTTTTAGGTCTACAACTTTGCTTCCTCCAATAGATGTCTCTAGGGTCAAGCGTTGGTCGTTTAAATCGATTTTTTATATCGATCTTGGAGATTTGTGTCAACATTAACCCAACAAAATATTTGTAGAGATCTGCTTGCATCCCAAATTTATTCTCAACTGAAAATGTCACTTTTTGAGCCGAATTCTTGACAGTTGCGGGAAATTTTGCTTTTCTTTTTTAATTCCAAGAAAAGTGCGTCTGAGGCTGTCCTAAGTAAAAACAAGTAAGGAAGGGCTAAGTTCGGGTGTAACCGAACATTTTATACTCTCGCATTTTATTTATTTAACTTTATTTATATTATATAATACACAATTTGACCCTCATATTCGTCATATATATTGTATAAATTCCATTGAAAGTTGGAAACCATAATATTAGGTTAGAAGCACCGAGGTCCTCGTGTTCGATATATGGGCCTTAAAAACCTATGGTCCGATTTCGGCGATTTTTAGAATGGGGCTGCCACACTATTGACATAGTATTTGTGCAAAGTTCTGCACCGATATCTTCACTAGTGCTTACTTTATATATTGTAAAGTAAACGATTCAGATTGTTTTCAAAGTTCTGGTATATAGGAAGTAGGCGTGGTTGTAAAGCGATTTGGCCTATTTTCACAACACATCATTGGAATGTAAAGAAACTATTACAAACCAAGTTTCATTGAAATCGGTCGAGTAGTTCCTGAGTTATGGTTTTTGACCCATAAGTGGGCGACGCCACGCCTATTTTCCATTTTGTAAAAAAATCTGAGTGCAGCTTCCATCTACCATTTCTTATGTGAAATTTAGTGTTTCTGACGTTTTTCGTTAGTGAGTTAACCCACTTTTAGTAATTTTCAACCTAACTTTTGTATGGGAGGTGGGCGTGGTTATAATCCGATTTCTTTCATTTTTGGACTGTATTTGGAAGTGCCTAAAAAAAACGACTGCAGAAAGTTTGGTTTATATAGCTCTATTGGTTTGCGAGATCTATATCTAACTCGTTTAGTTTTGGGTGTTACAAACAACCGTTATGTGAACAAAACTATAATACTCTCTTTAGCAACATTTGTTGCGAGAGTATAAAAAACCTTAGCGCCCACGTCACTGTTGACAGTCATAACTTTGAATCCGTTTATAATTTCGTTTATCTTGGAACCTGCATTAGCACGAACAACAATGTCAGTTTTGAAATCCAACGCAGAATCATTCTTGCTTTGTCCAGGTGCTTTGGACTGAGTAAGCAATTGAGAAGAAATTCCTCTCTTGACGAACCCAAACCAAACTCTACAAGTCACTCATTATTCCCGTCTTGATTTCTGGTGCAGAAGAGTGGACGACGTCGACATCCGAAAAGACGATACTGGGAGTTTTCGAGAGACCAATACACAGTGGCTAGTTTTATGGCGACCACTCGAGTGTCAATAACTCAAGTTCGAACTGCATAAGTTTAGTTACTTACCGATATTTTCACGTTTACGTGCTCACAATATGAATCATGGCAGCTTCGGTGGGGGCTCATGATAACTTATGTCTTGTTATGAAAAGAATTGAAGAAATTACAACGTGTTAAACTCACTTAATGCGAATGCATTCCAAGAATACGGTGATTAGAGTGTTTGACATAAAGCTTAATGAGCTTTTTATATTGATGTGTACAAATGTGGTATATAGGTATGTATTAATTGTTGGGTGTACGAGGTGTGTTCAAAAAATAACGGGAATTCCCGTTTAAAAAAAATATATTGTTTATTCGTCTGTATTAATGTCGCAAAATAGTCCCAATTCGATGCACTTATGCCAGCACTTCTTCGATAGAATTCTCAAACTAGATTTTTTGCTTAACGATTTCTCGAATGTTTTTAAAATGACGACCCTTAAAGGTTCTCTATAATTTTGGGAATAGAAAAAAGTCACACGAAGGCATGTCTGGCGAATATGTAGGTTTAGACATCGTTTCAATATTATTTTTTACCAAGAATTCACGAACAAGCAACGAATGTGTGAGCTTTTAACAAACGAATATCGCCAAGCTAAAAAACATGTCTGACCTTAGCGACAAAATAAGCAATAAATACAGCACAAAATTTAACATAAAAGTTTGATAAAAATAACAATTGTACTTCTGAACAATTAAAATTTTAAAATTCCCGTTATTTTCTGAACACACCACGTATATCATAAAACACTTTATATCGTTTTCTCTTAACACTGAGATAGAAAAACCAATAAAGAATTTATGTTTCAAAAATATCCCATGTGTACTTTTAATCTTATCTATATATGCCGCAAAAAAAAATTAAACAAAAACAGAAAATATTCAGCAATTGCAGAAATGTAATAAACGCCCATAAATTCATATAGCAAAGCATTTTATCACACAGCTTAGCACGACTTTTGTGTGTTTATACCATATATGACAAGCAGAGCGATGTTTAAATGCAGTATATACATATGTATGTACATTAGGCATATAACTTTTTACAATTTTTGCAAATACGAAAAACGGCATACCATAGTCGAATAGAGAATAAAAAAGTATGAACCCCATTATTTTTTTTTTTTGCGAAATTGCAAAAAAGTTTCCGCGCAAAATGAAATTACTTTTTTATCAGAACTGCTGAAAGAAACAAAAAAGTTTTGTACACTGTACACGTTTTTCTTCATAATAATAGATATTTATTTAACTAATAATCTTCCTATTATTTCAAACGCCTTTTAATGGACCTAAGGGAAGTGCCCCACCCACCCCAAACTAATTTTTCTTCAGAAAATTCTGGTTCAGTATAATAATAACTTTTTTTTTACTTTTTTTATAAATCCATTTTTGTGCGGAACGTTTTTGAACCGAAATCACCTAAAAAAGTGATATTCATTACTTGTACAATATTTGCCACCACGTGGTGGTATGCCAAATTTTTCGTCAAAATTTGTTATATGCCTAATGTACATACATATATGTATATTATGACCACTTCGCATGCCTAAAACTATAATTTTAGAAACTTACGCGATAATTATCTAGTACATTTGCTTATTTCAATATTATATTTTGTATGTACGTTTACTAATAACTGTAAATATAACTATTTCGACTTCTTTGTATATATTTTGTCTAAATATTGAATGATTTTGGATATACCTACATATCTAGAATTAAATTTAATTTCATAAATTAATTTCATTTTAATTTGTAGAAGAGTATTTTTTATAAGCAAACCGAACCGAACCGAACTGTGAATGGCCCAGCATGAAAAAAGCCGAGCCCGAAGCTCGTTTTTTCATATATCAGCGCCTAATTTTATGCTACAAAGTTTTCAAATAAATAAAATTTCTAAAATAAACAGCTTTATTAATTTTAGCAAGTGTTTTACCGTAATAAAAGCAATAATAAATAAACATTAGGTCTACAACTTTGCTTCCGCCCTTTTTTTGTAAATTAAAGTTTTTTTTGTATAAAAATAGTTACTAATGTCGATGAGCCTCAGCCGCACTTTTCTTGGAATTAAAAAAGAATAGCAAAATTTCCCGCAAACTTCGAGAATTAGGCTCAAAAAGTGACATTTTCAGTTGAGAATATGTTTGGAATGCAAACAGATCTTTACAAATATTTTGTTGGGTTAATGTTGACACAAATGTCCAAGATCGATATAAAACGATTTAATCGATTTAATCGACCAGTGCTTGACCGTAGAGACACTTATTGGAAAACGGCGGAAGCAAAGTTGTAGACCTAATACATAAATGTCTATGTATGTGATGCATTTCATGGAGGGTATAGAGTTGCGTGTTAAACCACAAGTCAAAGCGTTCTCGAATGCGCATTCATTTTTTTCCAATCAGTTGCGTATTTTTAACGAAACGGTGCGGAGTTTTCACTGTAATTAAACGCTTGGACAGTTTACTAGCAATTACAATAAATAAATTTAAATAGTTAAAAATAGATAAATTTAGTGGAAGTGGTAAATATGCATTATTCAATGAATTAAACTAAAATAAAAATAAAAACAACAACAAAAGTGGTGGGTTAAAAATGCCAATAGAAATATTGAAATCGTCATGGAAGCAACTACTTATGGTTTTAAATGATTGGTGCAAAGAAAAAACTGTCTAGAAATAACTGAGATCAAGTCTAAAAAAAAAAACAAAAAAAAAATTGCTTAACAGCTCTTGACCAACTTCCAAATATATTATATACATATTTGGCGTAGGAACCCCTTACGCGGTCCGATCTTTCATTGGAGAGGTTTTTTTATGTAGTGGGTCCCAAACTCTACGCACAACCGCAGAATCGGGCTTCGCCTCCTCACTTTAGCTCGCCTCCAAACGGATGACTGTTGGCTACGCAGGGGATAGTTGGTCTAAAACCGAAAGTCGTGAGCTGCTTGAGTGATTTGTAAAAGAATCGTTTCTGGCCACTCCCAAGTGAATGGCAATCAGAAACTTTCCTCACTTACGTGAACTTTCACATATGACCCCATCCCTAACACGAAAAATCTTGCTAGATTAATATATACAATAAGATGTATATTATTTACATTATCATACATATATATATATTAAGCAAACGTAGCATCGCGGTGGCCAGTGTAATCTCGACTTGATAACCTAAGCATGAATTAATTGCTTGTTCAGATAAGAATTTTTTAAAGTGTGATTTTGTTTTTGTTTTGAGCGGAGAGTGTCGTTTTGAGCATAGATACTACAGCTCTTAGTATTCGACTAATCGAGTCAACCGGATAGTGCATTATTCGAATACTAATATTCGGTTTGCCGTATCCGGATAGTCGGTAGTCGTCGTCTATTCGATTAAATGCTAATTTTCGACTATCGTTCGTTGTTGACTATTCGAATAGTGCGAGTTCATTAATTTTCTATTTTTATTGAAAAAAAGTGAAACTCACGAAAAATGTTGCGGAAACTTCTATAAATTTTATATATGCATTTACTGACCGGGCCACGTGTTGCTATGGTTAAGTTGATCGTTAAATTATGCTCTAGTTAACTATTTGATAAAATTAAATTATTTAGGGAGTCACTAATCATTTGAAAATATAATCAATATCAAACATTTTTTAGATAAAGTTTGTCGATAATCACCACGCAGTTGAAACCCCTCCCCTTCCCCCTTAGAAAACTTATCGTTGCAAATATTTTAACCTCGTTTTATTCTGATATCGACATTGGCCCTGAAAGAAATTAGAGTTATGTTATATTGGAAGGTTTAGTCGATAAAAATTATCCTTTGTGCTTTGACCGCGCAAATTGACCCAGCAATTTACCACAGATGCCCTTCCGTACCGTGATCGAATGTTCCAAATTTTACGACTATTCGAATAGTATTATTCGGTTAATATTCATACGAACGGTTACAAACCGAATATTCGAATAATCGGTTTTCAGGTTATTCGAATAATTTTAAGAGCCCTAATACATATGTACATATATAATTTATATTTTTTTTTATTAATTTCTCAAGTTTAATTCTTCGAAAAGCTATTGAAATTGGAATATTTGGGAAATTTGTGACAGCTGTTTAAACAAAACGGCCAAAAGTAGTGCATAATAACATTAAATAGTCATGCGCTAAGGTCGTGTGTGACGCAAAATAAAATAAATATTAATTAGATTGATTTCTCAGAAATTTCTGGATTTTATATATTTATATAGTTTAGAATAACATTTTGAATACTTGCGTTACTGTATTAATTTTTAAAGATTTTATTAAATATTTTTAATGGTAATATAATATATTTATAAACCTAAACTGAAAGATTTTAATAAAAATTCAAATTCAATTCAAACTATTTGCTACAAGAATAGCCCGTTAATAGTCCACCATTTATGCTAAATTTCAAGGTAATCGAATTTAACAACTTATTTATTCCTATTATATGATTTTTTTCTATGAACCATAATTGGCTCAAATTTTAAATCTCGTAATTCGCTTATTTTACACCACAGCGTAAGAATATTTAACCCACTGACGGATCTCTTAAATAATAAGTAAATATTCAGATAAAAATTCATGCATAAGAAACACCTAAGAAATGTTGAAGGTCATATTTAGACGAAAACTCACGGAAGCTGAAGGAAACAATAACATTTTGGGAAATATTGTTTACAAAAATAATGGGCCTAATCATTGAATCCGCAGCGAATTCGATTTCGATACGATAAAGATTTTCGATCGAAAATGTTCATGCAATCATTGATTCCGCTGATAAACTACTTTACCACAAAGTGAGAACGTAAAACTGTTTTATCGACAAATGCGACAAATTTGAAAAAGTCTGTGCTTTTTGCTTTATTCAAAAAAATCAAAACTGATTTTTAACTATTGAGAAATTTCTTACATAAAAATATTTAATTCTCCTGAGGCTCTTTGAGAAAATTCTTTCGCTATTTCGAGTGGGCAACTTTATATCGCTTTTAAACATTTTTAATTCATTTTTGTTAGTCCGTTTTTGTCTCTCGTCTCTAAAATACCCATTTAAAACATGATTTAGTCCGTCATCAGTAATTGTTTACATAAAAACTTCCAAATGGTTTATTTCTTTTACATTTCCGCAACTCATTCACCAACGGATAGATTTCGAGCAAAATTTTCGATTTTGCGGATTCAATGATTTCGTAATTAGCGACATCTATTAGCAGCGGAATGTATTTTTTCGAGTCGGTAAGTGAGTTCAATGTGATCGTAAATTTTATTTTCGATACGGATTCAATGATTCCGACGTAAAATTTTTCGATCGAATCGAACCATTTTTCGATCGAAACGGATTCAATGATTAGGCCCAATATATATTTTTTTTAAACCCAAAGAACGTCGCATGCCAACTCGGAAAGAAAAGATTTTTGACTTGCCGGTATTAGTTCATGGCGCCTAAATGTAGACTAAAGTTACGCATCATGATTCAAAAAAGATTTAAAATTTTGAAATAAAAACCTGAGTGCTCATTATTCGATATGACGAACAAGAGTTCAAAATAACAAGGGATTTAGTGCACGATTAGTCAATTCCGAAATTTTAAAATTAACACAACGATTCTTAGCAAAAAGCTCGCTCAAAAAAATATTATTTATACAACAAGAATAGCCTGATGATTTAACCATATAACTCACTCCGAATTCCAGCTTATTGCTGCGTAACCAGCATTCGGCGAGTGGAGCAGTCTGAAACGGCTGAGAAACCGCAAACAATATTTCTTAAACAAATATATTTGTATATAGTTTAATTGGAACAAATGTTTATACCGCTCAGCAAAACAAAAGTCAACAAGTGTTAAGCGAAAAAAAAAACAATTATAAATATACCTTACACGCCAGACTCAAATATAAAATATATCAAAGTGTATTTATGCTCCAAGAGCAGCTATAACTGAGTTCACACAAGCACAAATGTACAATCTAAAAGTCTATATTCTCAGAACAATTGTATTTATAGGGAAATGAAAAGCATTCTGTAAATGTCGTTGACGAGACGAGGCGGCGGTTGAGAAGTGCCTTCCAAAGCGGTTCGACGACAACGTGCTAGAGAACCACACGCTCAGCGGAGAAACGACACAAAAAAATGCGTCGTCCGAAATTTTCGCTAAAGAAATATTTTTATTTTACACTATTCTGTGCGCTACTGCTGATATTCGGATTTAATTTGCGGTAAGTCGAAGCACATACTTTGAACACATGACTGCACGATTTGTTGCTCATTGCGATAAGAACCGTCAGAGACGGGCTTTTTCATTTATTGTGCGTTAACTTTTTGAACTTCATTTAGTGAACATGAAATTTGGAAACCAAAAGGCGCAGCACAACAAACACACGAGCGTACGCAAGACGAGCAAGCAGCGCAATCGTTGCAGGCTTATACGCACAGCGCCATTACCGTGGCATCGCAGCTTGCAGCACACGCTGAGCGTGACGACTCGGCTGACGACGATGGCAATGAACGGGCGAATAAAGTGTCTGCGCAAGGCGCCAACAACGCGCCACTCAACGACCTTGTAAATAATGAATTAAGCGAACTACAACAGCAAGAACATTTGCATCCAGGACAGGTGCCACTGGAGAACACCGCCACACGTCCTTGGTTCTTCCGGCAAGGTGAGTACTATCCGAAGCCAGCGCATGCCGCGCCAACACGTACGGGGGCTGGTAAAGGTGGCGGTAGTGCGTTACGTGGCAAGAAGCACGATCCACGTGGCGCCGGACTGTTCCCCTATCAAAACCCGCACAGTGATCGCATCGTCAATCAGTTGATGTATGTGCCGCCGAATTATGAGCAGGTGCGCGCCAGCGGACGACTGAAAGTCATACTGCTCTACAATGGACTCGGTCCGTGGAATGTGAAACAAGGTAAGTACACAGCTGATAACATATTGTGGCTAACATTCTTTAATTGCAACATATAATGCAGGTCGTGATGTCTTCCTACGCTCGAAATGTCCTGTGGATACCTGCGAACTGACATCGAATCGCGGTCTCGCCGACAAGGCCGATATGATACTATATAAGGATCATTATATACCAACCGGCCTCGGCCGACCATCAAACCCACAGCAGGTTAGCATGTTGTATTATTTGGAATGTCCATATCATACGCAAAACGTAAAAGTACCGGATGCCATTAATTGGACGGCCACCTATAGGTAAACGCGAATTCGTTATTTATTTATCGGCGCTAACTACAAGCTAATGCATTGTATTTGCGTTCAATTGTAGGCGTGACAGCGATATTATGGCGCCTTATGAGAAATGGCTCTACTATGACGCGAAAATCAATCAAGTGGAGCAGGATCACAATTATGCTATGAATAAAACGAAAAAAGTCGCTTGGTTCGTCTCGAATTGTGGCGCACGCAATGGACGTCTACAGTTTGCGCACGAATTGCAAAAATACATAGATGTAAGTATTTGATATGGTTCATTTTGAATATTGTAAACAGCTAACCGTACGAGAGAGAAGAAATAGCAATGAGAGTGCTTAAAAGTAGATAAGCTAAAGAAGCTGGTTCATCGCTGGTTATAGATGAATCGGTTACCAGTAGTAGGAGGTCGTCCTCAAAATCTCAAACCTTTAGACATACAGTTGAGTTAGACATCCAGTAGATACTGTGTTGAGTTCGAGACGCTTTGTCGATAGTTAAAATCGTATTATATGAGATTTTTCTGTCTTCATCACGGATTGTCTGTAGTTGTCCAAGTGTGAACTCCATCTGTTTTCAAACCTTCAGACATCCAATTGGCCTACCAGTAATAAAAATTAAACGTTCAAGTGGAAATGTGTTGAGTTCAAGACGCTTTGTCCATAGTTAAAATCGTATTATATGAGATTTTTCTGTCTTCACCACGGATTGTCTGTAGTTGTCCAAGTGTGAACTCCATCTAAGTAATCAGTTATATAATTCAATCTGATCTAACACTCTTAAGACACTCCGCAAGTTAGGAATTGTAGTGAGCTGAGGGTGTTAATACTATTTGGTGCGTCGTAGGTTCAAGTTTTGGCTGTAATATGGTACTCTCTAGTCAGATATAACATGCCACAGCATTCCAAAACTAAAATGTAGCTCGTATCTTTGAAGGAAAAGCTTTTTGGGCTTTTACTCTATAAGTCAATCATATTCCTAATTATTATGAACTGCCTGCTATATACAATACAAGTCTGTGGTTTAAACCATTTTACAATTCTTCCATTGCTTGCGCTTACTATAACTATGGTTCTAATTTGTCTATAATCCACCACTCCCTCATCTCACATCTTCTTCAGGTTGACATCTACGGCGTTTGTGGCAATTACAAATGTCCACGCAGCACCGCCGACAAATGCTTCGAACTACTCGATCATGAATACAAATTTTACCTCGCCTTCGAGAATTCCAATTGCAAAGACTACATCACCGAAAAGTTCTTCGTCAACGCACTACAACGCAATATTTTACCAATTGTTATGGGTGCACGTCCGGAGGATTATGAAGTGAGCTCACCGCATCGTTCCTACATCCATGTCGATGAATTCGCCTCGCCCAAAGAATTAGCCGAATACTTGCATATACTCGATAAAGACGACGAACTCTACAATTCATATTTCAAATGGAAGGGCACCGGTGAGTTTATCAACACGTATTATTGGTGTCGCGTTTGTGCCGCACTCCACGATGAGGAGTCATTACGTAAGCCGCGCTGGTACACGGACGTAAATGATTGGTGGCGCGGTGCTGGCGTCTGTACGAATGGTTCGTGGCGTAATTTTAAGGCGCGCAAAGATGTCATACGCGACGATTAGTGGCGAACGCAATTGGGTTTGTGGTTGGCTACTGCAAGCATTGTTATTGAATATGTTAAGTAATAGTTTAAGGCTTATTTATAACAAACAAACAAACAAACAACAACAATAACACAATAGAAAAACAAAATTAAAAGTAAAAGCAATCTGAATTGCTTAGTGATGAATGGAATGTGTGTGATGCGTGTGGATGTGGGTGAATGGTTATATACTTAAACATGCATATATACCTATATATATGCATGTGTGTATATTTAATATATATATATATATGTGTGTGTGTGTGTTTGTTTGTTGTTGTTGTGACTAACAATTCGACAAAGCTATCAGTTGAGTTCAGCAGTCACGTTTAGCTGCCAGCAGAAAGTCAGCCGATGGCAGGAAGAGCTTACAAACACACAACACTTGAACATACATATACATAAATACATACATACAGTCATGTGAAAAATAATAGGGACACATGACACATGTCCCTATTATTTCGCACACTCAAAAACGATCTTACTTCACAAAATGATCACCATTTTTTCTTTGATAACGGTTCTTTACTTCACTGACATCCCAGCAAACAATTGCATGTTACATTTTTGATAATTTTTTTATTTTATTTTTTACCTATTTTCAAGCAAGTCTCCCTATTATTTTTCACATGACTGTACATATAAAAAATTTAGCAAAAAAAATTAAAAGAAAGAAACCGCAAATTGCTTACTAATATTAGATAAAGAGCGCGTAAAGATTGTAGCAATTCAAATTTGTAGCAGCATTTTGTATATACACATACACATGCACACACCTACATATGTATGTAGTTATGCGCTTATGGAAATCTGGAAGTAAAAATTCATATTAATAAAATATTTCAAAAATTTATAATTTTTTTATTTTCTTATTTTATTTCAAAGCGTACACAAAGAAAATACATTTTTTATAACAAACTAGCAGACCCGGCCACACGTTTTTGTGGCTAAGGTATACTATACATTAAATTAGTAAATCTTTCAATGCAGAGAAAAAATGCTTACACGCATAAAGACGAAAACGTTATAGCCGATTTTTTAAAATGATTGATAGACATTATTGTAGATCTGTATTAAGCGTAAATCATCATAATTTGTAAAACTTTGATTTTTTTAAGCGTATATTGAAGAAAGTAACAAATAACCAAATTTCATAGTTGGCTTTATCTTGGCTTTGGTGACGATATTGATTACCTTCTTCACAGCCAGTCTTGTTCTTTTGCAAAGTTTGATGTTGATTTATGTTACGCAGCATGATGACAACTCACACTAATTTAAAATAGTCTGTGGGCTAATTGAATACGTTATCCTGGTTTGTAGCTGTGTCAACTCTACTTTTGCCAAATTCTAAAATGGTCGCATTAAGATCAAAGAGATCCTTTTTTTTTTTACCACCAATATAGGTCATTCAATCAGCCATTTATGTTTATTATATTATGGTTTCATGTCAGGAAAAACACGATGAATAAGCTCCTCTTTCGAGGCCATGAAGTGACAGAAACCCGTTAAAAATATTATTAATCCATCGCGGTGTCAAATGCGTCGCTACCATTTTCAACTATTTCTACAATCGCAGTATGATATTGCTGGTAAAACACTCGTATGTTATTTGTTAATTGGCGATTCTTTATGTGTCGCCACAAATTAGATGATTTTAGGAATGTGATTAGTTCGTCAGCAACAGTTGATCCAGGAATAGTCTGGCGAAAATCACCTGCCAACAGAATCATGGCTTCACCAACAATATTTTCGTTGTGCAGTACCTCCAGCGACTTGAATATCTGGAAAATCTTCTTAATAGCTCTTTTTTTTGGCGATTTTGCAGACTGGTGTTTCGTTGATTTGCAATTTAGGAGTAATTTC
This sequence comes from Zeugodacus tau, assembly GCA_031772095.1. NCBI lineage: Eukaryota > Metazoa > Arthropoda > Insecta > Diptera > Tephritidae > Zeugodacus > Zeugodacus tau. The sequence continues at coordinate 5,181,358 of CM062653.1, read as the reverse complement.
AAGGCCGAATTGCCGTTTGTCTGCCTACTAACAGGTGCCAAGTTGCCCCTATTCCCATTATAAGTGGGCGTTGAAAATGAGTGAAATCGGTTCAGGAATTACCTCAACCCTCATGTACTATATATGCTGATTTTCGTCATTCTATTGGACTTTATTTCAAATTGTGTGTAAAAAAATTACATCAATAAATTGCGAGAGTATAAAATGTTCGGTTGCCTCTCCCTACTTGTTACAAATTGTTGTGGGCTATCAACACAGCCTTATACAATTGAACAATGATAAAAATATTTTAACAAAGCAACAATGACAACTTTCAAAATATTATTATTATTTATTTTTTTTTTATAATTTTGTTGTCAATTCAAATAAAATCATCTTCTTGTTATCTTCCTCACAATTTTTCGATATATACTTACTTTCTAATCCTTCCCTGGCCTTCCATAAATATTTCAAAACTAAAATTAGCCAGATCGGTTTGGCCCTTCTCGACTTTTTTCGAGACTAACGACACAAATTGTTTGTATGGGTGATTAGAAAATTGTGGATTTAAGACTTTTTCAGCAATTTTTCTAATTTTTCTCTCCGTAAGAACCATCCCGGTACCTCTGAAAACATTCTAAACAAAGAATTTGCGAAATCGGTTAAGCGGTTAAGCGGAGTTATGCGCTTAGCAACACATTTTGCGATTCATTTTTTTATAACAAATTAAATTGAATTGCATACATACATATGTACATACATTTGATAACACGCACGCATACATATGTACATACATAAATACATACAGCTGTGTTCAATATAATAATAGTGCGTGTGTTAGAGTCTTATCATTGAAATTGAAAAAGAGACGAAATATATTATGAACAGATGAAAGTAAAGTCGTTCGCTTTGGAGGCAGAAGTTCACGACAGCATGTGGTGCATTGTCCACCGAAGACTGAATACCTAAACCAACCTAAACACACTACGATAACGGTAAAACATATAGGGTCAAAAATATTAGTTTGGGCTTGTCTTTTATCTTTTATTTAGTATCTACACTGTCATGGCTCCAAATGTCTACGTTGATATTTTGAATAACACGTATAAGGTAACAATACTGAATACGAAATGCCGCTGAAATAGGTCTGCCAGCAGCATAATGACCCGAAATATACAAGACGGCTAGCCAAGTAGTGGTTTCGTATCAAAGTGATTAAGGTGGTGGTGGTCCGACCTCAATTCCATAAAGAACCTATGCGGTGATATTCAGAAAAGCAATAATCGCGAACTTTGGGTAATAGTTAAGGGGGTATTCTGGTCTAGGATTTTGAAAAAATCGATTTTTTTTTTGCATATTTTGAAAGTTTAGACTTTCAAAAATATGACCTTGGAAAAATTTTTCAAAATTCGACTTATTTTCGGAGATACAGTCGATTTTGTGAAGTGGCGCCCAAGCCGGCCGAGCGGACTCCTAAACTTTAAACGCGTTTTTCTCGAAACTACTTTTTTTGAGGTGGTGGACATGATATCTCAAGTTCTACTGAACCGATTCCTTCGAAAATTTGGTATATATCTTCTTTGCTCTATCGTGTCTGCCTTGGATTTCCAAAACTTGTGATTTGAAGTATTTTTAAGTATTATTGGGAAGAAATACCTAAAACCCGTTATGAAGGCCTAGTCAACTCTATGCTGCGTCAGTGTAAGGCAGTTTTATTTAATAGGGACCTTTTCGACCAAGTACTGAACCCATTTCTTTATACCTATACATAATTTTTAGATTTGCCTATGTTTCAGTTACTTGTTTAAACCAGATGTGCAATACTACTAATTTTGTGAACAGCGAATTCGATTTCGATACGATAAAGATTTTCAATCGAAAATGTTCATGCAATCATTGATTCCGTCGACAAACTGCTTTACCACAAAGTGAGAACGTAAAACTTTTGTGTCGAAAAATGCGACAAATTTGAAAAAGTCTGTGCTTTTTGCTTTATTAAAAAAAATTAAAACTGACCTTTAACTATTGTGAAATTTCTTCCATAAAAATATTTAATTCGCCTGAGGCTCTTTGCGAAAATTCTTTCGCAATTTCGAGTGGGCAACTTTATATCGCTTTTAAACATTTTTAATTTATTTTTGTTAGTCCGTTTTTGTCTCTCGTCTCTAAAATACCCATTTAAAACATGATTTAGTCCGTCATCAGTAATTGTTTACATAAAAACTTCCAAATGGTTTATTTCTTTAACATTTCCGCAACTCATTCATCAACGGATAGATTTCGAGCAAAATTTTCGATTTTGCGGATTCAATGATTTCGTAATTAGCGACATCTATTAGCAGCGGAATGTATTTTTTCGAGTCGGTAAGTGAGTTCAATGTGATCGTAAATTTTATTTTCGATACGAATTCAATGATTAAGGCCATTATTTTTATTGAAAAAATTTGCGGTTTTATATTAACAAAAGCCATATATTATTAGGTCTACAACTTTCCGTTATCCAATAGATGTCTCTAGGGTCAAGCACTGGTCGATTAAATCGATTAAATCGTTTTATATCGATCTTGGACATTTGTGTCAACATTAACGCAACAAAATATTTGTAGAGATCTGCTTGCATCCCAAACTTAATCTCAATTGAAAATGTCACTGTTTGAGCCGAATTCTCAAGATTTGCTTTTTTAATTCCAAGAAAAGTGAGGATCATCGAAATTTGTAACACCGTTTTTATACAAAAAAACTTAAATTTCCAAAAAAACCGCGGAAGCAAAGTTGTAGACCAATATAAAATGTAAAATTAATGTTTCGGTTATGTTCATACTCAATTTCAATACGGAAAAAAAATTAATAAACTTTTTATAAGAAATTCAAATATTCACTTCTTAGCGCTATTATTATTTTGAACACAGCTGTACATACCACACATAGAAATGTATGCACCAACGAATGTCCGTTTGCGTTTTTTTACACATTCCAACAATATTTGTGCTGATTATTGCTGAGTTTTGGTGAAATTCAAAATTTTACTAACACAAATCGTGCACATAGCTTATACATATACATAGATACATACATACATTAGCATATATATATAATTAAGTTACATGTACTTAGCTAAGTAAGCAAATTGTACGCTAAGATAGGCAATTTTTTTTATAGATGTGCGTAAAGAAAAATATCTAAATTACACAATAGCAATATGTATTTGTAAAATATATACATACATACATACATACATACATACATACATGCATTAAGCACTAGCGTAAATGCACATAGATACATATGTACATAAATATGCAAATATTGCAAGTATTATATACATACGTACGTATGTACATATGTTTTTGTGTTAGCGCGTATTTGAAAACGTATCAACCGAAGGTCGTGAAATCCACAAAATCGTAAATAAAAAAAAATAAAAATATTACAAAAAAATTAAAAATTTAAAAAATTATTATAAAAATTAAATATTTCTGTAAAACTGCGTTAATTTAAGTGAACATAAGCTAATTTTTACATTTATACTTACGAATTACAAATATCGCCATCAAATTTTAACTTACAACACATAAAAAACACACATACAGACACATCAGTTGTATTAGTTTGTAGGCAAAGTGTGAGTATTCGAAAGAGTGTGTGTGTGTGTAGTTGCCGCTTGTGTGCGTATATGTACATATGTATATGTGCATATGCATCTTCCAACGATAAATATAATAAGCCAGTTACATGAAGAACAATACTAAATTTTTATACTCTCGCAACAAAGTGGCTACGACAGTATTATAGTCTTGTCCACATAACGGTTGGTTGTAAGTCCTAAAACTAAACGAGTTAGATATAGGGTTATATATATCAAAATGATCAGGGTGGCTAGTAAAGTTCAAATCCGGATGTCTGTCTGTCCGTCCGTCTGTGCAAGCTGAGTAAAATTTGAGATATCTTGATTGAGAATTCATCTTGATGAAACTTGGAAGACGTATTACTTGACACCATAAAAAGGTTAAGTTCGAAGATGGGCAAAATCGGACCACTGCCATGCCCACAAAATGGCGAAAACCGAAAACACATAAAATGTGATAACTAAGCCATAAATAAAGTTATAAAAGTAAAATTTGGAACAAAGGATCGCACTAGGAGGGGGCATAGTTGGATGTAATTTTTTTGGGGAAGTGGGCGTGGCCCCGCCCAAAAATCGGTTATTTGTATATAACTCGCAAACCAATGAAGTTATATAAATCAAACTTTCTGCAGTCGGTTCTCTTACGTTCCCCTACCACACACCATGAAAATAGTTGATGTCCGGATAATAACCACGCCCACCTCCCATACAAAGGTTAGGTTGAAAATCACTAAAAGTGGATTAACTCGCTAAGGAAAAACGTCAGAAACACTAAATTTTACAGAAGAAATTGCAGAAGGAAGCTGCATTCAGATTTTTTTACAAACTGGAAAATGGGCGTGGCGTCGCCCACTTATGGGTCAAAAACCATATCTCAGGAACTACTCGACCGATTTCAATGAAACTTGGTTTGTAATAGTTTCCTTACATCCCAATGATATGTTGTGAAAATAGGCCAAATCGCTTCACAACCACGCCCACTTCCTATATACCAGAACCTTGAAGACGATCTGAATCGTTTACATTACAATATATAAAGTAAGCACTAGTGAAGATATCGGTGCAGAACTTTGCACAAATATTATGTTAATAGTGTGGCAGCCCCATTCTAAAAATCGCCGAAATCTGACCATAGGTTTTTAAGGCCCCATATATCGAACACGAGGACCTCGGTGCTTCTAACCTAATATTAGGGTTTCCTACTTTCAATAGACTTTATACAATATATATGACGAATATGTGGGTCAAATTGTATATTATATAATATAAATAAAGTTAAATAAATAAATTGCGAGAGTATAAAATGTTCGGTTGCACCCGAACTTAGCCTTTCTTTACTTGTTTTTGTTTTCGAATTATTGGAGGCAGGATTCTATAACCCTTTCCGGCTGAAAAGTTCGAAGTTGAGACTTCGTTAGTTGTTTTGATCAAACCAGCAATAGCTTACTTATGCATATAATTTCAGAATGAGTGAGTCAACATTGAGAATTTAAATATTAATATTATGTTAAAACAAAGAGCTTAAATATTTTTCTTTTTTTCAAAATTATGAGATATTTCAATAAAATATTGAACTGCAATTTATACAAACACATATACACACACACATGCGTAACAGTTAATATATGAAATAAGAAAAATATGAGCAATGCGTTCAATTGCAACAATATTACAAGATATACCGTTATTTGTGCTTTTCATTGTTAAGCACACCTACACGTACATACATACATAAGCAACACAATACAATCAGTAAACTCAAATTCCTATTTTTCTTTGCCGCTTTGTTAAGTTAATGTTTACACAATTTACACCCACCAACACCCATATTCTATATGTATTATATAGATCAATAATCCATGTACCACGAATTGATATGTGTGAGTGTTGTTTTTATATTTGTGATTTATTCAATATAAATACGATACACAAATGCTTTAACAAACTTTTTGATTTCAAATAGTCAATTTCCTTTCGTTTCTATTATATAAAAAGCAATATTTTAAGTATTTATTTAATTGTAATATTATTTTACTGTGATAAATATTTCGTAAATTATCGAGACATGTAAAATTTAGCAAGAGATAATGCTGAATAAAATAAATCAAAACAAAAACCAATTGCGTATTAATATTCCAATATATTAAAACAAGATACACACATAAACAAATATGTCAGCAATTAAAAGAATTAATGGTAGTTATATCTTGATTTCGAAGTTGTTCCAAAACATAAGGTGCGCGTTAAAAATGTATCAAAGTGTGGCATCTGCTTTTTCTTATTAGACTCCTTATTGGCTACTTCTTTGTTTACACGTGTCAATAATGTAAGTATATCCAAACGTTTGCCATACTTTGCCAATTTGTTGCAAAGTGCCTGTATAAACCAAGAACCCTCTGTCAGATTGCGCCATGAGACAAATCCCGGTATAGTTGAGTAGGCAATCAAAAAATCTGCAAATGTAGGGATTGTGCAGCTCATTGATGTCGCACCATCGATTTCGGTACGACGGTTCAAAGTGTCACCTAAATCATGTAGATCTCCTTGACATGCTTGTATAAAGAATAGTTTTGGTTTACCAAACAAGGTGCGGCAACTTTTTGGTGTAAAATAATTCAAAATGTGTTCCAACTTGTAAGTTGTATCCTTCGCGTATAAAAAACCTTTTTTGCCATGCGACATTATCGCAACCAAAATACAATCATTATCGGTATGATCCTTCTGTGAAGCCCATTCTAAACACCGCTCTAATTTATTCCGACTGCAATCCTCGAATACATTCACATCAAAATCCAGATTTTTAAGGACCTTTGTTAAATTTTCACAATCCACATTTGTACCTGTACGAGGTGGTAATGTCGGTACATCGAAATTCTCATGATTAAATATCAATGCCAATCCACGTTTTTTGTGCCGCATATTGTATTCATCATCATTATAATCATCATCATCATCATCATAATCATGACAAAACATGGCTCTACTGCCACTAGCACCTGTATAGTTACCAGTACTACTTGAAGGACCGGACAGTAGCCCAGATAATTCGAGTACTAAGTCGTTTGCTCTATCAACTTGGTCCATTAATCCATTGTCCATTGTATGGTCTTGTTCGTAATATTTGTAGAAGTTTCAAAAACAAGATTGTTGATATCCTTTAAGGAGATTTTGTACTATATAAACTCACAATTTGTTTAATTTGAACCGATATATTTCAATACTTTACAGCCGATCATCGTATGCGTTGCCTGTTGGATTTGCAGGGCTTTTATAAGCGCGCAATGTATTCGATCCGACAAACCGCAAAAAAAATAAGTCGTTGAGTTTATTCGAGCTTTAATTGATATGAAGAAAAACGGAAACATGAAAAGTAGGTATATGCATATACTCTCGCAAATTATTTATTTCATTTTATTAAGATAACACAGAATTCAAACAGTATATTCGATATAAAGTGCACAAGAATAATGAGAATGTATGTAGTGTGTGGTAGCTTGGGCCCTTGGGTCCCTGGACCATTTATCAAATTTCATTTTTACAGTTTTATTTATAGTTTGGTTACAACACTTGATAGCTTTTCAACTCGCTTCGTCATCCTGAATAATTTGATATATATATATATATATGTATGTATCATACCTCGCTTTACGGCCTAGACGGTCTAGAAAAACGGAAACATGAAAAGTAGGTATATGCATATACTCTCGCAAATTATTTATTTCATTTTATTAAGATAACACAGAATTCAAACAGTATATTCGATATAAAGTGCACAAGAATAATGAGAATGTATATAGTGTGTGGTAGCTTGGGCCCTTGGGTCCCTGGACCATTTATCAAATTTCATTTTTACAGTTTTATTTATAGTTTGGTTACAACACTTGATAGCTTTTCAACTCGCTTCGTCATCCTGAATAATTTGATATATATATGTATGTATCATACCTCGCTTTACGGCCTAGACGGTCTAGAAAAACGGAAACATGAAAAGTAGGTATATGCATATACTCTCGCAAATTATTTATTTCATTTTATTAAGATAACACAGAATTCAAACAGTATATTCGATATAAAGTGCACAAGAATAATGAGAATGTATGTAGTGTGTGGTAGCTTGGGCCCTTGGGTCCCTGGACCATTTATCAAATTTCATTTTTACAGTTTTATTTATAGTTTGGTTACAACACTTGATAGCTTTTCAACTCGCTTCGTCATCCTGAATAATTTGATATATATATATATATATGTATGTATCATACCTCGCTTTACGGCCTAGACGGTCTAGAAAAACGGAAACATGAAAAGTAGGTATATGCATATACTCTCGCAAATTATTTATTTCATTTTATTAAGATAACACAGAATTCAAACAGTATATTCGATATAAAGTGCACAAGAATAATGAGAATGTATATAGTGTGTGGTAGCTTGGGCCCTTGGGTCCCTGGACCATTTATCAAATTTCATTTTTACAGTTTTATTTATAGTTTGGTTACAACACTTGATAGCTTTTCAACTCGCTTCGTCATCCTGAATAATTTGATATATATATGTATGTATCATACCTCGCTTTACGGCCTAGACGGTCTAGAAAAACGGAAACATGAAAAGTAGGTATAATAAGAAATTCGTAAAAGAAAATCTTTGCAGCTGACTTCACCGTGTTCGAGAAAAAGGAGTTCAATGTAACCGAACACCACATATATTAAGATAACACACAATTCGACCAGTATATTCGACATAAAGCCCACTAGAATAATGAAAATCATTATATATAGTATGTCGCAGCTTGAGTCATTACTGGACCAATTATCAAATTTAATATTTACCGCTTTATTTATGGCTTAGTTATAACACTTGATAGCTTTTCGAGTAACACCAGGTTGTCGGTGTGGCTATAGATTTCAACTCGTCTCGTCATCCTGAACAATTTGATATACATATTTGTATAACCCTATATACTTATAGTACACCTCCTTGAAACGTAAAGCCCTATAAATAAATTATAAAATATAAATTATTTTAATACAATTGCATGCATCTGCATAGTATACATAAAATTTTTATACTCTCGCAACAAAAGTTGCTAAGAGAGTATTATAGTTTTGTTCACATAACGGTTGCATGTATCACCCAGAAATAAAATAGTTAGATATGGGGTATAGTATACATAAAATATATATATAAATGATCAGGATGACGAGTGAAGTTGAAATCCGGATGTCTGTTCGTCCGTCCGTCAGTCCGTGCATCGGATAACTTGAATAAAAATTGAGATATCTTAATGAAACTTGGAACACATAATCCTTGGCACCTTGAGGAGTTTGCTTTCGAAGATGGGCAAAATCGTTCCACTGCCACGCCCACAAAATGGCGAAAACTAAGCCATAAAAAAAGTTATAAAAGTAAAAATTGGAATAAAGGATCGCACTAGGAAGGGGCATGTTTGGATGTAATTTTTTTAAGGCGGTAGTCTGCTTTCGAACCCGAAAAATAGCGTTTTTTTATTATTAAAAAATATTGAAATTTTTTCAAAGTTGTAAGTATTTTTCTGGAGCGCCTGCCTTAAGTGGGCGTGGCCCCGGCTCCAAAAATACAAATTATAGTCCGATTTCGACAATTTTTTCACAAGTGATGCCACAGATCATAGACAGTATTTGTGTAAAGTTTTATTTCGCTATCTTCATTGGTTCCTAATGTATATATGTGTTATAAAGTGAAGGATTCAGATGGAATTCAAAATTGAGTTATAAGGAAAGTAGTCGTGGTAGTGAACCGATTTCGCTCATTTTTAACCGTGTTGTCATTGGAATCTGTCGAGTAGTTCCTGAGATATGGTTTTTGACCCATAAGTGGGCGATGCCACGCCCATTTTTCATTTTGTACAAAAATCTGAGTGAAGCTTCCTTCTGCTATTTCTTCTGTAAAATTTAGCGTGTCATAATGTGTGGTGGGATACGTAAGAGAATCGACTGCTATAGCTTCATTGGTTTGCGAGACATATACAAAAAGCCTATTTGAGCGCGGGGCAACGCCCACTTCTCCAAAAAAAATACATCCAAATATGCTCCTTCATGGTGCGATCCTTTGTTCCAAATTTTACGTTATAACTTTATTTATGGCTTAGTTATGACACTTTATGTGTTTTTTGTTTTCGCCATTTTGTGGGCGTGGCAGTGTACCGATTTGCCCAAAGCAACCCTCTCACTGTCCCAAGGCACATGTGTTCCAAGTTTCATTAAGACATCTCAATTTTTACTCAAGTTACAGCTTGCACGGACGGACAGACGGACGGACAGACATCCGGATTTCAAATCCATTCGTCATCCTGATCTTTTATGTATATATAACCCCATATCTAACTATTTTATTTCTGAGTGACACAAACAACCGTTATGTGAACAAAACTATAATACTCTGTGCAACATGTTGCGAGAGTGTAATAAATCAAGTGAAAAACCAATTGCGTATTAATATTCCAATATATTTAAAAAAGTGCACAAAGCAGAAAAATTAAAATTACACAGATAAGTAAATATGTTGGCTTAAGCAATTAAAAGAATTAAAAGTGGTTATGTTATACATATGTACACATGTACTATATTTCGAAGTTGGCAACTGTCTGCCTTCGCTGGTTAGCTAGTAGATTAATAAAATGAAGGGCTACTGTATCTCCTGTCTTTTGCCGAAATGTAAGATACGCGTTAACATTGAAGTAATGCATGGCATCTGCTTTTGCTCATGCATTTCTGGAATCTCCACATAATCCGTCTCACATCCTATAGCGACTCGCCGGCATACAAATGTCAATAATGTAAGGATATCCAAATCTTCTCCTTTGCTTTCCAATTCGGAGCAAAGTGCATGTATAAACCAAGATCCTCGTGTAGAGCAAAGTCCCGGCATGGTTGAGTGAGCAATCAAAAAATCTGCATGTGAGGGAATTTTGTAGCTCATTGATGTCGCATCATCGGTTTCGATACGACGGTTCAAAGTGACACCGCGATCATATCCTTGACAAGCTTGTATTAAGAATAGTTTCGGTTTACCAGCCAAACTGAGGCAATTTTGTGGTGTAAAATAGCTGAAGATTAATTCTAATTTATATTGTACATCCTTTGCGTATATAGAACCATGTTCGCCATGCGACAATATCGCAATCAAAATGCAATCATTTTCGCTATGATCCTTCTGTGAAGCCCATTCTATGTGCCGCTTTATCTGTGCAAGTCTACAATCCTTGAACACATTCACATTAAAATTCAGCTTTTTAAGGACCTTTGTTAAATTTTCACAATCCACATTTGTACCTGTACGAGATTCTAATGTCGATACATCGAAATATTCATGGTTAAATATTAATGCCAATCCACGATTTTTGTGCCACATATTATATTCATCTGCATCTGAATCGCTTGACATGCTTGCTGTACAACTTTCAGGCGGCGATTCGGTGCTACTAACCGGAGTATCATATTCAGAAGGACCGGACCCTAAATTAATCTTTTCGGAGACGAGTGGTGATAAGATTATTTCTTTAGTATAATCGTTTGCCATGTCGTGTTCGTAATATTTGTAGAAATCTCAAAAACAAATTTGTTGATATCCTTTATGGAGATTTTGTACTATATAAACTCACAATTTGTTTAATTTGAACCGATATATTTCAATACTTTACAGCTGATCATCGTATGCGTTGCCTGTTGGATTTTCAGGGCTTTTATAAGCGCGCAATGTATTCGATAAGACAAACCGCAAAAAAGTACGTCGTTGAGTTTATTCGAGCTTTAATTGATATGAAGAAAAACGGAAACATGAAAAGTAGGTTTATGCATATACTCTCGCAAATTATTTATTGACTTTTATTAAGATAACACACAATTCAAACAGTATATTCGATATAAAGTGCACAATAATAACGAGTATCATTATACATATGTATATAGTATGTGGAAGCTTGGGTCCTTGGGTCTCTGGACCATTTATCAAATTTCATTTTTATAGTTTTATTTATAGTTTGGTTACAACACTTGATAGCTTTTCAACTCGCTTCGTCATCCTGAATAATTTGATATATATATACATATATATATATTTATGTATGTATCATACCTCGCTTTATGGCCTAGATATGTTCAACGAAACTTCCCGCAAAGCGAAAAGCGAAAAGCCATATAAGGAATCAATTAGTATAATACAAAAGCATGTATGCATATACATATAATTTTTATACTCTCGCAACGCGTTGCATAGAGTATAATAGTTTTGTTTACCTAACGGTTGTTTATAACACCCAAAAATTAAACGAGTTAGATATGTATGTATGTTATTGGCGTTGAACCGTTTAGGCGGTTATAGCTGAATCGATGAGAGCGCGCCACTCCTCTCTTTCCTTCGCAGTTCGGCGCCAGTTGGAGATTCCAAGTTTCCGAGTTAGATATAGGGTTATATATACCAAAGTGATCAGGGTGACGAGTAGAGTTGAAAACTGGATGTCTGTCTGTGAAATCGATAATTTGTGTAAAAATTATGATATCTCAATGAAACTTCGTACAGATATTCATTTGCACCATAAGGAGATGGTATTCCATATGGGCATATTCGCCTACAAAAAGACAATAACCGAAAACCTATAAAGACCGATAACTAAGCCATAAATAAATTTATAACAAGTAAGGAAGGGCTAAATTCGGGTGTAACCGAACATTTTATACTCTCGCATTTTATTTATTTAACTTTATTTATATTATATAATACACATTTTGACCCACATATTCGTCATATATATTGTATAAAGTCTATTGAAAGTAGGAAACCCTAATATTAGGTTAGAAGCACCGAGGTCCTCGTGTTCGATATATGGGGCCTTAAAAACCTATGGTCAGATTTCGGCGATTTTTAGAATGGGGCTGCCACACTATTAACATAATATTTGTGCAAAGTTCTGCATCGATATCTTCACTAGTGCTTACTTTATATCTTGTAAAGTAAGCGATTCAGATTGTCTTCAAAGTTCTGGTATATAGGAAGTAGGCGTGGTTGTGAAGCGATTTGGCCTATTTTCACAACATATCATTGGGATGTAAGGAAACTATTACAAACCAAGTCTCATTGAAATCGGTCGAGTAGTTCCTGAGATATGGTTTTTGACCCATAAGTGGGCGATGCCACGCCCATTTTCCATTTTGTAAAAAAATCTGAGTGCAGCTTCCATCTGCCATTTCTTATGTGAAATTTAGTGTTTCTGACGTTTTTCGTTAGTGAGTTAACCCACTTTTAGTAATTATACTCTCGCAACAAATGTTGCTAAAGAGAGTATTATAGTTTTGTTCACATAACGGTTGTTTGTAACACCCAAAACTAAACGAGTTAGATATAGGGTTATATATACCAAAGTGATCAGGGTGAAGAGTGGAGTTCAAATCCGAATGTCTGTCTGTCCGTCCGTCCGTCCGTCTGTGCAAGCTGTAACTTGAGTAAAAATTAAGATATCTTGATGAAACTTGGCACACTTATTTCTTGGCACCATAGGAAGGTTGCTTTCGAAAATGAGCAAAATCGGACCACTGCCACGCCCACAAAATGGCGAAAACCGAAAACACATAAAGTGCCATAACTAAGCCATAAATAAAGCTATGGAAATAAAATTTGGAACAGAGGATCCCATTAGGGAGGGGCATATTAAGATGTATTTTTTTTGTGGAAGTGGGCGTGGCCCCGCCCCCTACTAAGTTTTTTGTACATATCTCGCAAACCAATAGAGCTATATAAACCAAACTTTCTGCAGTTCTTTTTTTTAGCCACTTCCTAATACAGTCCAAAAATGAAAGAAATCGGATCATAACCACGCCCACCTCCCATACAAAAGCTAGGTTGAAAATTACTAAAAGTGGGTTAACTCACTAACGAAAAACGTCAGAAACACTAAATTTCACATAAGATATGGCAGATGAAAGCTGCACTCAGATTTTTTTACAAAATGGAAAATGGGCGTGGCGTCGCCCACTTATGGGTCAAAAACCATATCTCAGGAACTACTCGACCGATTTCAATGAAACTTGGTTTGTAATAGTTTCCTTACATCCCAATGATATCTTGTAAAAATAGGCCAAATCGCTTCACAACCACGCCTACTTCCTATATACCAGAACTTTGAAGACTATCCGAATCGTTTACTTTACAATATATAAAGTAAGTACTAGTGAAGATATCGATGCAGAACTTTGCACAAATATTATGTTAATAGTGTGGAAGCCCCATTCTAAAAATCGCCGAAATTGGATCATAGGTTTTCAAGACCCCATATATCGAACATGAGGACCTCATTGCTGCTAACCTAATATTATGGTTTCCAACTTTCAATGGACTTTATACAATATATATGACGAATATGTGGGTCAAATTGTGCATTATATAATATAAATAAAGTTAAATAAATAAATTGCGAGAGTATAAAATGTTCGGCTACACCCGAACTTAGCCCTTCCTTACTTGTTTTTGCATATTTTTGAAAGTTTAGACTTCCAAAAATTCGGAGATACATTCGATTTTGTGAAGTGGCGCCTAAGCCGGCCAAGCGGTCTCCTAAACTTTAAACGCGTTTTTCTCGAAACCACTTTTTTTGAGGTGGTTGACATGATATCTCAAGGTCTACTGAACCGATTCATTCGAAAATTTGGTATATATCTTCTTTGCTCTATCGTGTCTGCCTTGGATTTCCAAAACTTTTGATTTGAAGTATTTTTAACTATTATTGGGAAGAAATACCTAAAACCCGTTATGAAGGCCTAGTCAACTCTATGCTGCGTCAGTGTAAGGCAGTTTTATTTAATAGGGACCTTTTCGACCAAGTACTGAACCCATTTCTTTATACCTATACATAATTTTTAGATTTGCCTATGTTTCAGTTACTTGTTTAAACCAGATGTGCAATACTACTAATTTTGTGAACAGCGAATTCGATTTCGATACGATAAAGATTTTCGATCGAAAATGTTCATGCAATCATTGATTCCGTCGATAAACTACTTTACCACAAAGTGAGAACGTAAAACTGTTGTGTCGAAAAATGCGACAAATTTGAAAAAGTCTGTGCTTTTTGCTTTATTAAAAAAAAATTAAAACTGACCTTTAACTATTGTGAAATTTCTTCCATAAAAATATTTAATTCGCCTGAGGCTCTTTGAGAAAATTCTTTCGCAATTTCGAGTGGGCAACTTTATATCGCTTTTAAACATTTTTAATTTATTTTTATTAGTCCGTTTTTGTCTCTCGTCTCTAAAATACTCCGTCATCAGTAATTGTTTACATAAAAACTTCCAAATGGTTTATTTCTTTTACATTTCCGCAACTCATTCACCAACGGATAGATTTCGAGCAAAATTTTGGATTTTGCGGATTCAATGATTTCGTAATTAGCGACATCTATTAGCAGCGGAATGTATTTTTTCGAGTCGGTAAGTGAGTTCAATGTGATCGTAAATTTTATTTTCGATACGAATTCAATGATTCCGACGTAAAATTTTTCGATCGAATCGAACCATTTTTCGATCGATACGAATTCAATGATTAAGGCCATTATTTTTATTGAAAAAATTTGCGGTTTTATATTAACAAAAGCCATATATTATTAGGTCTACAACTTTCCGTTATCCAATAGATGTCTCTAGGGTCAAGCACTGGTCGATTAAATCGATTAAATCGTTTTATATCGATCTTGGACATTTGTGTCAACATTAACGCAACAAAATATTTGTAGAGATCTGCTTGCATCCCAAACTTAATCTCAATTGAAAATGTCACTGTTTGAGCCGAATTCTCAAGATTTGCTTTTTTAATTCCAAGAAAAGTGAGGATCATCGAAATTTGTAACACCGTTTTTATACAAAAAAACTTAAATTTCCAAAAAAACCGCGGAAGCAAAGTTGTAGACCAATATAATATGTAAAATTAATGTTTCGGTTATGTTCATACTCAATATCAATACTGAAAAAAAAATTAATAAACTTTTTATAAGAAATGCAAATATTCACTTCTTAGCGCTATTATTATTTTGAACACAGCTGTACATACCACACATAGAAATGTATGCACCAACGAATGTCTGTTTGCGCTTTTTTCTTACACATTCCAACCATATTTGTGCTGATTATTGCTGAGTTTTGGTGAAATTCAAAATTTTACTAACATAAATCGTGCACATAGCTTATACATATACATAGATACATACATACATTAGCATATATATATAATTAAGTTACATGTACTTAGCTAAGTAAGCAAATTGTACGCTAAGATAGGCAATTTTTTTTATAGATGTGCGTAAAGAAAAATATCTAAATTACACAATAGCAATATGTATTTGTAAAATATATACATACATACATACATACATACATACATGCATTAAGCACTAGCGTAAATGCACATAGATACATATGTACATAAATATGCAAATATTGCAAGTATTATATACGTACGTACGTATGTACATATGTTTTTGTGTTAGCGCGTATTTGAAAACGTATCAACCGAAGGTCGTGAAATCCACAAAATCGTAAATAATAAAAAATAAAAAATTACAAAAAAATTAAAAATTTAAAAAATTATTATAAAAATTTAATATTTCTGTAAAACTGCGTTAATTTAAGTGAACATAAGCTAATTTTTACATTTATACTTACGAATTACAAATATCGCCATCAAATTTTAACTTACAACACATAAAAAACACACATACAGACACATCAGTTGTATTAGTTTGTAGGCAAAGTGTGAGTGTTCGAAAGAGTGTGTGTGTGTGTGTAGTTGCCGCTTGTGTGCGTATATGTACATATATGTGCATATGAATCTTCCAACGATAAATATAATAAGCCAGTTACATGAAGAACAATACTAAATTTTTATACTCTCGCAACAAAGTGGCTACGACAGTATTATAGTCTTGTCCACATAACGGTTGGTTGTAAGTCCTAAAACTAAACGAGTTAGATATAGGGTTATATATATCAAAATGATCAGGGTGGCTAGTAAAGTTCAAATCCGGATGTCTGTCTGTCCGTCTGTCCGTGCAAGCTGAGTAAAATTTGAGATATCTTGATTGAGAATTCATCTTGATGAAACATGGAAGACGTATTACTTGACACCATAAAAAGGTTAAGTTCGAAGATGGGCAAAATCGGACCACTGCCACGCCCACAAAATGGCGAAAACCGAAAACACATAAAGTGTGATAACTAAAATTTGGAACAAAGGATCGCACTAGGAGGGGGCATAGTTGGATGTAATTTTTTTGGGGAAGTGGGCGTGGCCCCGCCCAAAAATCGGTTATTTGTATAAATCTCGCAAACCAATGAAGTTATATAAACCAAACTTTCTGCAGTCGGTTCTCTTACGTACCCTACCACACACCATGAAAATAGTTGATATCCGGATGATAACCACGCCCACCTCCCATACAAAAGTTAGGTTGAAAATTACTAAAAGTGGGTTAGCTCACTAACCAAAAACGTCAGAAACACTAAATTTTACAGAAGAAATTGCAGAAGGAAGCTGCATTCAGATTTTTTTACAAACTGGAAAATGGGCGTGGCGTCGCCCACTTATGGGTCAAAAACCATATCTCAGGAACTACTCGACCGATTTCAATGAAACTTGGTTTGTAATAGTTTCCTTACATCCCAATGATATGTTGTGAAAATAGGCCAAATCGCTTCACAACCACGCCCACTTCCTATATACCAGAACCTTGAAGACGATCTGAATCGTTTACATTACAATATATAAAGTAAGCACTAGTGAAGATATCGGTGCAGAACTTTGCACAAATATTATGTTAATAGTGTGGCAGCCCCATTCTAAAAATCGCCGAAATCTGACCATAGGTTTTTAAGGCCCCATATATCGAACACGAGGACCTCGGTGCTTCTAACCTAATATTAGGGTTTCCTACTTTCAATAGACTTTATACAATATATATGACGAATATGTGGGTCAAATTGTATATTATATAATATAAATAAAGTTAAATAAATAAATTGCGAGAGTATAAAATGTTCGGTTGCACCCGAACTTAGCCTTTCTTTACTTGTTTTTGTTTTCGAATTATTGGAGGCAGGATTCTATAACCCTTTCCGGCTGAAAAGTTCGAAGTTGAGGCGTCGTCAGTTGTTTTGATCAAACCAAGTTTACTTATACATATAATTTCAGATTGTGTGAGTCAACACTGAGAATTTTATTATTTTTGGTATTAATATTATGTTAAAACAAAGTGCTTAAAATATATATTTTTTTCAATTTATGAGATATTTCAATAAAATATTGAACTGCAATTTATACAAACACATATACACACACACATGCGTAACAGTTAATATATGAAATAAGAAAAATATGAGCAATGCGTTCAATTGCAACAATATTACAAGATAAACCGTTATTTGTGCTTTTCATTGTTATGGACCCATACTCGTACATACATACATAAGCAACACAATACAATCAGTAAACTCAAATTCCTATTTTTCTTTGCCGCTTTGTTAAGTTAATGTTTACACAATTTACACCCACCAACACCCATATTCTATATGTATTATATAGATCAATATATCCATATACCACGAATTGATGTGTGAGTGTTGTTTTTATATTTGTGATTTATTCAATATAAATACGATACACAAATGCTTTAACAAACTTTTTGATTTCAAATAGTCAATTTCCTTTCGTTTCTATTATATAAAAAGCAATATTTTAAGTATTTATTTAATTGTAATATTATTTTACTGTGATAAATATTTCGTAAATTATCGAGACATGTAAAATTTAGCGAGAGATAATGCTGAATAAAATAAATCAAAACAAAAACCAATTGCGTATTAATATTCCAATATATTAAAACAAGATACACACATAAACAAATATGTCAGCAATTAAAAGAATTAATGGTAGTTATATCTTGATTTCGAAGTTGTTCCAAAACATAAGGTGCGCGTTAAAAATGTATCAAAGTGTGGCATCTGCTTTTTCTTATTAGACTCCTTATTGGCTACTTCTTTGTTTACACGTGTCAATAATGTAAGTATATCCAAACGTTTGCCATACTTTGCCAATTTGTTGCAAAGTGCCTGTATAAACCAAGAACCCTCTGTCAGATTGCGCCATGAGACAAATCCCGGTATAGTTGAGTAGGCAATCAAAAAATCTGCAAATGTAGGGATTGTGCAGCTCATTGATGTCGCACCATCGATTTCGGTACGACGGTTCAAAGTGTCACCTAAATCATGTAGATCTCCTTGACATGCTTGTATAAAGAATAGTTTTGGTTTACCAAACAAGGTGCGGCAACTTTTTGGTGTAAAATAATTCAAAATGTGTTCCAACTTGTAAGTTGTATCCTTCGCGTATAAAAACCTTTTTTGCCATGCGACATTATCGCAACCAAAATACAATCATTATCGGTATGATCCTTCTGTGAAGCCCATTCTAAACACCGCTCTAATTTATTCCGACTGCAATCCTCGAATACATTCACATCAAAATCCAGATTTTTAAGGACCTTTGTTAAATTTTCACAATCCACATTTGTACCTGTACGAGGTGGTAATGTCGGTACATCGAAATTCTCATGATTAAATATCAATGCCAATCCACGTTTTTTGTGCCGCATATTGTATTCATCATCATTATAATCATCATCATCATCATCATAATCATGACAAAACATGGCTCTACTGCCACTAGCACCTGTATAGTTACCAGTACTACTTGAAGGACCGGACAGTAGCCCAGATAATTCGAGTACTAAGTCGTTTGCTCTATCAACTTGGTCCATTAATCCATTGTCCATTGTATGGTCTTGTTCGTAATATTTGTAGAAGTTTCAAAAACAAGATTGTTGATATCCTTTAAGGAGATTTTGTACTATATAAACTCACAATTTGTTTAATTTGAACCGATATATTTCAATACTTTACAGCCGATCATCGTATGCGTTGCCTGTTGGATTTGCAGGGCTTTTATAAGCGCGCAATGTATTCGATCCGACAAACCGCAAAAAAAATAAGTCGTTGAGTTTATTCGAGCTTTAATTGATATGAAGAAAAACGGAAACATGAAAAGTAGGTATATGCATATACTCTCGCAAATTATTTATTTCATTTTATTAAGATAACACAGAATTCAAACAGTATATTCGATATAAAGTGCACAAGAATAATGAGAATGTATATAGTGTGTGGTAGCTTGGGCCCTTGGGTCCCTGGACCATTTATCAAATTTCATTTTTACAGTTTTATTTATAGTTTGGTTACAACACTTGATAGCTTTTCAACTCGCTTCGTCATCCTGAATATATATTTGATATATATATATATATGTGTATGTATCATACCTCGCTTTACGGCCTAGACGGTCTAGAAAAACGGAAACATGAAAAGTAGGTATATGCATATACTCTCGCAAATTATTTATTTCATTTTATTAAGATAACACAGAATTCAAACAGTATATTCGATATAAAGTGCACAAGAATAATGAGAATGTATATAGTGTGTGGTAGCTTGGGCCCTTGGGTCCCTGGACCATTTATCAAATTTCATTTTTACAGTTTTATAGTTTGGTTACAACACTTGATAGCTTTTCAACTCGCTTCGTCATCCTGAAGAATTTGATATATGTATATATATATATATGTATGTATCATACCTCGCTTTACGGCCTAGACGGTCTAGAAAAACGGAAACATGAAAAGTAGGTATATGCATATACTCTCGCAAATTATTTATTTCATTTTATTAAGATAACACAGAATTCAAACAGTATATTCGATATAAAGTGCACAAAAATAATGAGAATGTATATAGTGTGTGGTAGCTAAAGGCCCTTGGGTCCCTGGACCATTTATCAAATTTCATTTTTACAGTTTTATTTATAGTTTGGTTACAACACTTGATAGCTTTTCAACTCGCTTCGTCATCCTGAATAATTTGATATATATATGTATGTATCATACCTCGCTTTACGGCCTAGACGGTCTAGAAAAACGGAAACATGAAAAGTAGGTATATGCATATACTCGCAAATTATTTATTTCATTTTATTAAGATAACACAGAATTCAAACAGTATATTCGATATAAAGTGCACAAGAATAATGAGAATGTATATAGTGTGTGGTAGCTTGGGCCCTTGGGTCCCTGGACCATTTATCAAATTTCATTTTTACAGTTTTATTTATAGTTTGGTTACAACACTTGATAGCTTTTAAACTCGCTTCGTCATCCTGAATATATATTTGATATATATATATATATATGTATGTATCATACCTCGCTTTACGGCCTAGACGGTCTAGAAAAACGGAAACATGAAAAGTAGGTATATGCATATACTCTCGCAAATTATTTATTTCATTTTATTAAGATAACACAGAATTCAAACAGTATATTCGATATAAAGTGCACAAGAATAATGAGAATGTATATAGTGTGTGGTAGCTTGGGCCCTTGGGTCCCTGGACCATTTATCAAATTTCATTTTTACAGTTTTATTTATAGTTTGGTTACAACACTTGATAGCTTTTCAACTCGCTTCGTCATCCTGAATATATATTTGATATATATATATATATATGTATGTATCATACCTCGCTTTACGGCCTAGACGGTCTAGAAAAACGGAAACATGAAAAGTAGGTATATGCATATACTCTCGCAAATTATTTATTTCATTTTATTAAGATAACACAGAATTCAAACAGTATATTCGATATAAAGTGCACAAGAATAATGAGAATGTATATAGTGTGTGGTAGCTTGGGCCCTTGGGTCCCTGGACCATTTATCAAATTTCATTTTTACAGTTTTATTTATAGTTTGGTTACAACACTTGATAGCTTTTCAACTCGCTTCGTCATCCTGAATAATTTGATATATATACATATGTATATATATGGGGGGATGGGGTCATATGTAGAAGTTCACGCAAGTGAGGAAAGTTTCTGATAGCCATTCACTTGGGAGTGGCCAGGAACGATTCTTTTGCATATGACTCAAGCAGCTCACGACTTCCGGTTTTAGACCAAGTATCCCCTGGGTAGCTAACAGACATCCGTTTGGAGGCGAGCTAAAGTGAGAAGGCGAAGCCCGCTTCTGCGGTTGTGCGTAGGGCTTGGGACCCACCACATAAAAAAATCTCCCCAATGAAAACAAACACCGAGCCTCGGATGAGAAACCCCCCTTTGGATGACGACCCCTGTAAACGTACTAAGGATCATGATTTGAGGGCATGCACCTGGAATGTCCGGACTCTTAATTGGGAAGGTGCCTCTGCCCAGCTGGTTGATGTCCTCATACAACTAAAGGCTGACATCACCGCCGTCCAAGAAGTGCGATGGACGGGACAAGGACGGAAGAAGGTGGGTCCTTGTGACATCTACTACAGCGCAAATTCGGTGTTGGATTTGTGGTGGGAGAGAGACTACGTCGCCGAGTCCTGGCATTCACTCCGGTGGATGAACGTCTTGCCACAATCCGCATCAAAGCGAGGTTCTTCAACATATCGCTTATTTGCGCCCACGCCCCGACGGAGCAAAGAACGCCCGTCAGCAAACACAAAGAAGGTTCGACGTCGAAAAGCTGCAATCACAACCGACAGCCGAACGATTTTCTACTCGACTTGCACTCCTGCTCTCTGAGAGCACTCATCAGCATCTCGATATAAGGGAGCTGTGGAACGGCATCTCAAACTCATTGCATACCGCTGCAGCCGAAACAATTGGTGTCCGGCAACGCCAAAAAACCAGTTGGTACGATGAGA
Organism: Zeugodacus tau; assembly: GCA_031772095.1. Lineage (NCBI taxonomy): Eukaryota > Metazoa > Arthropoda > Insecta > Diptera > Tephritidae > Zeugodacus > Zeugodacus tau. Next base: position 5,158,939 of record CM062653.1, on the reverse strand, counting down.
ATTGTCGTTCCGCAGTGGAGAGAAAACAGACTGCCTACCTCGCAACGTTGCGATCGACCACAACACGTTCGGGGTGGGATAGATATCGAGAACTGAAGAGGGAAGCGAGACGCATTTGCAGACGTAAAAAGAAAGAGGCCGAAATGCGTGAGTATGAAAAGCTTGAAAAGCTGGCCGACATGGGTAATGCTCGAAAATTTTATGAAAAGATGAGGCGATTTACAGAAGGTTTCAAGACCGGAGCATTATCATTTAGGGACCGAGGAGGTAATCTGGTAACGGATGTCCAGAGCACACTGGGATTATGGAGGGAACACTTCTCCGACCTGCTCAATGGCAGTGAAAGTACAACACCAGGAGATGGCGAACCCGATTCCCCAATCGATGACGATGGAATAGATGTTCCATTACCCGACCATGAAGAAATTCGAATAGCAATTACCCGCTTGAAGAACAACAAAGCGGCGGGGGCCGATGGATTACCGGCCGAGCTATTCAAATACGGCGGCGAAGAACTGATAAGGTGCATGCATCAGCTTCTTTGTAGAATATGGTCGGAAGAAAGCATGCCTGACGATTGGAATCTTAGTGTGCTCTGCCCAATCCATAAGAAAGGAGACCCCACAATCTGCGCCAACTACCGTGGTATAAGTCTCCTCAATATCGCATATAAGGTTTTGTCGAGCGTATTGTGTGAAAGACTAAAGCCCACCGTCAGCGAACTGATTGGACCTTATCAGTGTGGCTTTAGACATGGAAAATCCACAATGGACCAGATATTCACCATGCGCCAAATCTTGGAAAAGACCCGAGAGAGAAGAATCGATACTCACCATCTTTTTATCGATTTTAAAGCTGCCTTCGATAGCACGAAAAGGAGCTGCCTTTACGCCGCGATGTCTGAATTTGGTATCCCTGCAAAACTAATACGGCTATGTAAGCTGACGTTGAGCAACACCAAAAGCACCGTCAGGATCGGGAAGGACCTCTCCGAGCCGTTCGATACCAAACGAGGCTTCAGACAGGGTGACTCACTATCGTGCGACTTCTTCAATCTATTGCTGGAAAAAATAATACGAGCTGCAGAACTAAATAGAGAGGGTACAATCTTCTACAAGAGTGTACAGCTCCTGGCGTATGCCGATGATATTGATATCATCGGAAGCAACAACCGCGCCGTTTGTTCTGCGTTTTCCAGACTAGATAAAGAAGCGAAGCGTATGGGTCTGGTGGTGAATGAGGACAAGACGAAATATCTCCTGTCATCAAACAAACAGTCAGCGCACTCGCGTCTTGGCTCCCACGTCACTGTTGACAGTCATAACTTTGAAGTTGTAGATAATTTCGTTTATCTGGGAACCAGCATTAACAACACCAACAATGTCAGCCTTGAAATCCAACGCAGAATCACTCTTGCCAACAGGTGCTACTTTGGACTGAGTAGGCAATTGAAAAGTAAAGTCCTCTCTCGACGAACCAAAATCAAACTCTATAAGTCGCTCATTATTCCCGTCCTGATGTATGGCGCTGAAGCGTGGACGATGACAACATCCGATGAGACGACTCTTGGGGTTTTCGAGAGAAAGGTTTTGCGTAAGATTTATGGTCCTCTGAACATTGGCAACGGAGAATACCGCAGACGATGGAACGATGAGCTGTACGATTTATACGACGACATTGACATAGTTCAGCGAATAAAAAGACAGCGGCTACGTTGGCTAGGTCATGTTGTACGGATGGAAGAAAACATTCCAGCTCTGAAAGTATTCGATGCAGTACCCGCTGGAGGAAGCCGCGGAAGAGGACGACCTCCACTCCGGTGGAAAGACCAAGTGCAAAGAGACCTGGCTTCACTTGGTGTTTCCAGTTGGCAAAAAGCAAAAAGGAGGAATGAGTGGCGCGCTCTGGTGGATTCGGCTATAATCGCTACGCCAAATATATATATATATATATATATATGTATGTATCATACCTCGCTTTACGGCCTATGCATATACTCTCGCAAATTATTTATTTCATTTTATTAAGATAACACAGAATTCAAACAGTATATTCGATATAAAGTGCACAAGAATAATGAGAATGTATATAGTGTGTGGTAGCTTGGGCCCTTGGGTCCCTGGACCATTTATCAAATTTCATGTTTACAGTTTTATTTATAGTTTGGTTACAACACTTGATAGCTTTTCAACTCGCTTCGTCATCCTGAATAATTTGATATATATATACATATATATATATATATATGTATGTATCATACATCGCTTTACGGCCTAGACGGTCTAGAAAAACGGAAACATGAAAAGTAGGTATATGCATATACTCTCGCAAATTATTTATTTCATTTTATTAAGATAACACAGAATTCAAACAGTATATTCGATATAAAGTGCACAAGAATAATGAGAATGTATATAGTGTGTGGTAGCTTGGGCCCTTGGGTCCCTGGACCATTTATCAAATTTCATTTTTACAGTTTTATTTATAGTTTGGTTACAACACTTGATAGCTTTTCAACTCGCTTCGTCATCCTGAATAATTTGATATATGTATATATATATATATGTATGTATCATACCTCGCTTTACGGCCTAGACGGTCTAGAAAAACGGAAACATGAAAAGTAGGTATATGCATATACTCTCGCAAATTATTTATTTCATTTTATTAAGATAACACAGAATTCAAACAGTATATTCGATATAAAGTGCACAAGAATAATGAGAATGTATATAGTGTGTGGTAGCTTGGGCCCTTGGGTCCCTGGACCATTTATCAAATTTCATGTTTACAGTTTTATTTATAGTTTGGTTACAACACTTGATAGCTTTTCAACTCGCTTCGTCATCCTGAATAATTTGATATATGTATATATATATATATGTATGTATCATACCTCGCTTTACGGCCTAGACGGTCTAGAAAAACGGAAACATGAAAAGTAGGTATATGCATATACTCTCGCAAATTATTTATTTCATTTTATTAAGATAACACGGAATTCAAACAGTATATTCGATATAAAGTGCACAAGAATAATGAGAATGTATATAGTGTGTGGTAGCTTGGGCCCTTGGGTCCCTGGACCATTTATCAAATTTCATTTTTACAGTTTTATTTATAGTTTGGTTACAACACTTGATAGCTTTTCAACTCGATTCGTCATCCTGAATAATTTGATATATGTATATATATATATATGTATGTATCATACCTCGCTTTACGGCCTAGACGGTCTAGAAAAACGGAAACATGAAAAGTAGGTATATGCATATACTCTCGCAAATTATTTATTTCATTTTATTAAGATAACACAGAATTCAAACAGTATATTCGATATAAAGTGCACAAGAATAATGAGAATGTATATAGTGTGTGGTAGCTTGGGCCCTTGGGTCCCTGGATCATTTATCAAATTTCATTTTTACAGTTTTATTTATAGTTTGGTTACAACACTTGATAGCTTTTCAACTCGCTTCGTCATCCTGAATAATTTGATATATGTATGTAGGTATCATACCTCGCTTTACGGCCTAGATATGTTCAACGAATCTTCCCGCAAAGCGAAAAGCCATATAAGGAATCAATTAGTATAATACAAATGCATGTATGCATATACAGTATACTCTCGAAAAGTAAATTCTCAGAAAGTAAATAATCGCGGAAAAGTTAACCACCTTTAAGATTACACATGCACCTCGAAAAAGTAAATTTTTTAATTTACTTTTCAGAGAGTGTGATAAAAAATTCGAAACGAAGCAAGCAGCGTTTTTTACGATGTTGCAAAAACACTTACTCTCTTGTTTATCACGTCTTTTTAGTAAATAAACTCTCCTACTTGATCCACTGGTTTAAAAATGAAAACGATGCAAATCAGATGTCAGACTTTTTGAATTGTCGTACAAAAATGGTCAGAAAATATATTGCAAAAGAAAAAAAAACAAAAGAACATTCAAGATTTTTTCTCTTCATAGTAAATACATATGTATGTATGTAAATGTAAATATGTTTTTCATGTAAATACATATGTTTTATTGAAGTAAATAAATGAATGAATTTTTTAAGTCTAAAAATGCATTTAATATTATTAAAACAGATAATTTATGTATATATTTGGAAAAGTAAATTATTCGAAAAAGTAAATTACCCAAAATACCAATCGATTTACTTTTCGAGAGTATACTGTATATATAATTTTTATACTCTCGCAACGTGCAACATTGCGTATAATAATTTTGTTTACCTAACGGTTGTTTGTAACACCCAAACATTAAACGAATTAGATATGTATGTATGTATATGATTGGCGTTGAACCGTTTAGCCGGTTATAGTCTTTTCTCTCTTTCCTTCGCAATTCGGCGCCAGTTGGAGATTCCAAGTTTCCGAGTTAGATATAGGGTTATATATACCGAAGTGATCAGGGTGACGAGTAGAGATTAAAAACGGACGTCTGTCTGTGAAAGCGATAATTTCAGTAAAGATTGAGTTATCTCAATGAAACTTCGTACAGATATTCCTTTGCACCATAAGGAGGTGGCATCCCATATGGGCGTATTCGCCCACAAAAAATCAATAACCGAACACCTATAAAGAACGATAACTAAGCCATAAATAAATTTATAACAAGTAAGTTAGGGCTAAGTTCGGGTGTAACCGAATATTTTATACTCTCGCAATTTATTTATTTAACCTTATTTATATTATATAATACACATTTTGACCCACATATTCGTCATATATATTGTATAAAGTCCACTGAAAGTTGAAAACCATAATACAGTATACTCTCGAAAAGTAAATCGATTGGTATTTTGGGTAATTTACTTTTTCGAATAATTTACTTTTCCAAATATATACATAAATTATCTGTTTTTATAATATTAAATGCATTTTTAGACTTAAAAAATTCATTCATTTATTTACTTCAATAAAACATATGTATTTACATGAAAAACATATTTACATTTACATACATACATATGTATTTACTATGAAGAGAAAAAATCTTGAATGTTCTTTTGTTTTTTTTTCTTTTGCAATATATTTTCTGACCATTTTTGTACGACAATTCAAAAAGTCTGACATCTGATTTGCATCGTTTTCATTTTTAAACCAGTGGATCAAGTAGGAGAGTTTATTTACTAAAAAGACGTGATAAACAAGAGAGTAAGTGTTTTTGCAACATCGTAAAAAACGCTGCTTGCTTCGTTTCGAATTTTTTATCACACTCTCTGAAAAGTAAATTAAAAAATTTACTTTTTCGAGGTGCATGTGTAATCTTAAAGGTGGTTAACTTTTCCGCGATTATTTACTTTCTGAGAATTTACTTTTCGAGAGTATACTGTATTAGGTTAGAAGCACCGAGGTCATCATGTTCGATATATGGGGTCTTGAAAACCTATGGTCCGATTTCGGCGATTTTTAGAATGGGGCTGCCACACTATAAACATAGTATTTGTGCAAAGCTCTGCACCGTTATCTTCACTAGTGCTTACTTTATATATTGTAAAGTAAACGATTTAGATCGTCTTCAAAGTTCTGGTATATAGAAAGTAGGCGTGTTTGTGAAGTGATTTAGCCTATTTTCACAACATATTATTGGGATGTAAGGAAACTATTACAAACCGAGTTTCATTGAAATCGGTCGAGTAGTTCCTGAGATATAGTTTTTGACCCATAAGTGGGCGATGCCACGCCCATTTTCCATTTTGTAAAAAAATCTGAGTGCAGCTTCCATCTGCCATTTCTTATGTGAAATTTAGTGTTTCTGACGTTTTTCGTTAGTGAGTTAACCCACTTTTAGTAATTTTCAACCTAACATTTGTATGGGAGGTGGGCGTGGTTATTATCCGATTTCTTTCATTTTTGGACTGTATTAAGAAGTGGCTAAAAAAACGACTGCAGAAAGTTTGGTTTATATAGCTCTATTGGTTTCCGAGATATGTACAAAAAACCTATTTGGGGGCGGGGCCACGCCCACCTCCCCAAAAAAATTACATCCAAATATGCCCCTTCATAGTGCGATCCTTCATACCAAATTACCACAGCTTTATCTATGGCTTAGTTATGGCACTTTATGTGTTTTCGGTTTTCGCCATTTTGTGGGCGTGGCAGTGGTCCGATTTTGCTCATCCTCGAAAGTAACCTCCTCAGGGTGCCAAGGAATACGTGTTCCAAGTTTCGTTAAGATATCTCAATTTTTACTCATGTTATCCGTTGCACAGAGAGACGGACGGACGGACTTTGGTATATATAACCCTATATCTAACTCGTTTAGTTTTGGGTGTTACAAACAACCATTATGTGAACACAACTATCATATAATAACTTTGTTGCGAGAGTATAAAAAAAAACGTTTATTCTCCGATTTTCGAAGTTAACCGACAAAATCGAATTACATTATGCCTTCGAAGTTCGAAAATAGGCTTTTTAAAAAAGATTAGTATTTATTACTACTATATATATATATTTGGCGTAGGAACCGCTTTAAGCGATTATAGCCGAATCCACCAGAGCGCGCCACTCATTCCTCCTTTTTGCTTTTTGCCAACTGGAAACACCAAGTGAAGCCAGGTCTCTTTGCACTTGGTCTTTCCACCGGAGTGGAGGTCGTCCTCTTCCGCGGCTTCCTCCAGCGGGTACTGCATCGAATACTTTCAGAGCTGGAGTGTTTTCTTCCATCCGTACAACATGACCTAGCCAACGTAGCCGCTGTCTATTTATTCGCTGAACTATGTCAATGTCGTCGTATAAATCGTACAGCTCATCGTTCCATCGTCTGCGGTATTCTCCGTTGCCAATGTTCAGAGGACCATAAATCTTACGCAAAACCTTTCTCTCGAAAACCCCAAGAGTCGTCTCATCGGATGTTGTCATCGTCCACGCTTCAGCGCCATACATCAGGACGGGAATAATGAGCGACTTATAGAGTTTGATTTTGGTTCGTCGAGAGAGGACTTTACTTTTCAATTGCCTACTCAGTCCAAAGTAGCACCTGTTGGCAAGAGTGATTCTGCGTTGGATTTCAAGGCTGACATTGTTGGTGTTGTTAATGCTGGTTCCCAGATAAACGAAATTATCTACAACTTCAAAGTTATGACTGTCAACAGTGACGTGGGAGCCAAGACGCGAGTGCGCTGACTGTTTGTTTGATGACAGGAGATATTTCGTCTTGTCCTCATTCACCACCAGACCCATACGCTTCGCTTCTTTATCTAGTCTGGAAAACGCAGAACAAACGGCGCGGTTGTTGCTTCCGATGATATCAATATCATCGGCATACGCCAGGAGCTGTACACTCTTGTAGAAGATTGTACCCTCTCTATTTAGTTCTGCAGCTCGTATTATTTTTTCCAGCAATAGATTGAAGAAGTCGCACGATAGTGAGTCACCCTGTCTGAAGCCTCGTTTGGTATCGAACGGCTCGGAGAGGTCCTTCCCGATCCTGACGGTGCTTTTGGTGTTGCTCAACGTCAGCTTACATAGCCGTATTAGTTTTGCAGGGATACCAAATTCAGACATCGCGGCGTAAAGGCAGCTCCTTTTCGTGCTATCGAAGGCAGCTTTAAAATCGATAAAAAGATGGTGAGTATCGATTCTTCTCTCTCGGGTCTTTTCCAAGATTTGGCGCATGGTGAATATCTGGTCCATTGTGGATTTTCCATGTCTAAAGCCACACTGATAAGGTTCAATCAGTTCGTTGACGGTGGGCTTTAGTCTTTCACACAATACGCTCGACAAAACCTTATATGCGATATTGAGGAGACTTATACCACGGTAGTTGGCGCAGATTGTGGGGTCTCCTTTCTTATGGATTGGGCAGAGCACACTAAGATTCCAATCGTCAGGCATGCTTTCTTCCAACCATATTCTACAAAGAAGCTGATGCATGCACCTTATCAGTTCTTCACCGCCGTATTTGAATAGCTCGGCCGGTTATCCATCGGCCCCCGCCGCTTTGTTGTTCTTTAAGCGGGTAATTGCTATTCGAATTTCTTCATGGTCGGGTAATGGAACATCTATTCCATCGTCATCGATTGGGGAATCGGGTTCGGCATCTCCTGGTGTTGTACTTTCACTGCCATTGAGCAGGTCGGAGAAGTGTTCCCTCCATAATCCCAGTGTGCTCTGGACATCCGTTACCAGATTACCTCCTCGGTCCCTAAATGATAATGCTCCGGTCTTGAAACCCATGTCGGCCAGCTTTTCAAGCTTTTCATACTCACGCATTTCGGACTCTTTCTTTTTACGTCTGCAAATGCGTCTCGCTTCCCTCTTCAGTTCTCGATATCTATCCCACCCCGAACGTGTTGTGGTCGATCGCAACGTTGCGAGGTAGGCAGTCTGTTTTCTCTCCACTGCGGAACGACAATTCTCATCGTACCAACTGGTTTTTTGGCGTTGCCGGAGACCAATTGTTTCGGCTGCAGCGGTATGCAATGAGTTTGAGATGCCGTTCCACAGCTCCCTTATATCGAGATGCTGATGAGTGCTCTCAGAGAGCAGGAGTGCAAGTCGAGTAGAAAATCGTTCGGCTGTCGGTTGTGATTGCAGCTTTTCGACGTCGAACCTTCCTTGTGTTTGTTGACGGGCGTTCTTTGCTGCACAGAGGCGAGTGCGTATCTTTGTTGCTACTAGATAATGGTCCGAGTCAATGTTTGGTCCTCGGAGCGTACGCACGTCTAAAACACTGGAGACATGTCTTCCGTCTATCACAACGTGATCGATTTGATTGCGCGTGTTTCGATCAGGGGACAGCCACGTTGCTTGATGAATGCGATGTTTCGTCATGGAGGCTGAATTTTCCGACTGTTGTGCCAAAGACACCTTCTTTACCCACCCTGGCGTTAAAATCGCCAAGCACGATTTTGACATCGTGGCGGGGGCAGCGCTCATAGGTGCGTTCTAGGCGCTCATAGAAAGCATCTTTGGTCACATCGTCCTTCTCTTCCGTTGGGGCGTGGGCGCAAATCAGCGATATGTTGAAGAACCTCGCTTTGATGCGGATTGTGGCAAGACGTTCATCCACCGGGGTGAATGCCAGGACTCGGCGACGTAGTCTCTCTCCCACCACAAATCCAACACCGAATTTGCGCTGTAGTAGATGTCACAAGGACCCACCTTCTTCCGTCCTTGTCCCGTCCATCGCACTTCTTGGACGGCGGTGATGTCAGCCTTTAGTTGTATGAGGACATCAACCAGCTGGGCAGAGGCACCTTCCCAATTAAGAGTCCGGACATTCCAGGTGCATGCCCTCAAATCATGATCCTTAGTACGTTTACAGGGGTCGTCATCCAAAGGGGGGTTTCTCATCCGAGGCTCGGTGTTTGTTTTCATTGGGGAGATTTTTTTTTATGTGGTGGGTCCCAAGCCCTACGCACAACCGCACAAGCGGGCTTCGCCTTCTCACTTTAGCTCGCCTCCAAACGGATGTCTGTTAGCTACCCAGGGGATACTTGGTCTAAAACCGGAAGTCGTGAGCTGCTTGAGTCATATGCAAAAGAATCGTTCCTGGCCACTCCCAAGTGAATGGCTATCAGAAACTTTCCTCACTTGCGTGAACTTCTACATATGACCCCATCCCCCGTTTATTACTACTAGTTACTAAAAAATCTAAAATAAGGATGTAAAAAAATAAAAATGTTCTATTTCAAAAAATCCTGACGCAATTTTTGATTTTTTTTTTAAATTTGGTATCATACTTTTTTGCAAAGCGTATTTAACAAAGTGAACTAAGTATTTGATTTATGTTTATTTGACAATAAAATAGTAAATAATTCATCAATTTGTTTACATTAACCCAATTTTTTTTATTTTGAACTTTAATACATATACATATATATCTGTTGCGATTTGTCAGTTGGAGCACAAAACATTAGTGAGTTACATCGATTTAACCCTTACATTTACCCAAAAATTAAAATTTTGAAATTCAAAAGTCAACAAATTTCAAACGAAAAACAATATTTTTTTTTAAATATAATATATGAAAGAAAATGCCGAATACTTTCTGCTTGTGCAAAACAACTCATGGAAGCAACTTACCAAAAAAGTATATATAATACATATATATATAATATATGAATTGTTTACTATTTTATTGTCAAATAAGCGTAAGTCTTATTTATACTTATATACTTATTTCACTTTGTTGAATAGACTTTGGTACCTACTTAATTGTACTTTGACATCAGCATATCGGCACAATTTCATAAACAACGCGAAAGCAATGTTTTTTATATTTTTCGAGCATCCAATTTTAACCACCTATAATATCTTTCATATAAGCTTGATCAAAAATTGTTATAGTATAATAGAAAAAGGTATTATAATCCATATTTTTGTCTTTTTAGTAACTGGATGCTGTAATTATGCATTATAATGCATTTTAATAACTCTATTTTCGAACTTCGATGACAAATATTTCAATTTTGGCGTCAAACTCGGAGAAACGGCAATTAAACGTTTTGTACTTATGACTTAATCTTCCGAAAAAATGAAGTTTGGTCCAATACCCAGTCGAGTGTTTTACATTGTTATATATAGTATTTGGAAGCTGGAGTAATTCCTGGACCGATTTCAACTACTTTATAGCCAAGATTTTAGGTTCACTTAATTTGCTAAGATAACTCTTCTAGGTGCCAAGAAACACGTGTACCAAGTTTCATCAAGATATTTTTTTATTTTTATTCAAGTTACAGTTTGCACAGACGGACGGACAGTTAGACATCCGGCTTTCAACTCTACTCGTCATTCTCAGCACTTTGGTCTATATAACCCAATAATATATATAGATTTCAACTCCCCTCGTTTTCCTGAACAATTTGTATATGTATGTACATACATACATACATATGTACATATAACACTCTACACCAGTGTTGTCCAACCTGACTGCAAAGGGGCAATAGTTGGACCTCTTCAAACTAAACCCTTTGCATGGAATATTAAAAAGACAATAATGGGTACTTCAGATATGAAAAAAAGCAAAATTTAATCACCAACTAATTGACAAATTCATAGTAAATGCCTTTGCGAAGAATAGGTAACGGTGAAGTACGGTTAACTGTATAACACGTGCTTAACAAGTAAAATAATCGAAGTGTGTAAAGTTTTTCTTGACACTAACAAAATTGAATGATTTTAGTTTTTTGTTGTTCTTGGTTAGTTTTTGCATTGCTTTCGCAGCTTTTTTTGCATCACATCTCTTGAAATACTGTAAGTAACCATCCCTGATTCAAAAAATATGTTGAACTGAAGTAAAAAGTAAAAAATTTTGCTGCGGAAAGTGAAAAAGTGTATTTATTTTCAATGTGTAAACTGTTTCTTGACATACTGTACGTTCAACGAAACTTTCCTGTAAATCGAAAGGCCATATAGGGAATAAACTATTTTAATACATGTGCATGAATACATATACCCTTTGGAAGTTCCACATCAGATTCAATTTAACCCTCTCATGCCCGAATTAAAATGAGCATTTTTTTATGTCAGATATATATTAGTCTTAACTCAAATAAGAAGTGATAAAAATCAAGCACAGTACGAACTCGGTAATCGCAACTAATAGAAATCTAGGTAGTTGCACTTATTGAGTTTGTTGCACCCAACGAGGAAAAATATATAACAAGAAATATGACAAATGAAAATCGTTTTATGATATAGAAAGCTTATTTTTTTATTAAAAATTTTATTTTTTAAACATATCGGGTATTGTTGTCTGCAATTTCTTCTTATTAAGTGTTTTTATTATAGCTCTTTCACGAAGCTCCTTCAGAAATATAATGTCTTTTATTGGAATATCGTTTTCCTCAGCCCACTGAATGCATGTGTTAAGAGATTGCATAGCAACTGATCCTTTTATTTTAGGAGGTGGAATAACATCCGCTTCGCTATCATCAGAATTTTCAATTTCTACGGCTTCTTTATCCACTTCTTGATAAGCAACACTTTCGTGCATCCATTCATTTAGCTCTTCAATTGTGAACGAATCATTTGGTGCAAGCTCTTGGAGCATTGATACAAGGATTGCGCGTTCATTTTCAATTTCTCTTTTTAGAATGCTGAGAGGAATATCGTCCTCTTCAGGTTTCATTAAAATATTCCAGCACTTGCGAATGGAGCTTGCTGACACTTTTTCCCATGAACTTGCAAGAAGACAGATAGCAAGTCTTAAGTTGAATTCCTTTATTTTTTCCTCCAGATGAGTGGTTTTATTCCCTATTAAATGCTCCAAAAGACTTTTTTGTAATAGACTTTCGTTAAGTTAATAACGTTTTGGTCCATTGGTTGGAGAATCGCGGTACAGTTAGGTGGAAGACACATAACGGTTATCATTCCATCATCACTTTTCATCTCGTTGTCTTTAGGATGACACGGGGCGTTATCCAAGACCAATAGGGCTTTTTTGGGAAGTCCCTTGGATTCTAGAATATAATTTTAAACAAAAATTCAATACATTTCGTATTTCTCACCTCAGGAACAAACTTATGATGAAACCAGTCTTCGAAAAACAAATAAGTCATCCACGAGTTCTTGTTAGCCTTGTAGACAACGGGCATTTTTTTTTTAATTTTTGAATGCTCTAGGGTTTTTTGCTTTTCCAATGACAAAGAGCTTAACTTTGTGCTTATCGAAGCATTTGTGCATGCGAGAAATGTTATTGTTTCCTTACTAACTTTCCGACCAGGAGCAGATGATTCCTTGAAGCTCACCAACGTTTTATCTGGTATCTGCCTGAAAAACAATCCGAACTCGTCGGCATTGTAAATTTGTTCTGCAGAAAGATCAAGCTCCTTGATTTTATTTCTAAAACGTATTACAAATAGGCCGACGGACGCTGTCTTATTGGAAAGCTTCTCTCCACAAGTGGCGGAGGCCATATCGCTTTTTGAAATTAGATACCCAACCATTACTTGCATGAAAACATCCTGTCTTTTCTCTTATTTTCTCATGGAGCTTGCGAGCTTTTGCTTTGACGATACCGACGGATATAGGCACATTTTCACTCCTTTCTTTCAAAAACCACTTGTAGAGAGCCTTTTCCATTCTTGGGGATTCACAAGATTTTAAGGTTTGCCGTTTTCCTGGCCCAGCTTCCATATTTGTGGCATATTTAAGTATACAAGCTTTTTTCTTCTTTATTCTCGTTATTGTCGACTTGTGAACTTTATAATCAATACAAAGAGCTTTTGTCGATACACCACTTTCTAGTTTATCCAAAATTCAGTTTTTTCTTTAATTGTTAGTTTTATTAATTTTTTTGTGACCACCATGACTTTTACACATAAAACACTACTAGCGTGTTGCAAAATAAACTGATAATGAAAGTCATTTGTTGACAATTGCTCTTAACGCACACAAAAAACAGCAAAGTCGACAGAGCAACGGTAAAATAACGATCAGTTTGTAAATACATAACAAACAAGTAAGGAAGGGCTAAGTTCGGGTGTAACTGAACATTTTATACTCTCGCAATTTATTTATTTAACTTTATTTATATTATATAATACACAATTTGACCCACATATTCGTCATATATATTGTATAAAGTCCACTGAAAGTTGAAAACCATAATATTAGGTTAGAAGCACCGAGGTCATCATGTTCGATATATGGGGCCTTAAAAACCTATGGTCCGATTTCGGCGATTTTTAAAATGGGGCTGCCACACTATAAACATAGTATTTGTGCAAAGTTCTGCACCGATATCTTCACTAGTGCTTACTTTATATCTTGTAAAGTAAGCGATTCAGATTGACTTCAAAGTTCTGGTATATAGGAAGTAGGCGTGGATGTGAAGCGATTTGGCCTATTTTCACAACATATCATTGGGATGTAAGGAAACTATTACAAACCAAGTCTCATTTCTATTGGTTTCCGAGATATGTGCAAAAAACCTATTTGAAGGCGGGGCCACGCCCACCTTCTTCATAGTGCGATCCTTCATACCAAATTTTATTTCCATAGCTTTATTTATGGCTTAGTTATGGCACTTTATGTGTTTTCGGTTTTCGCCATTTTGTGGGCGTGGCAGTGGTCCGATTTTGCTCATTTTCGAAAGCAACCTCCTCAGGGTGCCAAGGAATACGTGTTCCAAGTTTCGTTAAGATATCTCAATTTTTACTCAAGTTACAGCTAGCACAGACATTCGGATTTGAACTCCAATCTCCGCCCACTTATGGATCAAAAATCGTCTCAAAAGCGACTCGTCGGCATACAAATGTCAATAATGTAAGTATATCCAAACGTTTGCCATTCTTTTCCAACTCGGTGCAAAGTGCATGTATAAACCAAGACCCCAATTCACGATTGCGCCATGAGACAAATCCCGGTGTGGTTGAGTAGGCAATCAAAAAATCTGCATACAAAGGAATTTTGTAGCTCATTGCTGACTCACCATCGGTTTCGGTACGACGGTTCAAAGTGACACCTGGATCACATCGGTCTCCTTGACAAGCTTGTATGAAGAATAGTTTCGGTTTACCAGCCAAACTGGGGCATTTTTGTGGTGTAAAGTAAGACCAAATTGTATCTAATTTATATTGTACATCCTTTGCGTATATATAACCATGTTCGCCATGCGACAATATCGCAACCAAAATGCAATCATTTTCGCTATGATCCTTCTGTGAAGCTTCCTCTATATGATGCTTTAACTCATTCCGACTGCAATCCTTGAACACATTCACATCAAAATCCAGCTTTTTAAGGACCTGTGTTAAATTTTCACAATCCACATTTGTACCTGCACGAGATTCTAATGTCGATACATCGAAATATTCATGGTTAAATATTAATGCCAATCCACGATTTTTGTGTTGCATATTATTTATTTATTTATTTACAAGAATATTGAAGCTATAACTAAATTATAGAACAATATATTAAGTTAAAGCTATGGCATCTGGGGCCTTAAGCTAATATGTATGTGAGGATATATAGTAGTGCAGTTAATTTAGGTGGGATGGAACATGTTAGCGTGAGTGAAAGATGTGAAGGAATACATAGTAAGTTCATAATTTATTATATAGGTTACAAAACTTTAAGTAATTTATTAGTGTTATTAAGTTTTTAGTTGAAGGGTTTTTGAGTAGGTTTGAGGGTGTTGGGTCTGGGAGTGACAGTCGGTAGATATCGAAGAATGTGCATGAATCAAGGATGTGTTGGGTACTAATTGTATGACTATTGCAAAAGTTACATATGTTGGACAGGTTTTTGTCAATTAAGTGTTTATGTGTGAGATTATTGTGTCCTAGTCTTAGTCTTATAATTTTTGTTTGGTCTTTTCTAGTCAGAGAGGTTGTATTCATTTTTAAGTAGTCGTTGACTGTCTTGGAGTTTTGTGATATATTTGAGTACCATTGTGAGGTATTGTTGTTATAGTTTTGGTCTTTTTGGAGGAAGTGAGATTTTAGGAAACATTTTATGTCTGAGAAGAGTAGGTTGGGTGTAATAGTGAGTGGTGCGTTTAGGGCATTTTTAGCTGCCATGTCAGCACATTCGTTGCCGGATATCTGTACATGACCTACATATTATATTCAACTGCATCTGGGTCGGTTGACATGCTTGCTGTACAACTACGATATCTACTATCTAAATTATGTTCATCATCAGTACTACCACTTGAAGAACTTGATAATGAACTATCGTCCACTTGATCCTCTGGCACGTTCATTGTTGCGGTTTTATTCGTAATATCTGTTGAAGAAACTTTTAGTACTCTTTAACAAGACTCTATAATCATATATATGTACATAAATACACTTTCTTTAATTTACCTCAAATATTATCCAAACTTTACGTTCGATCTTTAGCTCAGCTTGTTTATTTCGACAATTATTGTATGCGCGGCAAAGAAATATAGAAGAACGCACCGAAGTGTTGACTTAACGAATTCAAAGCATTCGACCGAATAAGTCACACGGTTGAGTATAATCGCGCTTTTTCTGCGATAAGAACAAAAGCTCACACCATAAATTCGGCATAAAGTTCATGTTTGGCAACTCCGCTGTTAAATCGTCTTTTGGGAATTCCCCGACTATTTTCAATGGTAAGCATGACGTTAATATATTAAGTGAAAAAAGATTCTCTCTTTAGGCAAAAAATTTTAAACAAGTAAGGAAGATTACTAAGTATTTATTGTTATTAAGAGAATACACAATTTGAGCCACATATTCGAAATAAAGTCCACTAGAATAACATATGGGGCATTCTCTGGAAAAAAAGCCACTTGAAAAAAAAAGTTCTTTATTTTTTTTGGCAATTATATATCTTATAGTACATGTAAAACCTAAACTAAAACATATAGTTTTAGGTCTGTGTAACGCGGGGTTGCCATATTATAAGGGGCCAAAGTTTTTTGTAAAAAAATTTTCTAACCGCCATAACTTTAAAACTAATGAACAGATTTTAAAACACCATGTGACTTTTTTGTACAGAATTTCTCAAACTTTGAAACTGTATATCGTAAAATTTTTTAAAATTTATATTTCATAGCAAAAAATTAAAAAAATTTTTTTTTTAGAATTTTTAACAACTTATGCCCCTTTCGATTTTTTTCGAAAATATCTTAAAATGTTCCTTATTTCATCACCTTTTTACCCCCAAAAGGGAATTTTGGGACAGCAATATTTGTATGAGCTGCAAATAAAAAACCAACTCAGAACATGATGAAAAATCATTGATTTATGCACTGTTATTATCAGAATTTAGCGTAACCCAGGATTAACGACGTGGACGTAGCAGACATTTAATCCCTTTTTGTTTTTTTTTATTTTTTAATATTTTTTAATATTTTTTTTTAATTTTTTTGTATTTTTCAAATTTTTAATTTTTTTTTGTTTGTTTTTTTTTTGTTTTTGCTTTTTTTTTAATTATTACGTAGATTAGATTCAAGTACGTGATAATTTTAAATAAAAAACAAAAACATAAAAAAAAAAAATTAAAAATTTGAAAAATACAAAAAAATTAAAAAAAATATTAAAAAATAAAAAAAAACAAAAAGGGATTAAATGTCTGCTATGTCCACGTCGTTAATCCCTGGTTACGCTAAATTCTGATAATAATAGTCGTAAATCAATGATTTTTCTGTTCTGAGTTGGTTTTTTATTTGCAGCTCATACAAATATTGCTGTCCCAAAATTCCCTTTGGGGGGTAAAAAGGTGATGAAATAAGGAACATTTTAAGATATTTTCAAAAAAAATCGAAGGGGGCATAAGTTGTTAAAAATTCCAAAAAAAAAATTTTTTTAATTTTTTGCTATGAAATATAAATTTTAAAAAATTTTACGATATACAGTTTCAAAGTTTGAGAAATTCTGTACAAAAAAGTCACATGGTGTTTTAAAATCTGTTCATTAGTTTTAAAGTTATGGCGGTTAGAAAATTTTTTTACAAAAAACTTTGGCCCCTTATAATATGGCAACCCCGCGTTACACAGACCTAAAACTATATGTTTTAGTTTAGGTTTTACATGTACTATAAGATATATAATTGCCAAAAAAAATAAAGAACTTTTTTTTTCAAGTGGCTTTTTTTCCAGAGAATGCCCCATATATTGTAAATGAGGACTAGGCTAATTTATTGACCGATTTCAACTATTAGGTCGATATATACTTTGCTTCCGCCGTATTCCAATAGATGTCTCTAGGATCAAGTACTGGTCGATTAAATCGTTTTATATCGTTCTTGGACATTTGTGTCAACAATAAACCTACAAAATATTTGTAGAGATCTGTTTGCATCCCAAACTTATTCTCAACTGACATTCACACATATTAACGGATATATACAGTATAAAGTCCACCGGAAGTTCAAAAATCCTTATATTATATTTAGGGGGGCTAGAGTAAATATTGGCTTGATTCTGCCCATTTTTGGTACATACGCACATTATTAGAAGGAACACATCACCTTTAAAGTACTTTAGAATATCTGAGATATGTTTTCACTAAAAACACACCACAAACACTGAGCTCCTCATGTTCGTTATATGGGGCCTTGAAAAGTTATAGTACGATTTCGGATTTGATTTTTATACTGGCTATGGCACACTAGAAATAAAGTATTTAGGTTCAAAGGTTTGGACTGAACCGATTTCTCCCATTTTCAAGCTATAGCATTGTGATGGCAAGGAAACGTTAGTAGTAGTTTTCAACATAACCTTTACATGGGAGGTAGGTGTGGTTATAATCCAATATTCTCAATTTTTATACTGTATAAGGTCTAAAGAAAATTACTCCGGAGAGTTTGTGATATAGCTTAAGAAGTTTACGAGATATCTACAAAAAAAACTTAGTAGAGGGCGGAGTCACCCCCACTTTCAAGTTTATCGACGGAATGAATGATTACATGAAAATTTTCGATCAAAAATCTCTAGCGTATCGAAATCGAATTCGCTGCGGATTCAATGATTATGCTCATTAATTTGAATTCGCTCATACACTTGAAAATACAAATTCCGACCGAAATCCATTTCAATTCTTTCTCTTAGCAAATTACAAAAAAACTTACCAGTTCGCAGAAGATAGTCATCTTCTTGAGTTCTTTCATTTATGTATAATAGCAGTCCACTTGCGTGTTTATGGAATCATAGCTTCTTTTAGGTATGTATATTTTTGAAAATTTCGTATACAAATAGGTGCATATGGAAGGGGTGAACAAACAAAAAGCATACAGCACATCACAAAAACTAATAGTTCAAACATGACAAGCTTTTAGCTGCAAAAGTAAATTTTTAATTTCTTTAAGCTCATTGCATCTGTTGCCAACAGCGCCAGCAACCACTTTAGACAAGACCTTGCGTTTCAAAGCGATAGCCTCCACGCGTTTAGAAAGCTGAAATAACAAATATAATTAGTTGCAAAAGTACCATAACACCTAACATATGTATGTGTGACGCCAACTCACCTCATAAGCGCGCTTTATAATCGGCTGTGGCATGCCAGCCAATTTGGCGGCATTAAAACCATATGATTTGGGACAAGCGCCTGCGGTGTATTTATAAAGGAAAGTCACGGTCTCTTGTGTGGGATCTTCAGTGTCCTCGTTTTCCACCATGCAAGCCTACAAGTGGTTGTGGTGAAAAAGTTAAGTTGAAAGAAGAAAAATTGTGGTAATTACAGTAGAACTTCCCGAACTTGAATCACCATAACCCACAAAAAAAAATCGAGTTAGAGAGACTTCCGAGTTAATGGATGGTTGTATGAAATTAGACTTATATTGTCAATTCAAGAGTTCGAGTTATGGATAATTTCGAGTTATAGAAGTTCGTGGTATGGAAGTTTAACTGTATAAGCATTTAGCTCACCATATGACCCAATGTTATACGCTCGTCTTTGTGGAAATATTCAATAAGATTGTGATAATGAGTGGAGAAGAGTGTACGACATTTCAAATCAGCCAAATAGTTCACTACCGAAGCAGCGATAGCAGTGCCATCGTAGGTGGCCGTGCCACGTCCTGTTTTAAAGCGATTAAATGAATAATTTTAATTATTTCCATATACACACATAACAAATATAATGAATAACTACAAAAATTTACCCAATTCATCGAGCAACACTAGACTGTTAACCGTTGCATGCTTCAAAATCAGCGATGTCTCATTGAGTTCAACCAAAAATGTGCTCTGCCCAGCCATGATGTCATCTTGCGCACCCAAGCGTGTGAATATACGATCGACCAGCGAAATGCGGCAATGCGCGGCTGGCACATGCGCACCCTTAAAGATGAAGAATAAACAAAATTTTTCAAAAATTTCAAAAATTCAAATATCAATTGAACATACGATTTGCGCCATCACCACCAATAAGCCCACCTGCCGCATTAACGTACTCTTGCCACCCATATTGGGACCGGTCAGTATGGAAAGCGGTGCTGTTGTCTCACCCGTGCCGAGTATGAGCCCATTCGGTATGAAGGTGTCCGCTAATGCGCACGGATGATAACCCTCGGCAATGTCTATGAACGGCTGTTGTTCGGCGCATTGCTCGTGTAGCTCAGGCACACAGATGACTTGCTGTGCGCGCGCATACTCTGCCAGCGAGGCTAAAACATCAAGATTTGCCACACAATCGACGCATTGCTTCCAGAGTTCATAGTGTTTGGAGAATTTTTCGAAAATGCGTCGCGATAAATCCTTCAATATGACATCACGTTCAGTTTCGGCGTGCTGCAATTGCTTTAGCAGTGACTGAAATGTACAAGAGGTGTGGTGAGTTGGTGAATTGAGGTGGTTAATTACACTGTACAACACTCGACTGGGTATTAGATCAAACTAACTTTTTCCGGAAGATTGAGTCATAAGTAAAATAAGTGTATTCTTCGATTTTCGAAGTTAGCCTTCAAAATCTTTCGAAAAAGTTTTTTTTTATAATTTAACTGAATTTACTATAGAATTCAAAATATGGATATAATCTAAATTTTCCTCATAATACAATGGTGTATACAATTTTTCTGTGAAGATATGAAGGGTCAAAGTTAGATCTTCGAAAAAAAGAAAAGTTTTATGTATGAATGTTGGCTGAAAAATGTTATACACCATTGAATTAAGAAGAACATGTAGATTCTATACATATTTTGAATTAATAACAATTACCTTTAATTGATTATTATTATTTCAAAAATTGTTTTTTCGAACTTCGAAACCAAATATTTCGATTTTGGAGGTTAACTTCGAAAAACGGACAATACACTTTGTTTACTTATGAGTCAATCTACCTGAAAAAAAATAGTTTGGACCAATAGCCGGAAAAAAAATGCAATTTTGCCGTATAGTGGTAGAACAAAGTAACCTACACGCGTTTCATTCGTTGAGAAGCGTCGCACTGGCTTGTTGCCTTTACGCTGACCCTCCAATTGGTAGGCTTTGCCTGCCTTCCTAGCCGCATTTTCGGGCACCTCCAGCTGGAAGCGATTCTTTTCGCCTCCAGGCGTTAAACGACAACCAAAGAATTTCTCTTGCTCAATAAGATAGTCCTTAAAGGTGTCATTAATGTTGTTAATCTTCGCTAATGACTCGTCGTAATCTGCGTCCACACCTTGTTCGGGCGCAATCACACCGGTTTGCGCACCAGCTGCGTGATCGAAAGCATTCTATATGACAGATGTTAGAACTAGCATTACTTAAACTCAACAGAAAAAGTGTTACACGTAATTACCTTGAAAAATTCCAATTCCTTTGCCATGTCAGGGAAGCCGCCAGCTGGCTGCAACTGTGTCAAACGTTTCATCAGTGTTGATTCAAACCCGTCAAATAGTGTTGGTATTTGCATGAGTGTAGTGAATCCCTTCAATATACCAATGAAGTTTTGTATTTTCTTTTTATTATACAACTTCTCTTCGAAGAGTATGGCACGTCCGTCTGGATGATCTTGCGTTATACGCTTATTACCGAATAAGTGTATTTGCGCCAGATGTCGCTCAAAATCTGGCATTGGCGCCAACAAAGCGCGCAAATCCTGTAACTCCATGTTGTGTTCGATTAGTTCGGTAATCGCCTGCTGTCGTTCCACAATTACATTCAACTCACAACTCGGCGAACATATCCAATGGTGCAGCAAACGTTTACCAAATTTCGTACAACAATTATCTAGCGTAGCCTGCAGCGAATACTCTTCGCCGGTAATGCGTAGATTAGCAAGTGTGGTTGCATCGATGACCATATGACGACGCCGAGTTGCTTGTTGCTTCACTGTTTGTAGCTTTGCCGCATTTATCGGCTCACTTAACATATCCGGCGGCATGTAGTGGTGATAGCGTGCCATTGGCAGCACCTTTTCTTCGAGTTGACAGCGTTGCAAATAGTATATGCATTGACCAAGCGCTTTTAAAGCTAACTTCCAATCATCTCGTGGCGTTAAACCCAAATGATCAGATTCGGATTGCATTGTACGCAACGTCAGTGGCCAAAGGTCTGCACTAGTTGAGTCTTCTGAAAATTTCGCATAGTAATTCTCAGCGAGATACTTCAAGGTCTTTTCGGCGCTGCATACTTTGGTGCCATTGGCGGGTAATGGATCTTTGAGTATGCCAGAGAGCATGGTACGGAATATTTCCTGTGTACGCTCAGAAACGGAGCCACGCTCAAAAATTAACTAGAAATTTAGAGAGAATTCATGTTAATTGACTTTAATGCAATTTCTCTTCATTGGCTTACCAAAACTGGCATATGATGGGAGAGTAATGTTAACAGACGTGAACCGTTTTTGTCATCTTCAAATTCGCCAACATAAAAGTCGCCAATAGAAGTGTCTACATAACAAATGCCATATTTGCTGGAGCTGACCTCATTCTTAAAAACAAAAAAAAAAAAAACAAATCTTAATATTACGCCGCATTAAATATCTTATATACGACTACCTTTTCAACCACAGCCAGCATATAGTTGGGCTGGTAATGTGGTGTTATCTGACATTGTGTACCAAATACTTGTGTGCCTCGATTGGAAATCTGACAAATTTCGCGACGCACCACTTTATCGAATTTCGTAGGTTTGGTCTTTTTGCAACGCTCGCTCATCATTTCGGTCGTTTCAGTTTGCTCCACACGTGCCACTTTATAACCGCGATCGATCAATATGCTAGACATTTTGTCGAAACTGACTTCCGGCGAACCAGAATGTGCGAATTCCCCACGCATATAGACGAAACCGAGCTCTTGCACACCAACCTCCGCATCCATGTGATATAACTCGTAGAATTTGCCCACTTTAAAGAAAAGCACACAATCATAGTTATCCGACTTCAAGACCCACCATTGACGTACACCCTGATAATGTATAAATTAGTAAAGAATTAATGGAATTATTAAGAACACTTTTTTACACTACTTACCGGTGATAAAGAATTCAAATATTTCTCTGGTACATGTAATGTAGTGGGATCATAGTCCGGATGGTCAGGGCGTCTGCCGTTCTTATCTTTTATCTTATCTGGTTGCAAAAAATCAAGCTTTTGATGAGGCCAAACTACCGGTTCGTCCAGTGTGGACGTTGTGCACACAATTTTCTCATATTTTGCGTCATTTTTGGCAGACGCTTTAGCATCTGTAATAGTTGCTGAAGCTTGCAAAGAAGCTAATTTTTCCATGAAACTACCCTTTTCCAGTTTAGGTTTCTTTTGCGTTGGTTCATCGGTTTTCTTAACAAAGTAAATAAAAATATTTTAAAATGGGTTTTCTAAGATATATGTATGTATCTTGAATGCTAACCTTTGTATGTTTTTTTCCAACTCTTGACGATTTCTCATCAACACTACTGTCTGTATTTTCCTCGTCGCTTGGCTTGTAATCATCTCCATTATTATTTTTCTCACTACCATTTTTATGGATAGTAATTTCCTCTTCATCATCGGACAATATTATACGATGTCTTTTATTACTCGGACGTTTAATCGTAATACTTTCATCATCTTCTTCAACTTCCATTGCATTACTCTTGTTAAGATTTGCTTCAACGTCCAACTTACGCTTAGCTACTGGCTGATTATCTTCATTGCCATGTCCAGTTTGTAGGTTCTCTTTCTCTGCATTTGCTCCAGATTTGTTTGCTTCCTCCTCACTGGGTGTTTTTGGTATATTATTTGGCGTACGCGGTGAACGTGAGAAGTACTTGAAGAGATTATTATTGGGTGTACCGGCACTACCACTTTTATTTAATTTCTTCGACATTTTTCTTTGTATCAATTATATCACTCTAACAAATTGGAAGAATGTGATGTCCTGCGCAAAATGAAGCCAAAGCTTTTGTTTTATTTGCGCTTAATGCGAAAAAGAACCGCGCAATTTGATGACATTTGAATTTCTGTGCAACAGTAATACCTCGCTTAAATAACCAATTAGTTTTAACACATTGAAGACATAAAATAATGGAATATCATTTTTTTATTGTTAATAAAAATAATTTTCCATTTATTTAACACAAAATTAGTGTTAACTTTTAAGAAAATGATTAAGCTTCAACAATTTATTTTATTACGCTTTCAATTAGGACCTTGGCAACACAGTTGTTTGTTTTTGTTTACATACACAAGCAAATGTCAAAATACAGCTCAGCTGTGCCTTTATTATTTGTCAAACAACGCGTTTGTAAACGTTTTTCAGCAATATTTACAAATTGTGTGTTTTTACTAATATTTCTCTTAAAAAGTAAATAACACATTTAAAAATGTCTTTAGCCGATGAACTGCTTGCTGATCTAGAGGAAGACAATGATAATGATTTGGACGAGTTACAAAATGTAAGTAAAAATTTCCAAATTCTGTATTAACACAGTACAAGCCTCAGCGTTTGCAGATGGACGAGGAAGATGAGCCAGAAAAGGCACAAGAAATAGCAGAGAAGCTACTGAAGCCACAAGTTAATCTCATGGAAGTTGATGTGCAAGTACAATCGGTTAGAGATCTCTGTAAACTGCGTGATTCCGAACGTTTGCAGTATGTGCTGAAACAAATCGAGCAGTACGGCAGTAGACAACGTACCGCTGCGGAGATGCTAGGAAATGTGGAGTCTGATCCAGAATATCAATTAATTGTTGAAGCCAATGCAATCGCTGTTGATATCGATAATGAAATATGTAAGATAGTGCGCGAGTTATTTTTAAATATTTTTATGTTAAATATTAAATATTTTTCTAATTTTTTTTAGCCATTATACACAAATTCGCCAAAGAGAAATATCAAAAACGCTTTCCTGAACTAGATTCTTTGATTGTCGGAGAAATTGAATATTTGTACGCTGTAAAGGAATTGGGCAATGATCTAGAGCAGGTAAAGAATAATGAGAAATTGCAAGCCATCCTGACGCAAGCAACCATTATGATCGTTTCGGTGACTGCTTCGACCACACAAGGGTAAGTGGAAATGGCAGGCTGTATATCAACATTTAGTGATTATAATATATTTACTTGTAGCACTGAGTTGACCGCCAACGAAAAGGCGCAGATTGATGAAGCCTGCGAAATGGCTATTGATTTAAATAACTACAAATCTCATATTTATGAATACGTGGAGAGTCGCATGACATTTATAGCGCCCAATTTATCAATGATCGTTGGTGCGTCCACTGCTGCAAAACTACTGGGTATAGCCGGCGGTTTAACCAAACTATCGAAAATGCCTGCATGCAATGTGCAAGTATTGGGCTCACAAAAGAAAACTTTAGCGGGGTAAAGATTTGTTTGATTTTTTGTCAAAACTTTAGTTCATGAAAAATATTTACAGTTTCTCCAAAACACAAATGCTACCGCATACTGGCTATGTTTACTTCTCACAGATTGTGCAAGATACGCCACCGGTTTGTAGAAATTAGATAATATATATTTTTCTTTAATTTTCACACACATATATATATTTACAGGATCTACGACGAAAAGCAGCACGTTTAGTTGCAGCTAAGGCTGTACTCGCCGCACGTGTTGACGCTTGCCATGAGAGTGTACATGGTGAAGTGGGTCTAAAGTTCAAGGAGGATATCGAAAAAAAGCTGGATAAGTTGCAAGAGCCACCACCAGTCAAATTTATCAAACCGTTAAGCAAACCCATCGAGGGCAGCAAGAAGAAACGTGGTGGCAAGCGTGTACGCAAGATGAAGGAGCGTTACGCGCTTACGGAATTCCGTAAACAAGCAAATCGCATGAACTTTGGTGATGTAAGTGAAAAGTATTTGAAAGTAACTGCAAATTGTGTATTAATTTAAAATTAAAAACTTCTTAGATCGAAGAGGATGCCTACCAAGGCGATCTTGGCTATTCGCGTGGCACTATAGGCAAAACGGGTACAGGTCGCATACGATTGCCACAAGTGGATGAGAAGACCAAGGTGCGCATTAGCAAAACGCTGCAAAAGAATTTACAGAAACAACAAGTTTACGGTGGTAGTACTACAGTGAAGCGCCAAATCTCCGGTACAGCTTCAAGTGTCGCTTTCACACCACTGCAAGGTTTGGAAATTGTTAATCCACAGGCAGCGGAGAAATCGCAAACTGAAAATAATGCTAAATACTTTTCCAATACTTCGGGTTTCATATCTGTCGGCAAACGTACCACATAAAGTCTCAAATAAAAACAACCATTATTGAATATTATATAAATATTATATTATACGAATTTGGGCTAAAATATAAAATAAAATTTACACCTTTTGAATTGTCAATATACAATATTCATTACACACATTAAAAATTATTGGGCAAAGAAAATGGAGGCAAAGCACAAATTAAATTAAACAAAAAAATAAAAAATTAATTCTGCAAACAGAAAGATTAATTAAATGCAAATGTTACATTGGTGAGATTCTTGAAAAACATAGCAACGGAATGTGCACAAAAAACGTTTCCAAACATACATACATACATATATATTTAAGGGGAAACGATAATTAGTTGTAGTAGATCAATATATGTATATAGCCTGCAGTCTGATAAGTTCAAGTGATAAGAAAATCAAGAAAATTCGGAATTTTCGGGGAATATTGTGCATTGTGCGTGTGTTGTTAACTCAGCTTTCCGATTTCCAATTTACGCTGCAGTGCTTCTAACGAATTGTTCAGGAAGACTGCTATAATCCCGGCAACAGTAAAAACCCCACCGATTATAGAACAGCAATTCGTGGCAAAGTGACCAAATGATCTGCATAAAAAGGTATATAAATTCAAGCATATACATAAATTAAAAAATTTAATATTTTTTCTTACCTTTGCTTTTCGGCGTATTTCACCATTAATGGCGATAATTCATAACTGAAGAAAATACCCGGCATGCCACGCTCCCTAGTTGAAAGGTCCTTCTTGTAGCGCGTCACTGAGAACTGATTTGTATGTATGGGTGGTTTGTTCAATCTTGCATACATTGTAGGCACAATTTTCAAATAGTAATTATACATTTCGCTTTTAACATCTATAAAGAGAAATCATTGTACAATTAAGTACAGGAATACAAATTATTAAAGTATCACTAGTTGAAAGGAAGTGTAATAATAATATTCAATTTTGTTGTTTCCTCACACTAATGCGATATATCACAACTAGAGGGCGCTGTGTAGCATTCATTGAATTTTATTGTGTCATAATTACCCCTTTCAAGTGCGCAAAACTTTCATTTATGTTGTTTATTATGTATTTAATATAGAATTTATTTAAGGATGTGTAATAAACAATAAAATATTTAAACAAAGTTTCAAAGATAAATATAAATTTCTACTGCAAACCAAAGTTATTTGTGTTTTGTGCTTTCTTATCACACATTCGCTGTCATTTTTCTGACTTTTGACATTTCTTATAATAAAAAAACGACACAGTACGAAATCGCGTGTAATTCGCATGCAAAGAAATTCTAGAATCTGTAATATCGGTTAAAAGCAATAAGTCTATTGCGAATAATATAACTTTAATATTTAATTGTGGGATAAACCAAATTTATCATTTCCCTACCGATTATTTCAAGTGCAATAAACGTACTTTCGCGTGCAAGATCTGCTAACTACTCGAAATGCCAGCCTTGCCTAGTGGAGTTTATGGCCAAGCACAAGGCCCAACTTGTTTTGATAAAATGAAGACTGGATTCACAATTGGCTTCTGCGTGGGCATGGCAAGTGGTGCACTATTCGGTGGCTTCTCCGCATTGCGGTAAGTATTGCGCTTAAAAGGCAAGCGGCTGATGCAACTTCATTTAATTACATAATGCGCTAAAGAAATGCGGCTCAAAGATTTTTTATATGCACGAATATAGATTTTTAACTTGTTTCACTTGTCTCGTTTGCAGGTATGGTTTGCGCGGCCGCGAGTTAATCAATAATGTGGGAAAAGTGATGTTGCAGGGTGGTGGAACATTTGGTACTTTCATGGCTATTGGTACCGGTATTCGCTGCTAGAATAAATCATTTCGTAAAGGCATGCATGTATCAACGACATGCCAAACATATTTTCGGGATTTTTACGTAATACTAAGTTTTGTGTAAACATTTAATGGACTTCATTTACCAATTACAACATACATACATTAAAAATGTTTTTAAAATAATTATTTCTTTGGTTTTTGCGAAAGTTTTTTTTTAACGCATAACTAGGGTAATACGTTATTTGTGGAACGGTTCAGTCAATTTCACACAATTCTTTTGTAAAAATACATATGTGATTCAATATGCTACTTTTTACACCTTGTATAAAACTAAATGTTCTTGAACTTACCTTTGTCCGATTTGGTATGTAGCCCATCTAGCGGATGCGTCTTGGCAAATGCGATTTTGTCGCCAAAAGACAAGTGATTAATTGTATGATCCAATTTCACTTCGGAGAATTGAAAGTCATGTATATGAAACTGTCTAATGGAGAAACTGTTTCCAGGTGCTATATGGAAACTACCAGCCATCTGTAAATTGTTTACAACCGATATTTAATAAAACATGTTGGATTTATTGGCTTGTGTACTTACTCTATTTACTTCTAAATGTCCTTGCACACGGCAGCCCTCTTTGAATGCATCGATATCATTGCGTTTATACTGATCCTTACATTGCTCGATTTTATCCAATTGTACATTCCACTTTTTGTGGCGATACGCCTCTAACACTTCTTCACAAGTATTGCAGCACCTAAGCAATAAATAAAAACATGATAAACTTGCACATTCGCTTTTATATATCTATTAAACGTACTGTGTGCTATTATGTTCAGCGCCGTAGCAACTACCACAGGTGGTATTTTTATTTGACGGTGACACAGCAACAATTTCTTTTATGGGTTCGGTTTCTTTCAATGGGTTACCCTGCAAATCTAGACGATGTTTGAATATGTCATGATCAACTCGTAAGTGTTGATCACCGGAAGAGTCCATTGCATCCAATGACACGTCTAACACAACAATATTTGTCAATCACAAGCAAATAGTGAACAAAAATTACTTACAGCTGCAAGCTAGATTGTGTATCGTTATATCCAAATTGATACGTAGCTTGTGATTGCGGGTAGTATCTACAAACAGATCCTCTGTGAGATTCGGACGCGAATATGCCATACATTCTAGAATTATCAGGGTAAAAATAATGTAGATACCAACTACAGTAACTGAAACGAAATGTTGAAATTAATTTGATGTGCTTTTTATATATTCATCAAATATTTACCTAAAGCACCGCTTAGAGTGCGTACACTGAAATCTTCAAGCGTACGTGGATATGCATCCAACCGGCGGAGCACATCCCCAACTCTCATGTTTACCGTAGTTCCACAGTTACTGTAATTCAACAAATTAAAATGGCCACAAACTCAAGTGCTTGCTTTTAACAAACTTCAATCGTCGTCTTTTTAATGACTAATCTTATAAAACATTTTTTAGAATAAATTTGAAGGCGGAACAAAATTGCTGCGCTGGTAAAGAAAAAGGGCACGTTTGTTATTTTGCTACTTGCTTCTTCTGCTAATTCCCTTCTGTGTGTATGTATGTATGCATATTTACGAATGTCAAATAAAGCATAGAACGATAGGATAACAAGTTGATAAACTAATTCTGTTCACTATACTACGTATAAAATATTTTTATTAACTATAAAATTAGAAGCTACCTAAATGCATAAATATATTTACATAAAATCACTGTGTTAGAAATTAGTTGTTATTAAATAATTATAAAGAATTTTGTTGAATTTTTGGAAAGTGTTGCCAGATTATATAAGTTCATTATGCATACATATTCCATTTGTATGAAATCAATCACAATTAGTAAATGAAGTAAAAAAAAATGAAATGAAAATTATTTAGCAAATCGTTATATTTATGTAAATTTTACTTTCTAAATGGAAACATATCATTTTTAAATTTTACACAATTTCTCCGCATGCGAACATTGCTTAATGAAGTTGACTTTTCGCTATGTGGCCATATTTTATATATTTGTGAAATTTTGCTCGTTCTTTGCAGCAGTCGCCGTTTTGTGCCATTCGTTGTTATTCGTTCGCCGCGAACGGTAATATTTGTAAAACTCCTAAATATTCACGATATATACATATATATTGTTCGCTTCGAACGCTTTATTTAAAACGCATTAGGGATATTATAGGCGTTTTACTAAACCAAAGTAAAATTGCAGTATCAGTTCTATAGCATACTATAGTTTTGCATATAAATAACTATTTGGTGAAATACTAGTGTTCGCACAAGTCTGCAAAATCAAACAAGGCAAAGTTTTTAACTTAAAAACAGTCTTGTTTTTTTATTTCAAACGGATAATTTGAATAGTGGGAGTTCTAACCGATTTTAAATCAAGTTATTGGTTGTTTGAAGCCCTCTTATAATTTCTTTGTTTGAGTTTGTGTTTGTGAGCATAGGCGTTTTAATAGTATTCACTTGCTTTAAATACATTTCGAACACAAAAAAAGTATATTTCTATATACTACGCTCACTACAAATCACGTAAATTTACAACGCACATATCCAGCCGTCCGTCATTGAGTGTTATATTTATAAATAAACAAGAAGTGAAGATTTACAACCGAAACGTGTATAACAAGCGCCCAGAAAGCACACATACACACATACTAAAAGCCAACAAGATGACCTCGACTCCACCAAAAATGGGCGAAGATTTGCTTGGCGGTGAGTATTTTACTATTTACATGTATATAATTCAAGTATTTGTATTTAAACAGCAGTCTGCATATTATCTGTGAAAAAATCGCAAAACAATGGCATGTTTTTTGCCACGTTTTGAAAATCGTTGCTATTTTAGAAGCCACTCAACTCAGCAGCCATTTTTGAGAGCTTTTTTCGTCATTTTGTCTGGCAATTTTTTTCCAATTACATTTTCTAAGGTGTTGTTGCTAGTTTTTATTTTGAAATGTTGTTTACCTTTTATCGGCGTCAAACCAGCGAGTATCTCTCGTTGACTTACTGTTTTTAATGTACATATGTATGTATATTTGTGTTTGTGTTTCATTTACGTAGGTACATACCAGTTTTCTTACCATTGCTTATCTAGTTTCATGTTTTTGCATTTGCGTTTTCTTATTTACTTCTGTATTTGTTGACTTTTAAGTTGTTAAGCGAATGGTAGAATATGGTGTTGTTTTTTCTTATTTGCTTTACCACACTGTTGTGCGTATTAGGTGTCCTTTATTGGTTTTTAATTTATGCCTTTTATTTGCCTAAAATTAAGTGAATAATAAAGCATGTACAAATAAGAAATAATGAAATAATTGTTAATTAAATGGTTAAGTGAACTTTATTTGTATACGGCGGTACCTTTTGAGATTATAATGTGCTAATTGAGGAAGTTTGGCTGTTGAGAAATGGAAAGTCTTTCTCATATTACATAATGCAAGCCATAGAAAACAAAATCAAAATAAAATTCACTTGTTTTCCTCAACTGTAAAAAAAAAGCTTAGAAAAGTGAAAAGTGGCGCAGGCGCATATTACACTGTTTTAGTAAACATAGGCATTCCTAATGCAGTTCAGGGTGTATTTTCTTAGCTGTGGCTCGAATTTGGTATAACAAACTGTTGGAAATTGTACATATGCTCGTGTTTTGGCTTCTTTGTTTTGATATTCATTTCTGTTTAGACTAATGTGAAGTACATAGTCTTACATACATATCTGCGTATACATAAGTATCACAATTGTTAAGCTGTCGGACTCCACCACCTCTGCATCTTTCTTTGGTTCCGGTTTTTTGCACCTTTGTATTGACGCCATTTTCCTGTTGTCGACACACACGTCTGCCCAGTTGCTTTGTGCTGTTGCAACGGCACGTACTCACTTATGTATGACTCTGTAAAACGCAGTCAAAGAGCAAAACAAAATTTTCAAAATAAACAGATAGATACTTGAAATAATGATTGTTTTGTGCAGCATGCGAATTTTAAGAGATAAAAGCTACGCCTAATGCTGATTTTATTAAAAAAAACGATTTTTTTTACTCTTTTACTTTGTATATATTTAAATAATGTATTCTATTTCTTTCTATTACACACATCCCTCCATTCTTCGCACTTTAATTCTCCGTCTATACGAATGCATAAATTATAGCTACATCCATTGACGTCATAGCTTTATACTATATATGTAAATACATAGTATCTACGTACGTTTATGGTATTTACTATTTACCAAACAAACCACTACATTTGAAATTTGTTTCCTTGAATATTCGAAGTGCGGGTTCAATGTAACATCTAAGATATTTTCATGTGCAGAACATTTAATAATAATAATGTTACAAAATAATAACACAAATAAATACAAACATTGTCGTTTATTGCTTTGGCTTACAATTTAACACTTTTTGCAATATATTTTTATAAATAATATTCGTATATTTATTAAAAAAAAGTCAAAGACCCATGGATGCATTTAAATTTGGATATTCACATTAAAAATTGAAAGTTTATTCACCTATGAATATGAATACATTTGTAGACCATTATACATGCACTTGTAACCTCAATTTCCTTAAATTTTTACTTCGTAAAAAATCATTTCCACCGTTTAGCGAACATAATACATATTTGTTAAGGTGCCACTTATTGTTTTAATTTATTCTTTACGGCTACCGCGTATATATATAAATACAAAATATATATATTTACAAATTATATATTACATATATTGTATTGTTAATGCATGTAGTAAGCAACAAATTAGCATATCTTAAAAATTCATAATGCGTAATACATTGCATTCATTTCCACTCTCTGCTGTCGCAATATGTATGCAGTAGGCATGACCTTTCTCCGATTGTGCTATAATTTTGATCTGTTTATTTTCTTTTTGTCATATGCGTCGCATTACTTACTTCCTAGCATTTGACGCCTCTGTATATATCTGTTAATTCGATTTCATGTTTTCATTCATCTGCTATACACTTGCATATGTATTTGTGTACAATCGGATACCAGCTGTCGACGTACTATACTTCCTTTGTTTATTTGTTTTAAAATGCGGTCTCCTCTCTCCATATTTTCGCCGCTTGACTGTTGTTTTTGTTTGTTAATTTAATTTTTCATGTGCTAATAAACTTGCTGCGAGTATGATAATTTAGCTTCGTCATTTTGGTTTGCAATTCGTTAAATCAAAATAAAAAGGTAAGATATCTGAAGTGTATAGCGTTAAGTACGTACTTAAAAAGTGTATTACGAATTTCACCATATCAGTGGTGAAGGTGCCACAAGAAAAAATAATGATTCATTATTGACAAAATTTACATTTTTAGTAAATTGTAAAATTGGTTTTATGTGGAAGTGTTTGTTTTTAAATTGTTTTCGTGCAATCAGTCACGAAGTATCAACTTCAAAGAAGTTTTCAATTACTAACGCCTGCTGTAATTTTAAGCCTATGATTTCAGTTTAAAAATAAGAGAGTATCTATGTTGGCCATACAACGTCCCGTTTTCTTGAGTTCCATCATTCTATTTCTTTTAATTCCTCTTAAGCTATAAATGCATACATATTCTTTCATCGTTTATTTCCAAATTTGACCAAATCACGTACGCAACGTAAACGTACATACGTATTTTTATCGTCAATACGTCAGCGTATCTAATGTACTTCCCACACTATGGTAAATGTTCAATTGCATTATTTATTGACATTCCCAGTAAAAAATCTTTGGATTAATACCAAAATCGAGTAATAAAGGAGTAATTACTTGTTCATCCATTTCGAGCATTAAATGAGTAATAAAGGCAGTTTCGTTAATTTTTTCAAAAAAAACGTTAGTTTTCTCGCTTATTGATACATTTTGGAGGAATAAACGAGCTTATAATATGCGAATACTTCGATTATTCTATTATTACTCCAAAATGTATCAATAACGGATTAACCATAACGGCCAATCATAACTGTTAATTTTTGTGGAATTCTTTTGTTTACAATAAAAGCGTATTTTGTCACTTTAAAATAGTCTGAATTTTGTAATCAACGCGTGAACATTATTGTAGTATCGTGAATATAATCAGTTAAAAAGTGGTCAACTGTCGCGAATATATACGGGTAAAAAGTGATAATTAATTAAAAAAAAAAGTGTGAAAATATTTATTTTAAGCGTCACCTAAGGCGATTAGTGAAAAAAGGAATTCAAACATTTTCTACAAAGAATCGAGAGGCTGTTTAACTTTTTCTTTTTCGGTAAGATCTGAGTTTTGTATATTTTATCTTAAATAACTTATACATATATGTATGTATTTTTCATCTTTTGCAGAATCAGTTAAAGAAACATATTCGAGTTACGGGGATTTTGAAAAAGCGATTAAACTGGCCTTTCGAAAATGTAAGGCAACTTGTTACCGAAAGACCTATTCAATAAAATCTGCTTCGTCTCAGGAAAATTCCAAAATTATAACTTAATTTTAAGTCATTATAACTATGCATATACAATGAATTTATAATTTATGTGAATTACTAATACTTATATTTTGAAAATTAAAACATTGAATTCAATTATTTAAAAAAACAGTTTATATTTTTCTCTGCTCTTTTTGGATGTAAATAATTTTACTCTTTTTTGTGCTCTTTCTGGAGGCAAAAATCATTACTCCTTTTGTACTCCTTCTGGAGATAAAAAAGATCACTCCCTCTGCTCTCGTTTCGGAGGTCAAAAAGAGCTCAAAAGAATGCTCGGCTTGCGCTCCATTAGGAGCTCAAAAGGAGTGATCCCTCGTAAGGACATGCTATGTTAAAAAGGAGTAATAAATGCATGGGACTCGGAGCATTGTGGAGTAATCCATTACTCGCAAAGGAGCGATCTAAGATTAATCTTTGGATCATCCGATTTTTTACTGGGTTACGAGGCAATTTTCGCGTCTGCTGTATTTGTTACTGTTGTCTGTAGTTTTTTCATTTATTATTATCGATTTTCCACTTGAAAGCATGTGTTTTTCAATGTCCATTTTTCACTTCTTTTGCTCTATTCACTTGTGTAAACATTTCTGACGTTGCGCTTTTTTTTAGTTGCCTACGCCTGCGGTGTTGTCTCAATGTGGCAGAAACTGCTTGAGACGTCGCCGCTCGTAATGTAAACATCGCTTTTTTGGGGCATTTCAGTTTTTCCTAACACTTTGTTTACAAAATTTCTGTTTAACAACACGCCTCATTTTTGCTCTTTTCAACTTGACTTCTGTTTACTTCTCGTTGATGCTTTAGCACTTGCAGTCATGTTTATGTTTACCACAATTTTCTTGTTAACAGCAGAGTTTAATGAACGCGAAGCGCATATACATAGTATTTGTAATTACCCGTTTGGCGCATAGCTAAACTAAAAACTAGTTCATGCGCATTTTTCACAATAATTCATTCATGCTATTTTTCTACTGCCACTTAAACATATATTTTTTCTACTCAAATTAATACTTTGTTTATGTGTATTTGTATATTGTGGATACTTATGTATGTATGCGTAAAACATAGCACAGCCGGTTTTTAGCGATATTTTCAGCGTATGCGGTTTATTTGGCACATATTTATGTTTTTATGGGCGTGTATCAACCGGTTATACAGCTACATAGATACAAATTTATATAAATATGTATGTATATACTTACGCTATATTGTTTTGATCGCACGCTTTGTAATAGCATTCAAAGCACACAAATCAGCAAGTTCTTTCTTTCATATGGGTGGATTTATATATTTTTTAGCGCTCTAATACTAATGTATGTGGATATTTTATACACTTCCTTTGATGCTCACCATTTCAATAAACGCGTATAAATTTTTGTTTACTGCGTAGTAAATCGCCACCACGTTTTTAGCTAGTCCATTGATAGCGAGTTAAGTGTTTTTATTTCATCACTATTCCACGCGCTGCGCGATAGACTCTCTTGGCTTTGTAGAAGAACAAATCAATGTATGATTAATACCTTACTATTTTTAGACACAACAAATTGACGAATACTTATATACATATATAAACATTTACGTTTGTTTTGCTAATACTCTTTACGAGTACCTGTAGATGTTACGAGCCACGTTTTCTATAGACGCGACTCATTGCATTCGTATATTTGTGTGTATTGTTCGCCATGTGCAGGTGTAAATAATGTTTACATTATGGTCTTGTTGTTTGCCAGTTTGACATCACGTACGCTTTCAATGCATTGCAGTAGTTGTCACCTTGCCTCCTAGGCATAGTTACTGTACTGACTGTACGTGTTGAATGTAATTTTTTGCGGCTTCTCCTAAGGCAAACGCATGTCTGCAATTGCTTTTAAATGCCTACCTGCAATTTTTTTTTTTTAATTTTAACAGGAAAAAGTTGATACCTGTTTGACGTCGTTCCCACGACAGTCGGTTCTACGTAACCGGAACGGACCCGGATTTTTATCCGGCCAAGGACTGTCAAATCGGCAACATTCCTCAAAATTATTTGAGGAATGTTTTATGCCGCTACAACAACAACAACAACAACATACCTGTTTGACGTATACTTCCTTTACCTTACCTACGTCAATGCTAAGTGAAAACCTGATCGGCATCATGCATATTATAAACAACAAATAATAAATCAATCTTCTCCGTACATTGGTGACATGAAATGATAAATTTATATTGAAGTGTATAAAGTCAGAGTTTCTATAGGATAAAATTTTTCGCAGAACTTTGTAACCTTAACAGTAATCAACTTTAATAGTTTACCTACAGCTTATCAGAAAAAAACGTTATGGTTATCCTCCATTGTAAATATAAACTGTAGAGAAGTTTTCATCCAAAAATCCAAAAATAATTTTTGAGTTTAACTTAACCCTGTAACACTAATTATGTTCATTTCTTCAGCGACTAATAACAGCATTGAAGGCAGTATTCCAACTTCCTTTTGTCCTTCAGACCGCCTAAAGATATTTAATGATCTTTTCGCCTAAATTTTTGCATACAAAGCTAGGTAAAGATTAAGAAATTCGCATAGCTATCACCATTGTCCTCCCAGCTCAACCAAACAGGTACAGTACTTAATGTAGTTAATGTTTCAACGATTACCTTGCAATATAGAACAAAGAAATTGTCACCTGCTGCACCTACAAAGCGAAACAATAAACACAAAATGCTATGCATATAATGAAAGAAAATATTCCTACTTAAGTTGTATACTTTAACTTATCTGCGGTATTAACTCTGTCTGCGACAAATCACTTAGGCACAGCGAGGGACGAAGGTGATACTAAAAACAGTTTGGAATATTTTGTGGTACTTGGGATAGTTCTATGAATCGCAGTTTAGTAGAAGTATTTCAAAATATGGCAAAAATGTATATCCTAGATCAGATCTTATATGTATGCTCTGTCCCCAGTATTCACTTTAGGTAAAAATATTGCATTGTCTAACGAAGTGTATTATACATATATTAGATTTGGACAACTATTTGCGACCTTCGCTGTTGTTAGCTTGGTAATCGTATCGTAATCTTTTACAAGTGGGTAGTAAATGAATGCAGCTCATGTAAATATCCATAGACTGACTGTGCTGAATTTCCATTTGAATTACCACGTAACGAGTAAATTGTAATAATCTGGTATTAACTATAGCTAAAGTAAACCAAATGCAAATATTTTGATAGCATGCTTTGCTGAAAACAACTGAATGAGCTATGGATATTATGACACCTGTTGTTTACCTCGATATTTGAGTAGTAGTCAAACCACAGTGCTTTATAGTTCTATAGTAATTGATACCACGCAATTGGTTATTGACTATTGTCGTTTGCATTTAATCTGTATTAATGTGCTTTAATGCATGCAATCTAAATATAAACGCAAAGCAGCACTTCTAATATTTATTATCAGATATTGGTTTTCGATAAATTATCATTAAGCCTACTTTCATTTAATTCATTTAATAATAATATTGAATTGGTCAGCCATTAACCCTGTTAGTAACATGCTATTTGCGTAATGCAATACACGTATGTATTTAATTTTATATAATTATATTTACTATTGCACATTCAACTGCATTGCGTCCTTGTAGTATATTTCGCTTTATTTTCTGCCACCCGCATAAAATCGCTAGAAATATGAAAATTGATTGATCGTGACACGTGATCGCTATTCAATGCATACATATATATGTACACATAAATATATGTATGTACCGGATATTTTAATTAGTTGGTTTTTACAATGTTTAGTATGTAGACAATATATTGTAGTAGTTGGCATGCTGCTTAAGGGGTTAGCGATAGTCACAGACACGAAAAAATAAGAATTTTCAGTATTATTAAATCATGTTTTGTTACAAAAGTATTAAAAAGGCACTATAACACAATGTTTTGACCTGAAGTCACGAGAATTAAAAAAAAAAATTTATAATTTCCAACGCTGTTTGTGTTGACACAGTTCTAAAAAAGTCCTTGTGGTGACTATCATAAGTCCTTGGAGATTCATCTAAAATCGATCAGATACGAATAATTAGTTTTATAAATAGATTATCCTGGAGCTAAGCATTAATTTTTCCAAAATTAACAAAATGACGGCCTCAGTAATTTTTTTTCTAGATTTTCAGAAAAAAATCATTTTCAATCTTAAAAATTCGAAATTTTTGAAAAAATAAAATTCTTTGATCAGACCCAGGATTATTATGCATTCTAAAAGCTGCATAAATTTTAAGCTGCTTAATTTATCATTAAGCCTACTTTCATTTAATTCATTTAATAGTAATATTGAATTGGTCAGCCATTAACCCTGTTAGTAACATGCTATTTGCGTAATGCAATACACGTATGTATTTAGTTTTATATAATTATATTTACTATTGCACATTCAACTGCATTGTGTCCTTGTAGTATAATTCGCTTTATTTTCTGCCACCCACATAAAATCGCTATAAATATGAAAATTGATTGATCGTGACACGTGATCGCTATTCAATGCATACATATATATGTACATATAAATAAATGCATGTACCGGATATTTTAATTAGTTGGTTTTTACAATGTTTAGTATGTTAGACAATATATTGTAGTAGTTGGCATGCTGCTTAAGGGGTTAGGGATAAGAATTTTCAGTATTTTTTGCTATTAAATCATGTTATGTTACAAAAGTATTAATAATGTATTATAACACAAGGTTTTAAACTGAAGTCACGAAAATTAAAAAAAAAAATATTTATAATTTCCAACGTTATAGCTGTTTGTGTAGACACAGTTCTAAAAAAGTCCTTGTGGTGACTATCATAAGTCCTTGGAGATTCATCTAAAATCGATCAGATACGAATAATTAGTTTTATAAATAGATTATCCTGGAGCTAAGCATTAATTT
Organism: Zeugodacus tau; assembly: GCA_031772095.1. NCBI lineage: Eukaryota > Metazoa > Arthropoda > Insecta > Diptera > Tephritidae > Zeugodacus > Zeugodacus tau. Next base: position 5,119,707 of record CM062653.1, on the reverse strand, counting down.
TTCCAAAATTAACAAAATGACGGCCTCAGTAATTTTTTTTCTAGATTTTCAGAAAAAAATCATTTTCAATCTTAAAAATTCGAAATTTTTGAAAAAATAAAATTCTTTGATCAGACCCAGGATTATTATGCATTCTAAAAGCTGCATAAATTTTATTAAAATCCACTGAGCGGTTTTCGAGTTACAGTTGTCACCGGTGCAAAAAACATAGTTTTGAGAAAAACTCTCAAAGTTTCACCCGAGCATTTTGGAGTGCCCGAGCGCTCTTTGTTATTTGTCGAATAACTCGAAAAGTAGTTATTGGATCAACTTCAAATTTTCAGAGAATATTTTTTAAGATATTACACTTAACGAAAATGCAAAAATCAAAAAAATAAATTTTTTGAAAATCCTAACTACCCCTAAACCCTTAAGGAAATGTGCAATTACGTAGATATGTATGTTAATTTTTATTTGCAACAACAATTACTTTCTGTGTTCTATTGCTTACGTCTTATGCAAACTTGCAACACGTGCTTTCTAACTATTCGCATTCAATTTATTTCATATTTACATATTATTACATACATATATCAATTTTATGCATATATAGTATTTAACGGAGCTTTTTAAATCATTTACAAACAATTTTACTTTTATTATTGCTGATCAGCCCATTTATAGCCGTTTGTTTAGGTTGGCTGTCGGCAATTTTTGTAATTGTTGCTAATTTATACAATATTTATGTATATGTGTACATATGTACATATGTTTGTTTGTAATTTCGGAAAATATTCGTTAGAATAAGAAATTATAGTCACAATTAAATCTTGCTTACGTCTGCTTGACAGTCATTATTCCCACTCAGTCTTATTTAGAGCAAATTTTCTCCGTTCGTTAAGCTTAAGTGGTTCAAAAAGCAAAGTGAATACATATTTACAACAGTTTAAATATATATTACTGGAATGTATAATAGTATATTTTATTTACTTTGCGTGTTCACACGTAGTATATGTATATTATGATATATTTCTATATTTCATTCATATTCGATTCTATTATTCTGCTATTGTGTATATACATACATATTTAAATGTAACGTGTGCATAAATATAGCTAATATTATTCATTCATTGTTTCTCATTTCAAATAAATAAATTTTTAATGAAAAACTCGCTTTATTACACAGAAATCGCTTACTGAGTTTGTTATGCTTTTTATTAATATTTTTGGTATTCACGGCGTAATTATTTATTGTTTGTTATCTAAAAATGAAATGAGCTTAGAGGCTAATACTTGGATTAAATATACATTTTTTTTATAATAGCGGAGCAACAACCTCAAACATTTCCCTATCAACTATACATGTATAACAGACATTTCCCTACATGAAATGAAAAGCAAGCAAATCTCCCTTACTTGCTAGTGTCTGACAAAAATTGTTGTAAAATAAATCAACAGTACATATGAAAGTGTTATAGCCTGGCGACTAGCATTTGGCTTCTAAACATTAAAATCACATCTGTGAGCCTGATAAATGTACTACCGACTTACATATGTACGCCCTCTCTGTAATAAACGGTTTTTGCGGCACTTTAAATCGTTACACATTACTTATGCATGTATTGAGAGCGTTCTGCTGCTCATAGATTTGCATATTGTTGCTGTGCTTAAATCTACTATATACTCTAAGTATGTATGTATAACATGTGTTAGATTTCAGTTTCGATTTAATTTCCACTCGCAACGTTTTCATTTGCATTAAAAACAAAAATCGAGTGTACTGTATGTGTATAAATGAAATAAATCTTATCAATGTGCACACATTACATGGGGACTGTTGAAAACCAAAAACAATAAACAACAACAAAATGTGATAGTGGTACGACCGCACAACAGTATCAATTTCCCTGTCATATATGTAGACATATGTACATATGAAAGTGTATATATAGTATCTCTGCAGTCGAATCAACTGGTTATAAATTAATTTACAACTAGTATGTACTACAAGCCAAAACAAGCTGACAAATGTCAGATTTCATATATAGATCTCACCAGATCTTATAACAGTTCAAAAATAATCCAATGTCTAGTAGGATTAAAGAGCAAACTAACAATTAATCTAATCTAAATCTAAATCCGCTATTTTTCGAACTAGTTGGATTTCAGTCAGCAACTAGTAAATTTCAGAAAAGTGTAATATTTTCCGTTTCAAGCACATAAACCAACATTTGAATGTACATACATACATACAAGTGGTATATAAATATGCATATAATTAATATTCAAAACGATCGGCTGATAAAGTCATTTTGTTATTATTATTTGTTCAAGCGAATTAATTACTTTGCAAATGAGTTGCTAATACTTTTACAGTTATCTATATTTACTTTAACAATCTTTCTGCAGGGATGCTTTTTCTTATCAAGTTTGTAAATATGTACATATGTATGTAGTTGGTATTTTCCTATGGGGTGGTCTCATAAATGTCTGTTCACTTGTTTTTTCTGTTAAACACATACTCGTATAAAATATAATAACACTTTGGTAATCAGTTTAAGGTTAAAAAACTCGAAGAACTAACTTCAAAATACGATTTTTTATGTTATACATACATACATACATATCTGAATTCTATGTAGTTATTATCAACTAAGTCTATTTACTTTCTATTTATTTATAAGCGTTATCTAATTGTGTCAACTGCCAAACATGCCAAATATGTAGTATTTGATAATATTTCGAAATGCCGAAGAGCAAGAGGAGCGCATCGTTTTTGTGGGGAATACCAACGGCATAACTAAAACAAAAAATAAAATTAGGTGCGCATTTTCAAGCTTATCACGAACTTTTTCTGAACATATGTATGCACATAATTCCTGAATTTGTCACCGAAAGCTGTTCTAAGCATTCATACTGTATTATACCCTGAACAGGGTATATTAAGTATGTCACGAAGTTTGTAACACCCAGAAGGAAGCGTCGGAGGCCCTATAAAGTATATATATAAATGATCAGTATGTTGAACTGAGTCGATTTAGCCATGTCCGTCTGTATATATACGAACTAGTCCTTCAGTTTTTAAGATATCGTTTTGATATTTTGCAGATGTTATTTTCTCTTCAAGAAGCTGCTCATATGTCGGAACTGCCGATATCGGACCACTATATCATATAGCTGCCATACAAACTGAACGATCGGAATCAAGAGCTTGTATGGAAAACTTCCGCATTTTACTACATATCTTCACGAAATTTGGTGTGAGTTATTGCTCATAGAAATAATTTAATCACTGAAAAAATTGTTCAGATCGGTTCACTATAGCATATAGCTGCCATACAAACTGAACGATCGGAATCAATGACTTGTATGGAAAACTTTTCTTTTTTTACTTACTTTTTCTTACGTCTTTAGATAGTCACTAAAAGAAATGCACCTGTGAAGGGTATATTAGCTTCGGTACAGCCGAAGTTAACGTTTTTTCTTGTTATTTCTGGTTTAACAAAATTCTGACAACTATGTATATAAATAAAATGCTATAAAATTACAAAAATGCCAGACATTCATCACGTACAACTTGTGCAATGCTATGCAATTTATTCGTTGTCTAAAATTAATTTTGTTGTTATATTATTGAATATTTTTGCGTTGATATAATAATATTTTTAATTCTTTGCAAATTTGTGACTAAGAAATACGTACACGAAAATCCAAATTTGATAATTTAATAAATTATAATTAATTTAGTACTACATTTCATTCATCTTCTTTTATTATTACTTTCTTTACTTACTTACTTTTTATTATTACTTTCTTTATCAATTTTTATAATTTTTTCTTTGCTATGCAAATTAAATATAATTAAACTGCTCTATCTACCTTTATACATTTGTATAGACTTTTTTCTTGTTATATTATCTTCATTTGTTCTAATTGCTTTCTTTTGCATTTGAATTTAAGCTTAACGTCTGCCTTCCTTATACATAAATATTTTTCGCTTCCATATTATTTAATGTAAAGTCTATGTTTATATTTGCATTTCACCTTTAACCTGTCGTGAGTTTTTGCGCTCTCACATTTTCTTTCATCTCTCTCAGACATTTCTCACATTTCATTCGCTTATCACTTTTATTAATAATATTAATTCTGCTTAACTCGTTTCGTTGAAAGGTCGTCAAGTACATCTGTATGCAAATTTTCACTGCACTATGAATGACATTTAGTAGTAAACGAAAGCCTTTTGTTGGTACTATATAATACTCGGTGCGAGATTTGCTGATATGACGAAATATTAGACACAATTTCATTTGAATTAAATAATTTGCAGTTTTTTTTTGAGCGATCAAGCAAGATGATTCAATAATCGCGATTAAATTAAATTATTGCATATATTTTAGACTGAGAATAGCAAATATTTGCTCTAGCTCTATAATACATATTATTAATCACATGTTAGTTACAGACAATTTTTGTATAAATTTTTTAATGTAGTTGAATTTATTTACATTTTAGATAAATGGTTAAGATTTTAAAAATCTGGAGCCACAGATATTTAAAGTGAAAGTACATTCGATGCCATTATGTATGGAACTCGATTTATTTTGCATAATAAGATACTGAATTCAATTTTCGACGGTTTTCAATCATGAATCGGTCGATATTCCTACAATTTTACGTTAGATATTCGTACGAAGTTCATAGACATGACGTAGTCCCACCGGAAATAGTCTAACGGCGTCAAATCGCACGACCGAGGCGGCCAATTCGACACTGACTGAGCGATTGTGACATTCGCTGTGTGGCTTGTGGCGCCGTCCTGTTGGAACCACATATTGTCCAACTCCATCAACTCATTCAATTCGTGCCAAAAATATTCGTTTATCATTGAGCGGTAGCGATTCCCAACCACAGTAACGTGCTGGTCTTGGTCATTACGGAAGGAGTACGGCATAATGACACCTCCGGCACGTAAATCGCATCAAACCATAATTTTTTCAGGATGTAATGGTGACTCCTCGGTTTATTTATGGTCCCTTAAACATTGGCAACGGCGAATACCGCAGACGATGGAATAATGAGCTGTATGTGTTATTCGAATAAAAAGACAGCGGCTACGCTGGCTATGTCATGTTGTTCGAATGGATGAAAGTGCTCCAGCTCTGAAAGTATTCGATGCAGTACCCGCTAGTGGAAGCCCAGGAAGAGGGAGACCTCCACTTCGATGGAAGGACCAGGTGGAGAGGGACCTGGCTTCGCTTGGTATAATCAATTGGCGCCAAACTGCCAGAAGGAGGGATACGTGGCGCGCTGTTGTGGACTCGGCTATAATCGCGTAAGCGGTGTCTACGCCAATCAGTACTTGTAAATTGCTGCCTGATCGATAACGCATATTTTGCTTATTGACGAAGCCATTCAGCCAGAAATGAGCTTCATCGCTATGTAGGACGTGGCGTTCTTAAAGTTGAGGCTCCGAATTTCGGTAGTATATTTTAATAATTTTGACTCTTTTTGGGTCGTATATCCTTCCATGATGAAATGGGAAATGTCAAAAGAGCGGCGAAAATATGACTTCGTTTGCTGTCCCTATCGGTCTACTTTTGCAGCTACCCTATTGAAAAACCTTTCAGTTAAAACTGCTAAATTAAATTTTTATTTTTGTAGATATTTATAACCAGTACAATGAAGTCCCGCTTATACTACATTCAATAAAGTACCAGAATTATGTAGCAGAACATTTAAAATGACAAAACGGATTTGTACAACAAATTCATAGACTTTGAGACTTCATCCCAATTGCATGTCAATTTATATAAACTAATCCTGCCGTTAAAACAAAAATTTCAGCTGGCAAACGCTCATTTTTTTGCGAAATTGCTACATATCAGTGATGCGCAAATCTTTTCCTACAAAAAGATAAAGAAAAACACGCACAAACAGGCAGATTGTGGAAAGCAAGGGTGAAGATAAATTATATGAAATTTGCGTTGCTGAGATTTTCAAATGTCAAAACGACGCAATCGCAATTGTTTAATTTATTTGCTTAGACTTTGTGTCTTTTATGCGCGTTATTACATACCTAAATACATACATATGTACATACACGTGTATGCCATTGTTTTGGTTTTTGATTTTTGCAACCGCTATGGCGTATGAGCAACATTCAATTTAAATTTGTTACGCGCGCAATTTGCGAGAATGACGAAGTCGACGGAAAAAGTATTTGTAAATAGCGTCTATTATAACGTGGGTCGGTCAATGTCGTCGACACTTGTGGGTCTATGTGATAGTGGTGGTAGTAGCCACACAGACAACACTAATATACAATATATTTTGTCAAATTTGTTGTAGTTGTTATTATTGTTGGATGATGAGCACTTTTTATTTTTAACATGCATTTTATATGCGCATCATTCAAGAGTTTGCCGACGTGACCGGTGGATTTGTACACATTCGCTTTCATATGTAAAGATATGTATATACATATAATGCTACTTGACTTAGTATTTGTGCGTTGATTTGTGCGCGTGTTGCAAATCAACTGCAGCCGGCATTTTTGTGCTATTTATGCGCACAGCTCGTTTATTTGTTTACCTATTATTATTATTATTTCTTACATATATTATAAATGTGTATATCTCTAGAAACGTGTATCCGCTTCCATTGTGTGCTTCGCGTTTCTTGTGCTGCAGCGCGCGTTCTTCTTCTTTCCCTCTTAATCATAATTTACTTTTTGCCTCTAGGTACTTCATTTGCAGACAGCCTCCATTTATTATCTGTCAAGGGTAGTAACACAATTTGCCAGTACTGTCTTCATATAGCAGCTGCTGCAGTAGCAAAAAATATATATTTTTTTTAAAGACCAACAACATTTTAGAGGTCATCTTGTTTGCAGCTGCCTTCGCATTGTATTGTAACCCTTTTTTCAATGTCAGCAGCATTAAAATTATTGAATTTCTGCAAATTATTTTTGACATATTTATTTTTCTTGTATTTAAAATGGATTTTTTTTATGTGTTTATATACATATGTATAAGACATTGATTCTTGTGTTTTTAGCTTAAAATAAATGACAAAAGTAATCAATTTTATGTATGACAACATTGAGTAATTTAAAAAATTGCTGTAACCAAAGAACTGGTGTGTCTATTTCAGAAAATAAACCCAACTTCGAACGCAAACATTTTCAACTTATGACTTATAAGCTATTAAAAGAAATTAGATTTTCAAAAAATATTCCAATCGTCGTCTAGCTGTCTCACACTAGGCATTTCAACACTAATTGTGATCGTGTGACTGAATTGAATGCATCGGAACTCACTGTACACAGTTGAACAGTCTGTTATCTGTGCTACTACATTACATGTTCATATGGAATGCGTGCTGTTTTAGTATTTGCAAAAATAAATACCTTGGTATATACAGCTGTGTTCAAAATAATAATAGTGCTAAGAAGTCAATATCGGAATTAAAATTTTATTAATTTTTTTCTGTGTTGAAATTGAGTATGAACATAACAGAAACATTAATTTTATTTTTATTAATATACTAGCTGACCCGGCGAACTTTGTACCGCCTAACAGTCAATGAATGTAGTGTTACAGATAAGCAGAACTTTATGATTTTTTGAAAGCAATACAATGAATACATATAATATTTATAGCGGCACGGTACGTGCTTCGCTACGTATAAAGTGAAATATAAAATATAACTAATTTATAAAAAAAAATATATTTAATTATGTGCTAGCTATCCAAAACATTTGGATAAACAATATTTTTTGTTTTTCCATTTTGATCATGAATAAACAAACGGCTGGGGGTACCGACTCTGGAACAGGCAACAAAAAGTTGTCCATGTGAAAAACATGATTCCTCCAAATTCACACCACAAACCTTAAGTGTTTGCCCTTGAGCTTTGTTGATAGACATCGCAAATGATAAACGCACAGGATATTGTAATCGTTTGAACTTAAATGGCATATCAGTTGGAATCATAGGGATACGCGGTATTAAACAAACTTCTCCTTTTGATTTACCAGTTAAGATCGTAGCTCCAATCAAATTTGGCAATAAATTTTTCACTGCCAATCTGGTGCCATTACACAGTTTTGGTGGATTAATATTTCGCAATAATTCCACTTTCAGATTCAAGCAATGTGGTGGCATACCAGCCGGTTCTAATGAATTTAAAAATTCAGTTGGATAATTCATTGCTTCATTGCCATGTTTTGGCCTAGTTGGAAATTCGCTTTGCGCTATATTTATTTTTTTCACAAATTCACACAAACTTCAATAATTATTAAAAAAAAATAATATAATAACTAATAATTTTGCACCGCGGTAATTTCGGACACTACTGAACGTATGGGGCCAAAGAAAACGCTCCGGCGATGTTTACACTCCAATGTCATATATTCTCCTAATTTGAATTTTCTTAATGCTAAGAGTCAAAGTTCTATATACCTACAAAAAACAAAATATTCATGTATTTCTTTATGCAAAATAAATGCACCGTAATATAGTTCGATGTCTTTTCAAAGCCTACTTTGTTTGTCGATCTGCCTGCTACATACATACCTACATGTTGATATAAATATAATGCAGTAAGTTTGTAGGTGGGAATAATAAGTATGGTAGTTAAGACGAAAGTTCATAAATTTTGAGAGCGAAAAAGCGTAGCTAAGTAGGGAACAAATCGTTTAGTAATTTATTAAACTATTATTGATGTACATATGTATGCTAATATGAGCGCTTTTCAGCTTTCCAAGTAGGTACGAGTTAAATAAACAAAAATGTAACATATGTGTGGTGAATTTTTTGAAACATTTTGGTATTGTATTTGTGTATTGTACAAACACATCCTAGGGTTACCCGGGTCCACGTTTTGGCCTATTTCTCTAGACCCTGGTATCCGATTGATTGCCTGCTACATACGTACCTACATGTGTGGTGAAATTTTTGAAACATTTTGGCCGATATCTCGAGACCCTAGTCACGGAGCGGCATCAAAAATACTCTATACTATAGAAATCATCAACAGCTTCCATTTGCTACCCATATTGTACAAACACATCCTAGGGTTACCCGGGTCCAAGTTTTGGCCTATTTCTCGAGACCCTGGTATCCGATTGATTGCCTGCTACATACGTACCTACATGTGTGGTGAAATTTTTGAAACATTTTGGCCGATATCTCGAGACCCTAGTCACGGAGCGGCATCAAAAATACTCTACACTATAGAAATCATCAACAGCTTCCATTTGCTACCCATATTGTACAAACACATCCTAGGGTTACCCGGGTCCACGTTTTCGCCTATTTCTCGAGACCCTGGTATCCGATTGATTGCCAATTGATTGCCTGGTATCCGATTGATTGCCTGCTACATACATACCTACATGTGTGGTGAAATTTTTGAAACATTTTGGCCGATATCTCGAGACCCTAGTCACGGAGCGTCATCAAAAATACTCTATCCTATAGATATCATCAACAGCTTCCATTTGCTACCCATATTGAACAAACACATCCTAGGGTTACCAGGGTCCACGTTTTGGCCAATTTCTCGAGACCCTGGTATCCGATTCTTAAAATTTCAAAACACAAACCATCTACTGAATAGTCCAAGCAAAGCCTAAAAATTTGGTTTGGATAGGTGAGCCCGTTCTTGAGTTATAAGATTACCAAGGAAATGTAACTTCTTTTTATATATATAGATAACCGCAAAATTTTTCAAAAAAATAGTTGTATTTCACATCTGATTTACAAAAGTATCTGAAACTAAAATTTATGTATAGATACAAAGAAATGGGGTTCATTATTTGGTTGAAAAGTCCCTATTGTATAAAACTCCCTTACAGGGACGCGGCATAGAGTTGATTAGGCCTTCGTAACGGGTTTTTTAGGTATTTCTTCCCAATAATCCTTCACTATTCCCCAAAGTTCACGATTATCGCTTTTCTGAATATCACCCCATAGGTTCTTTATGGAACTGAGGTCGGACCATTGCGCAGACCAAGGCATGACCTGAATCGCTTTGATACGAAACCACTACTTAACTAGCCGACTTGTATGCTTCGGGTCATTATGCTGCTGGCAGACCTATTTCAGCGGCATTTCGTATACAATATAAGGTAAAATTGTGCTATTCAAAATATCAACGTAGACATATTGATCCATGACAGTGTAGATACGATATATGGGCATAGCACCATAAAAATAAAGGCAAGCCTAAACTAATATTTTTGACCCTCCAGGTTTTACCGTTATCGTAGTGTGTCTAGGGTGGTATTCAGTCTTCGGTGGACGATGCACATACTGTCGTGATCTTGTGCCTCTAAAAATAACGACTTTACTTTCATCTGTCCATAATATATTTCGTCTCTTTTCAATTTCAATGATAAGACTCTACTAATTTGAACACAACTGTACATATAAATATGGATGAATATTAATTAAACATAATAACTATAGAAAGTGTAACTAATTCTGATTGTAACTAGTATGTAATAATTTTGATAAATTCAATCACTATTAACAAAATAATTCGAGTTTGTAAGGCAATTAAATAAACTTTATTTTTTTTAATTGCACCAGTTGGTTTATCTCCCCATTCTTATCCATCCTTTCTATCTCCAATATTTGAACGTTTTTCTATACATGTTCGTATCTATCTACAGCTACAGTAAGCACATTTTATATTTTGAAATTATATTTCCTACCCGAAAAAACAGTAAATCTAACAAATTTACGCGAAATTGCTTACTGGGTTGCATAAATTACTTAATATCAAATAATTGCACAGCGTTTTTTTTAGCACATATTCTCACGTTTTCAGTTTCGAAGAAAGAATGCAAATTAAAAAACCGAATTAATAAGGCTTGACTATGTGAAAATTACATTTGGTATAATTATAGGGTGTGCATTTAGGCGTTATAGCCTGTAGCTAACAAAAGTCGTGTTTAGAAAACTATGCGCAATTTAAAAAGCTGCGAAGTTGTAAATTATAAACTTTTAAATTATTTGATGTATAATATAAAGTAAATAATGCATGAAAATACAAAATAAATCATTAGAATTATAATAACAGTGTATAATGACAGTTATCTTCAACGGTGATCATTGTAACTGATCTCAGCAATTCAAACGCCACATTGATCACGTTTAACTGTTATCCGCTGTGGAATTGTGTCATACCATTTCATCAACTGACAACGCCACAGTCACAATGTGTAACTGTATGCTTGTTTGTATACATTTTATGCATCTGCTCTATTGCAAATCTAACTGAAATGTAGCCATAAAAATTTTATACTGCGAAATTAGTACGATAAAAGTGTAATAAGCATATGTGCATATTTTCATATATACTATAAATGTAATTTTGTATTTTTTTTTTGTAAATTTCTTGTCATCTAAATAGTTGCATGTGCATTTGAGTGTAATAGTCACATTGCAATGCATACGTGATTGTGATCAGTTGATTGGAAAATCTACTTATATGTGTACAGTTTTCCATATATCGCACGTTCGAGTGATCACGCAGTCTGGATGTTGATTTGATCAAACATTTAAGGGTACATTTTACTATTAACCACATGCGACGTCAAATCATTTTAAGCTTATCGAAGTAACAATTTTGTATCTTTATTGACGTGTTGTCAAATATTACTGTGCCAAGCAGATCCTAAGCCAGCTTGCTATGAGAAGTGTGCTTTCTAATAATTTTCAAATATAGAATACGTTTGCTCTATTTGAAAATAAAGGGGTTTTCAATAAGAGCGCAACAAAAAATGTTTAAATAAAACAAAACAGTTTGGGATATCAATAAAATTCTTTATTTCAGTGAAAGTACATTCGATGCCATTGGCCACCACGAGCACGCTTGCAGAAGTCTTCGACGGTTTTCAATCATAAATTGACCTATACTTCTGTAATTTCACGTTCGATATTCGTACGAAGTTCATCAATAGTCGCTGGCATAGACCATAGACTTGACCCACAGGAAATAGTCTAACGGCGTCAAATCGCACGACCGAGACGGCCAATTGGCTGGTCCATTTCGTGAGATAGCACGTTCACCAAACTTGGTTTTCAATAAATCGATTGTGACATTCGCTGTGTAGCTTGTGGCACCTTCCTGCTGGAACCACATATTATCCAAGTCCATATCATCTAATTCGGTCCACAAATATTCGATTATCATTGAGTGGTAGCGATTCCCATTCACAGTAACGTGCCGATCTTGTTCATCAACGAAGAAGTACGACCCAATGACGCCGCCGGCCCAAAAACGGTACCAAACCGTAATTTTTTCGGGATGAAATGGTGACTCATGTAGTACGTGTGGATTGCTGCCTGACCAATAACGCATATTTTGCTTATTGACACAGCCATTTAGGCAGAAATGTGTTAAAGCTGAGACCACTGACTCCGAATTTCGGTAGTAAATTTTAATAATTTCGACTCGTCGTTGGATGGTATATTTTTTCATGATGAAATGGCAAATTTTACTGAAGAGAAATGTCAAAAGAACGAGAAAAATATGGCGTCATTTGCTGTCTCTATCGGTCTACTTTTGTAGCGTCCCTTTTGAAAATTCCTTTAGCTTCTTCAATGATTAAGCTACTTCAAGTCATTTTCCTTCATCGCTTTAATACGTAAGCCTTTGCTATTTAGTTAATTCATTTAACACTTTGTAACACACCCATTTCTCATTAATTTCTATGATGTCTCAAGTGTATGTCTGGCCATGGTTTCCATGGCGTCCAATGTGATTATTGTGCGCCAACATCTGTCCCACACTCCAACGCATTGCAACTTACCAAATAGGGGGGCTGCAGACATTTCATATTTTTCTCACTCGCCGCGTAAGTAGTTGCCATAGTCAAAAGCTATAATGAAGGAGCTAATGTAATAGAAGACACTGTGAGATTAAACAAGTATAATATATGTACATACATCGCATGAGCACATCTATTTGTCAGTAAGCTGTTAAGCTTTGCCACCACATACTCGTTGTACATCCATACATACACATTGAGGCGTAAGCTCGCCGGTTTTGCACCACATATGGATCGACAATGGCGTGACAGCATGTCTATCAAGCGGCTTGTCAAACAGCTAGCGCTCCCAGGCCTTTGATGCCATTTTTGTTTACATTCACATACATTCCTCTTTTTATTGTTTTGTATTTTTGCGCGTTTCATATTATTAATACTCGTACATAGACCCACGTGCATACATATGTATATATTTTGGTTACGCTTGGTTGCTATTCTGTACTTCACCCATTGCAAACCCTTCAATCAGTTAATGGTAGGTATGAAACGTTTTCAGTCACACTGTTTTAAAATATGTTAGCATGACTTCAGTACTAGTCGTTTTCGAGTATGTAATGGTTTGAGCGCCTCGTGTCGAGATTTCAGCGCTGGAGCAGCGAGCATATGTTAGATAGTGCATTTCGCTTCGCTATTTATTGCTATAATTAAAATTATAAGGTAATTATTTGCAATTCACGCCGACATTTATATCCGTTATATACACAGTGCTGTGAAATAATTACTTACAATAGCTAATGATGCTGTTAGTTCAGGTATTTTTAGATTGTTGTAGCTGATGCAAGACGCGAATAAAGCTAGCTAGTTACTCATACTAAACTAATTTATAAGAGCTATTTGATATACAGTTATTACATACAAAATACCGTAAGAAAAATGTCTGCCCGTTAGGAGAGTTTATAGAATGCACCAATGTTTCATTTAACAACCCAAACAGGGTGTAAATAAATAAATAAATTACATAAAAACAAGAAAAAACGTTAACTTCGGCTGTACCGAAGCTAATATACCCTTCACAGGGGCATTTCTTTAAAAAAAAGAAAACATTTTACTAATCCATGTCAAATTTCGTGAAGCTACCACGTTAAATGCGAAAAATTTTCCATACAAGCCCTTGATTCCTATCGTTCAGTTTGTATGGCAGCTATATGCTATAGTGAACCGATCTGAACAATTTTTTCGGAGATTAAATTATTTCTATCAGCAATAACTCACACCAAATTTCGTGAAGATATGTAGTAAAATGCGGAAGTTTTCCATACAAGCCCGTGATTGCGATCGTTCAGTTTGTATGGCTATATGATATAGTGGTCCGATATCGGCAGTTCCGACAAATGAGCAGCTTCTTGAACAGAAAATAACATCTGCAAAATTTCAAAACGATATCTTAAAAACTGAAGGACTAGTTCGTATAAATACAAACGGACAGACAAGATGGCTAAATCGACTCAGTTCAACATACTGATCATTTATATATATACTTTATAGGGTCTCCGACGCTTCCTTCTGGGTGTTACAAACATCGTGACAAACTTAATATACCCTGTCTGTTCAGGGTATAAAAATAAGGTTATGTTTGCGAAATGTCAAATACAGTATCGTGAAGTACTTATTTACCATTTTATATTCTAAAATATTTCCAAGCACATTTTTTCAAATATTTGTAGCTACAAGCAACACTGAGCGAAATCGTGTGGTTTTTATTGCAAGACTTGCTTATTATTAAATTAAGTTTGCAATAAATATGGCAACGCACATTCTTCTCAATGTAGGCAACAAAGTGTAGCCCAGGCTTAAATTGTGACATCCGCTGACCCATAACGCACATTGCATTGTGTCATACGTAAATAAATTTCAATTTAAAATCGCAAACATTTAAATGCTAAATTTATAAAACTGCGCTAAATGCTTAAAATAAATGCACTGGAAAATAGCACAACTAAAAATACTGGACACGCACAAAGCATCAGCGCCGGCAACAAAGCAGCGATTTGGGTCTACATTTAATTGACTGAATGCCGGGGGAAAGACATGAGTACATAAATACTCGTATAAAGTAGATTCTTATGTTCAGCGGATGCATCGTTGTCTGGCAAATGAATTGTGTTGTGTGCTGGATCGCCGGGGTGATCGCCGTGCTTTTGTGTGGCATTGAGTTTTGTGCAAAAGTTACTGCACTCTTGGCTCACGCCGTACAAAACAACACTTGAGATAACAATACACAGGCGATATATTATATGGAGGCTTGTATTTAAAATATACTCCACATATGTATGTACATATATGGTACAGTAAATGATATGCATTACTAGTAGTTGTTTAACTTAATGGAAGTGATTTTGTTTTATGCACTCTGTGGGTACGTAGTAAACATTCGCACACACTTCGGAAGCAAAAAATTGCTTTAACTATTGTGTTTTTGCCATATGCAACCGCGCGAAACGTATGTAGATAAAGACTGCTGTTTTATTACCAACTGTATAGGACGACCACGCCAGTGTGTTGTAACTCTGTAGCTTGTCAACGCAGCTTTTGTGCATGCGCAATTAGCGTGACATTCTGTAAAACTAAAGGTTGTATTTATGCACATATGTACATATGTATGGAAATGCATCCTATTATTGCCGATTTTGTTCGCTCTTAAGCGCAGTTGTTGTCCTTGACGCCACGATCGCTTATACAATCGACCAACGACTGTTTTGCTGTTAAGCTTTTTTCAAAATCATTCATATGTAAAAAGCTATAGAATTATTAATTTATACGTAGTTTTACTCGCCCACCTTGTTTTTCTTGTGTTACTTGTTTTTTAAACAGTATTTTGCTGCTTTGCTGGACTTTAACACATTAAAGCGAATATCATTTATAATAAAAATTTAATTGAAATATGTTAAGGGGTTGGGGTAGCCAGAATTAAAAAAAATCTTTTTTTTTTCATTAGCGTTAAGGTTAATGTCTTAAATATATTCTCTGAACATTTTAAGTTAATCCGTTAATTTTTTTTAGGATTATTCGACAAATAACAAAGACACTTGGGCACTTCAAAACGCTCGGGTGAAACTTTAAATGAGTTTTTCTCAAAACTATGTTTTTTGAACCGGTGACAACGGCAACACAGTAGATTTTAATCAAATTTATACAGCTTTTAGAATACATAATAATCCTGGACCTGAGCGAAGCTTTTTTGTTTTATTCAAATTTTTTGATTTTTTAAGACCAATTATTTCTTAATTTTTTCCCGAAAATCTAGAAAACAAAATTCCTCAGGCCGCCATTTTAAGTTAAAAAAAATTAAATTAAAAAGGATTATCTTTTTACCAAATTAATTTTTCATATTCGATTGATTTTAGATTAATTTTCCAAGGACTTATGATTGCCACCGCAAGAACCTTTTTTTTGGAACTAGGTCAACACAAACAGCTATATTTTTGGAAATTATAAATTATATATTTTCATATTTACGTGACATCAAGTCGAAACATTGTGTAATAATGCCATATTATTACTTTTGTAAAATATCCTGCTTTAATAGCAAAAAAAAAACTGAAAATTCTAATTTTTTGTTGTCTCTGACTACACCTAACCTCTTAATTTAAATTTGTTGTACAAATTATTTAAGAAAAAAAATTACTTTAAATCTCTACTTTATTTTGAAATATTGATTTTATTGACTTATTTTTTACGATTAATGTAACAACAGATAATTCAGCTAAATTGCAAATATTTGTAAATTAAAACCAACTTTGGTCTAACATTTTCAACAAAATAAAAAAATTCAAATAACCAGTACAGTGTGATCTAAGCATTATAAAATTTTATTCGACATAAATTTGAATTGTTATTAGTCATAGAGACATATTCATCAACTCTTAATCACTACCATAAATCATGTTAATTAATTAGCTTGCTTACAAACTTGGTAATATTAGTTTGTCGCAGAAGCAATAACGACTAGTTTACGCTATGACATATTTTATGTAATAAAACTAAATATATTGTCAATTGTTCGATGCTATTGCTAACTTGTTAGTCAATATTTTAAATCTATATTATATATAAAAATAAAAAAAAATATATTTTTCGAAGTCTTCAGACATAACTCCATCAGAATACTGCTCAAAACTGTTTCAAGATTGTTTCCTGTGTAAATTTTATACTAGTACGCTTCACTTTCCATAACCTCTTTTTTTTAAACATTGCCCTTCACTTAATTCGCACTTATTTAGTGGTCATTAAACTTGTTATCGTCGTTATCGCCAAGCGTCATAACAGTGCAAAAAATACATTTAAGTAAAATATATAACTAAATTAACACGACTGCCAGCGTCAGCTGATACGAAATTGCACCCAACAATTCGCGTATACAGTCAGGTGTGGAAAGCGTAATTGTTATTTATTTACAAAGCGTATATCAGTTTGCAGCGAAAACATGTGCACCACTTATCTACTAAAGTATAATTGCATACAATAAAGCTGAAACGTTGAAATTCAAATCATAGCTACCTACGCAGTTGCGTTTGATAACAATGAATCAGCGTGTATTATATCTTTCGCTGGCCGGTGTATTATATCTTTAACCCATTTAAGGTGTGATTTAAAGTATTTGCACGTGATTAAAAAGTTTATAGAGATTGTTGGCTACCGCATTTCTAATGAATTCAAATTCTTTCAAAATTATTGAAATTATGAATTATTGAAGTCAACCCTGAAAAAAAAACTATTTTATTGCTCAAAAAGTGGCATCATCAATATGTCAGTTTGCTTTTAGGTAGCAAAATATATTTTTTACTGCAACTGCCACCTTATTATAAGGGTGTGTAAAGGAGTGTACATTTCTTTATTTATTTTTTTTATTGCAAATTAAAATAAATTTTCAATTGTAGTGAGGTGTGCCATTTTTTACACTTAAAATCGATTATTTATGGTTTTCTTTACGCTTATACAATGAGTGTAATGTCATCAACATTTAGCTGCGCTTCGTACAGTGTCCTTGGTTTCATACAGACAATAATGTGATTAGCTCTGTCTTGATTGCAATAGAAAGTGTGTAAAGTAAGACTGTTTCCGCTGCGTTAGACAGCAACACTAATGCCCAACGTCGCCAACTGTTTCGCCTGTCTCCGCAAGCCTTCCTGTCTGATTACCTATGTATGTGACTCCTTTGGCTTGTTCACTGACAATCGACATTGAAATTTTTATTTAATGACAACCGGAGACAGGAGCCATTAAGTGTCTGTCTCCTTTATTAATACGTTTGTATGCGTGTGTATATAGTTGTTTGAGGTTTTTGACCGCAATTTGTCATTTTATTTAACATTTTTGTACTTTTGTACCACTATACACACCTATTTTACTCAACTTAATTTCGGATTTTATTTGCTAATCTTTATTGTTTGTTTATTTTACATATTTGCAGTTATCATTCGCTTCTGTGTAATCAAAAGTTGTATTTGTTATTGCATTTGTATATATTTTCATGCAAAATTATTGTTTGTTTACTGTTTGTCTGGCATTACTTCGCTATTGACTGTTTCTTAGTTACTTTATACATATTTAAGAATGTATATAATTAAACTAGTAGTTCTTAGTCTAGAATATCAGCTGATCTGTGTTTACACATGCGTATAAAATAGGTTCTTACACCTTAAGCGGTTAGGTGTAGTCAGAGGCGCGAAAAAATTAGAATTTTCAGTATTTTTTTTTCAATGTTTTGATTTGAAGTCACGAAAATTTGAAAAAAAATATAATTTCCAACGTTATAGTTGTTTGTGTTGACCCAGTTCCCAAAAAATGTCCTTACGATGACAATTATAAGTCTTTGGAGATTCAACTAAAATCAATCGGATAGAAAAATTAGTTTACAATTAGATAATCCTTTTTAATTTTAAATTATTAGGCCTACAACTTTGCTTCCGCCGTTTTTTTTTGTAAATTTAAGTTTTTTTTGTATAAAAACGGTTAGAAATGTCGCTGATAAATTTCTTTCTTGGAATTAAAAAAATAAAAGCAAAATTTCCCGCAAATGTCGAGAATTCGGCTCAAAAGTGACATTTTCAATTGAGAATAAGTTTGGGATGCAAACAGATCTTACAAATATTTTTTTGGGTTAATGTTGACACAAATGTCCAAGATCGATATAAAACGATTTAATCGATCAGTGCTTGATCCTACAGACATCTACTGGAAAAAGGCGGAAGCAATGATGTTGACCTAATACTTTTTTTTTATAAAATTAGCAAAATGGTGGTCTCAGGAATTTTTTTTATAGATTTTCGGGAAAAAAATCAAGAGTTAAAAAATCGAAATTTTTGAAAACACAAAAAGATCAGACCCAGGATTATTATGTATTCTAACAGCTGTATGAATTTTATTAAAAACTGCTGAGCGGTTGTCAAGTTACAGTTGTCACCGGTTCAATAAACCTAGTTTTAAGAAAAACGCATTTAAAGTTTCACACTAGCGTTTTGGAGAGCCCGAGCGCTCTTTCTTATTTGTCGAATAACTCGAAAAGTAATTAACGGATCAATTTCAAATTTTCAGAGAATATTTATAAGATATTATAAAAAAAATGATTTTTTGACCCTTCATGGTTGTCGAGTTCATATCTGCTTGTGAGCTATTAGCCCAATGGAAGATTCCAAATTTTAGACGCCACTTACATATGGATTTAATGCGGCATATTATATTGACAGAAATAGACTTGTAGGTTACCCAATTTATAATAATTAAATTAATTAATAATATATATAATAATATTGTAGTATTTAGTTTCGTAATTTTATAAATACTCTCTTCATTGCTATAAATACTATCTTACTGGTGCAAATTTTTCGCTTTTTCCTTGTTTCTCTTTTCATGAATTAAATTCTTGGCATTATTATAAATTTATAGTACGTTCGTATCTCGCACATTGCAAGTCGATAAAAGCTCGCGTTTGTTTACGTTTTCTATAGATACAATGAATGTATGTATGTATGTATGTATGTATGTATGTAGATATTTAATACCATTCATTAATTTTTTTGGGGAGGTGGGCGTGGCCCCGCCCCCTACTAAGTTTTTTGTACATATCTCGCCAATAGAGCTATATAAACCAAACTTTCTGCACACAGTCCAAAAATGACAGAAATCGGATAATAACCACGCCCCCCCTCCCATACAAAAGCTAGGTTGAAAATTACTAAAAGTGGGTTAACTCACTAACGAAAAACGTCAGAAACACTAAATTTCACATAAGGAATGGCAGATGGAAGCTGCACTCAGATTTTTTTACAAAATGGAAAATGGGCGTGGCGTCGTCCACTTATGGGTCAAAAACCATACCTCAGGAACTACTCGACCGATTTCAATGAAACTTGGTTTGTAATAGTTTCCTTACATCCTAATGATATGTTGTGAAAATAGGCCAAATCCCTTCACAACCACGCCTACTTCCTATATACCAGAACTTTGAAGACAATCTGAATTGTTTACATTACAATATATAAAGTAAGCACTAGTGAAGATATCGGTGCAGAACTTTGCTCAAATACTGCATTTATAGTGTGGCAACCCCATTCTAAAAATCGCCGAAACTGCCAAAAGGAGAGATGCGTGGGGCGCTGTTGTGGACTCGGCTATAACCGCGTAAGGGGTGGCTACGCCAGTCAAGAAGAAGAAGAAGAATATATATAATAATTATTCAGTATTAAGTTTCGTAATTTTATAAATACTCTCTTCATTGCTATAAATACTATCTTACTGGTGCAAATTTTTCGCTTTTTTCCTTGTTTCTCTTTTCATGAATTAAATTCTTGGCATTATTATAAATTTATAGTACGTTCGTATCTCGCACATTGCAAGTCGATAAAAGCTCGCGTTTGTTTACGTTTTCTATAGATACAATGAATGTATGTATGTATGTTTGTAGATATTTAATGCCATTCATTTTATATGCAATTGCGTCTTTTATTTTTCAATATGAGTGATTTTCAAACATTTGTACTCATTTATTTGAGCGAATGAGTATATTTGCTGAGTACTAGTATTTAAACTGCATATATTTTATTGTTTACTATATTACATACATATCTACATATATTTACATATTTTTCTCTATGTGCAAGTGCTACTACTTTGCAGTTTGCTTTTAATATTATTTTCCACCTTTGTTGCTGTTGCCGAACCACTACCTCCACGCCAATTTGTGTACCTGCGTGAATATAAGTTAGTCATCCTGTTTGTTTGTTGGTCGTCGGTCAGCTGTTGTTAATTCTCTTTGTTATTTATGTAGCAAACAAAAACAATTTTATTGTGATTGTATATGCGAGCAGTCTTGAGTCGTTACGATAAGCACGCCTGCTGTTGGGGAAAGAGTGTCTTCATTGGAGCGTCAGTCAGCAGGCAACAGATAGATACAGTCAGTCTGCCAGTGAATTTATTGCGGTGCAGCTGGCTATATATATCGTGTAACTGTTTTCGTTGAAATCCATCCACACAAAGAGCACTCGCACTCGCAGTGTTTTTGAGTTTTTCCTATTTACTTGTCTGCAGTTTCTTTGTTTGCTGAAATTTCATTATTTTGTGTTTTTGTTGCTAAATTCGCATTGAATTTGTGCGCATTAACACAAAGGCTGGTTTTAAAAAAGTATTCTAACTATTTTATTGCAATAAATTTGTTTTAAAATGAAATTTAATTTATTTTCATTTTTTTAATAATATTTACAGAATCTTGGATTGAGCTGAGCAGTGCCGCTACAATGGCTGGCGTGAAGAGTCCCGATAGAATCACACCATTGCCTTTCGCAAGTGGCGAAGAATATTTACGTTTGCTGCGCGAGGCGCAACGCGAATCAAATCAATCCAGTCGTGTTGTCTCCCTGGCCAGCTCGCGACGTGATACACCCAGGGATAGGTATGTGCTTAGCATTAATAATTTTAACTATTTTTGTTTTCAAAAACCAATATTTAACTACTTTGCAGCCCGAAATCACCACCAAACAGTCCAAACACCGAACTCACACCTGACGAGGAACTCAAAAATGTCTACATAAATTATTGGAGCAAGGTTTGTGACACTTGTTATAAGTTATAAAAGTAGCAACTTCATTTTGTATGTTTGTTTACACGTTTTAGGATGGCGATAGTCACAAAGACACCGATTGGCTGGATGAATGGAACAGTCGACCGGATCAACAACCACCAAAGTATGTGTGATAATATCAATTTTAAAATTGAAAATACAAATTTTAATTCCTTTTTCTTTAAATTTTTAGAGATTGGAAGTTTGAACATCCACAAAAGAAGAAGAGCTCTGGTTATTCCATACGTTTGACACGTGTAGGCAAGAATTCGCTCTTCTCCAGAGAAATACTATACTCGCTCATACTGTCGAATGTACTATCCTTGCTATTGGGCGCTGGACTTGGGTAAGCAGATTTGTTTTTTTTTTTGTTATATATTATTTAGTGGAAATATGTTTATAATTAATTATGATTTTTGTTTTTTACAGCTTATGGCTCAGCAAACGTGGCATACTCTTGACCCGTGTCGTCATTGACTGAACTGAATGTTAAAGAAAAGTGATCTATATACATACATATTATACTAATTTTATAATTTTAAACGGAGCGTAAAGCAAAAGATAAAGAGGAGCGAAAAAAAATGATACAAAAGCAACATTTAAATATTTGTAATAAATATGAAATTGAAGATTTAAACAAAATACGCAATGTAATTGAAAATTGTTAGGGATGGAGCTAACAGACAATGAAGATAATGCATAAAAAGGAATAAACAACAATAAACAAAACATATTTTCATACCAACAAAACAATAAAGTTGAATTAAAAAGGCGGTGGAGTTATTTATAGCAGATTATACACGTAAAAAATGCACATTTGGGACGGTATCAAGAAGATAAGCAACTCATTTTATTCATTTAATACCGTTCATTTTTATTTGTGTATAACATAAAAAACAATTTGCATACACACACATACTAACGTGTTCTGTTTACATACATGTAAGATGTGTGTGTGGAAGCTATGATAATCATTGCAGTTGTTGATGATGAAAGCGCGAATTACATTTTATATTGCAATGTTTTGAATTTAAAAGAAATTGTATTGTAATTACACACACACATATATATGTATGTGTACGTTGGAAGATACTAGCAAAATTAACGCTGTGTGATTTCATTTAATTGCTTGTCTATTGTCTTTTGTCAGCTGGAACAGTTGGTGGGTTTTGCAAATAAGTTCTTACAAAAGTATTTTACAAATCACACATGCGGCATAAAACTATGTATTTCAAAATAATACAAAAATTGATATACATACAAACAAACCTATTTAAAAATGTACTAACTGAACGAAACGTGCGACACAAGTGTGGGCTCAGGTCTTTTATTATTACATATATATTATCCCGAATTTTTCAAACTTAAAATGCGATTTATTATTCTTACGAAAGTGCTTTGTATTTGCAATTTTTTACAACATTTATTATTATATATATATATATATATATATATATATATATATATCTAACTAAACTATTTTAATGATTTTACGCTGCGAAAACAAAACAATGTGTGTTACAAAGCAAATGCACTAGCAATTAGTATGTAGCATATTTTAGTAGTAAAAATACATACAAATAAATGTGAAACATGAATATTATATGCATATTTGAAAGAATTTCTTAACTTACAAAAACGGTTTTTAATATTTTTAACCAATTGTAGCTGAAAAAATTAAAAAAAAATGTTTGGAACCACAAAAATATTTTTTTTTTCATTTTGTACGCTCACAAAATGTTTGAAACCCCAAAAATAAATATATATTTTTTTCATTTTGTACGCTCCCAATATATGTTGCTCCTTTTACTTTATCTCTCGCTCGCTGGTTTATATGTAGACTTAATTTTTTTAATTATTTTAACAATTAAAATTCATTAAAAACGTATATGTTTTGTATTTATATATATTTGTATGTTTGGTACTCGCTTGAGTCGAGTTTACCAGTACCACCAGAACGCGTTTGTTTTTTCTAGCTTTTAGTGCAAGTATGGCTTGTGGTCATAACCTCAATGTCCTTTTGAATACATATAACTATATTATATATATATATCTATCCAGAATACAAGAAAAACGTTTATAATTTTATTTTTAAAATTAAAACAAATGCAATTGAATTTAATAAAAAAAAATACGAAATTAAAAAAAATAAAAAAAAACTCCTTTCCCTATATACATACATAAAATTCGTACATATAACTAATATATACATACATATATTTATATATTTACATACCTATGTATATGCATAATTATATTATTAAATATATTATAGACATTTTTGATATAATAAAGAAACGACAAATGGAAAACTGTAAAAAATGCAATAAAAATGGCTAAACAATATTTAGAATAAGGGAATTTAATTTATTTGCGTTTTAAATTGTTCGCAACTATTTTGTTAAACATTGTTAAAAATTGTCTGCTTAAAAACTGCTAAATAATACAGTAGATATGCATACACACAAAAACAAACCAAATAGAATTTAAAAAGTTTATTTTATTTTTTTAATTTTTATTTATTTAATTTTTTTTTTAAATTTATTTTATTTTTTTTTAATTTATTTTATTTTTTTTTTAATTTATTTTATTTTTTTTTTAATTTTTATTTATTTTATTTTTTTTTTAATTTATTTTATTTTTTAATTTATCTTACTTTTTTATTTTATTTTTTGTTCTTTTTTCTAAACTAATTGTACTAACATTTACTTTCTCATTTATTTTATTGAAAATCAAATTACAAAACTATGCATAAATTACTAACGCGTCTTAAGGAAAAGTTCATAAGTCTCCAGATCACTCTTAGCGACATTTCGCACAAAATGATAGTCGTTACCACTGACCAAATCTCTTGGCGATACGTATAAATCCTTCTCAGGATCATATTGTGCGCGACCAAGTGTGACAAGAAACTCGTGACGCTGTCGCAAACGAAATTCGCGTGATGAAAGCACTTCCGGAAATTGTATTAACATGTCGTGTGAAAGCTGCATAGTTTCGTGCGCATACGCGAAACGTTCAATGAGCAGATCAGAATCTGAAAAATTATACAATAGTTGTGTGAGCAAGTATATCTAAGAAAAATGCTATCTAATATCTAATACTATCTAATGAAATCCACTCACTCATCATCCATAAACGTGGCTTGTTCAATAGCAAGCATTTGAGTTCGTCCTCATCGAAGCCCATCTCTTCGCGTATACAAAATGTGGACTTGCGTATATGTTCCATACTGTAAGTTATCAGACGTGGTTGTTTCGATGACAAAAATCGCACATCGTCGCCGTTTAAACGAAATTCCTTTTGGAAATAACCTAGACGTTGATCGATGCGTCGCGTTGAGAACATCAACCAGTAGGGGTTACGTGTAAATATACGTAGTCTTTGTTCAGGTAAAAAATTTTTCGATTCCAAATAGTTAACGCGCGTTTGCAAATCATCTAAATCTATTTTGAAAAATAGCGGGTTTTTTGTAATGAATTCACCGAATACATCGGGTGATACGCCTTGATCTTGTAGAAAGTACAGATGTGGTTTCACATCCTTTTCAAAATCTAAACCCAGCACAAATTTCGCCAAACCTTTACGTCTTTCGATGCTATGTAGATCTACGCCAAGTTGTATAAATTGCTGTAACGTAGGCGATTTATTTACGTAAGCGGCTAAATTGAAGGTCGGCACATAATCTTTCTTAGCCTCGCCAATGGCCAATGAATTATCAGCGTCCTCACCGCTAACAGTTTTATTTTCTTTGTGGGTGGCATTGCTAATGTTGGTACTCGCATCTTCTGACTGCACATTTTCAATCTGTCTTAGTTCATCTTTTAAATATTTATGCACTGCCTCCGTAATGCCGGTTTGTGCATGTTTTTCATCTTGTGCCACTTGTGCCAGTGGTTTAGTAGTCTGTTCTTCTTCATCTTTGGAAACCTGTATGTCAGGACGTTGTCTTGATTGACTGCGTAACTCTCTTACAATTCGTGGCGTATTATTTAAAATACTGACATCAGTTTTTGCAACTTTTGTTATAAAACGTAAATTTCTCAAAATTAACATTTTTCTATTTTATCAAAACAATAAACAGCTGATTTTGACGTTTGAAGGACATGTGCGCATATGACTGGGAGTGCACTTGGTGTAATTGCATCACGTCTATTGTAGTGTTGTAAAGAAGATTGTTTATAATTTAACATATAGTTTGACTCATTACTTCATAATTTAGCTGAAATTTAAAAAAATATAAATTAGAATGTAAATTACTTAATCAAAAATATAAAAATTATAAGAAACGAAGCCATTAGCAACACTAGCATTATGACATTTCAAATAGAAATATGTATGTGTGTGTATCTCATGTGTCAAGTGACATTCCAATCAGAAGCGATTGTTGCTCCTCCGTAATTTCATTTCGTTTTGTTGTAATTTTATATTCGGTTTTGTTTTTTAATTTTACGTGTTGGCCCTTTTGCGTTTTACCGATATTCTATTTAAAAATAAATACGTACAAATTGTTAAATAATTACAAATAAAATGGATAAATTACGTCGAGTGCTTAACGGAAATGATTCCACACCGGAGGAGGAGAGTAGCATAATCACACAGGTAAGGTATCATACGCTATGTAAATATAAATATTTTAGTTTATAAACCTAAACCTAGCTAATACAATAAAAATAAAATAGCTAGTGAAGGGCCATAACCATTTTAGTGTAATATGAATATTGAAAAGTTACTGCGAACTGCCTGTTGCAATAGCAGCTGTTGACTCAACAAGTGCAACAAGTGTGCGCAAGTTTAGTAGGAAGAGGAGCTAACGTCATAGTTAATTGTTTTTACTAAGAACATGGCAAATTTAAGTCCCAGGTGCAATATGGAGGGCGTTGTTTGTTTGACGTATTTATAGAAGCAGTGTTTGAATCTATTTTATTGTTTTTATCTCATGCTAATCAATGAAATATTCTGTATTTACATACGTTTCAATGCAGATTAATGAGATGTCAACGCTTAGCTGGTCGACACGCATCAAAGGCTTTTGCATTTGCTTCGTAGTTGGCATCTTACTGTCGTTTCTCGGTTCGCTGGCCCTATTTCTGCACCGAGGTATTGTAGTGTTTGCGGTCTTTTATACGCTCGGTAATGTAATATCAATGGCTAGGTATGTAATCCACAAATCATTTACGCTCTAAATGCAATTTGACAAGTACATATATGATGCTTAATCACAACATTTTTATTACAGTACTTGCTTTCTTATGGGCCCAGTTAATCAGATTAAAAAAATGTTCTCATCCACGCGCTTAATAGCCACTTCCATAGTGCTTGTGTCCATTGTCATGACCTTTATCGCTGCTGTTGTGGTATATTCATATATTTTTCTTTTTATTTTTTATTTTAAATGGTTTTATTTGTATTATATTTTTCTTTTTCTTTTTTATTTGAACAACAACGCAGCTTCATAAAGCCGGACTGACTTTGATTTTTATCATCATACAATCATTAGCTATGACCTGGTATTCACTCTCCTACATACCATATGCTCGTGATGCCGTAAAGAAAACCGTTTCTGCTTGTCTTGATGTATAAGCAACAGATTATTCAAATGTTATGATTTCTGTTTTGGTGCAAAGACAGCAAGTAGCTATTAGTACCTACATATAATTTGCTAGTACATAGCGGTTTCTTCATTATTTAATAATTAATTTATTATTGCAGGAGTATTCAGTTTAATTGATAAAAAATGTATACCTTTAGCCATTCAGCATTTACACCTCATATAATGTTTACGTTTTTTATTATGTCGTAAATAGTTAAATGTACACATTACATGCATGGTGTTTAGCTACAAATATGCATACATCCATAACGGTAATATATTTTTCGTAATCATAATGAAAATCTATAATGAGTAAGCGTAGCAAAACCTAAATTTTGTGAAACAGTATTTACTTGCTGTACGTGACTGGGCTTATTATCAACATACATAGTTTACTGAAAGGCTTTTCAGCGCAATTTAAAATTTTACACAAAATTTAGTAAAAAAAAAACAAAGTTTAAATATATAATCAATAAGTCGGTTTAAATATATGTATATATGTGACATGTGTGGCTATTATGTTTGTACATATGTGTCATGTATTACAACCTAAACCATGCTATAAATGGCAAGTGTAACTTAATTACTTTACACACAGTAAATGCAAATCTAAAAAAAATATTATATCTACACTTGTCTCATAAAATAATATCAACTGTTTAAAATATAAATACATATACGACTCATTATGACAATTGGCATAATTTTAAGCTAAACTAAACTAAACTTTATAAAACCTACACTGATATTTACAAAATGCTTTATTCATATATATTTATGTATATTTTTGATAAATCTAATTGTATTAATTATAATAAAAAACCTAAAACTAAAAAGTGAAAAATTATACGTTTTCATATATGTATGAAATAGCAAAGCATTGAACCCACCTTTTTGTTGGAGTTAAGGCAGTAGTCTGCTTTACAGGCTTCAAAAAATCGATTTTTTTGTTTTGTTTTAAATCTCTTCCAAAACTATCCAAGAATATGTCTCTTTAAAATTCCAGAGGCCAATTCGACATATTTTCGAAACTAGAGGAGTTTTAGTGGCCGAGCGTCGAACAGGTGCGAATGCTCAAGCAGACCCGACCGCGCGCACACCGAAAACTTTAAAGCGCGTTTTCTCGACTTTTCATTTTCACAAGTGTTAGAAAACGGTGCCGGCGATAGCAAAAAAAATATATGTCCGATCGAAAAAAACCAAAGTATTAAATTATCTTCTATTTGAACTAAAAAAAATTGGACAAAAGTATTATTTAAACTACTTGTTTTGCAACTTAAAGTCAATACTTTTTCTTAAAAAAGTGAATTTTTTTTCAAACTTCGAAAAAATTTGGAATTTTATAACTTTTTCGGTATTTTTTTAGTTCATAAAGAAAAGAAACTTATAAAAATTAAAAAAAAAATTGGTTCGACTGTTTCAGATGCATCGCACGACCTCCATCATCGGCACCGATTTACAAGTGCAGACTCCAGGCGCTCCAGAAAAATACTTACAACTTTGAAAAAATTTCAATATTTTTCAATAATAAATATTGTTTTTTAAGCCTTAAATATAGTACACTATCGTCTTAAACTTCCGTTTACCGCAATCATTTCCTTCCCTTTAAAAAAAAAATTGCTAAAAAAACGCTTTATTCGGATTCTAAAGCAGACTACTGCCTTAAGGGGCTATGCTAGTGTGTCACTTTCCAAAAATCGATTTTTTTTTATTTTTTGCTTATTCGATAGTTTATACTCTCAAATTGTCCCGTGAAAGCGGTAAGGTCGTATCTTGAATAGTTTTTGAATGGCAGCGTTCTAAAGTGCGACTAAACTGCTCTATGGCCGAAACTTGAAACGCGTTTTTCTCGAAACGACATTTCTCAAAATTGCTGACATCATAACTCAACGATCGACTTCAAATTTAAACTGAGTATTCTTGAATATATTTACTATACCATGGCCTACGACTCCCAACGCAGCCGGTTCTACTCCACCGGAGTTGACCAGGATTTTATGCGGCCAAGGGCTGCCATTTCGGAGATCTAACCCTGTTTGGATCGATTAGTTTTAAGTCTAGTTGTACGTCATTGGACCAACGCCTTGCAGCTGGTTATAAAAAAAAAATATTTTTGATTTCTTGAAAATTGTCAATTTGGCCTCAAAAAACGATTTTTGTTAATTTTTGATATTTTTCAAAAATCGTAGATCATTGTATAGGAAATAGATTCAACTTTAATAATATTTTGGATTTTTCTGCTTCAGCTACTCATTCGGCCGGAATCATATGTCTTTTTTTTGGCACCTCCGAAGACAGCCTTTATACCTCATAACTCCGTTATTTTTCAATATTTTTGTAAAAACAAAATATATAAATTTAGCTGAAAATATACCTTATTATGTCCAAAAAACTTCGAAACATTCGATCCGTTAATTTCTTAAAAAAAAAATCGCTTAATCGCTAAAAAATCACTTAATATTCAGTAAAAACAAATATAGTTGAACTACCATAAATCGAACTTCCATATCTCGAACTTCTACAACTCGAAGTTCTCCATAACTTGAACACATGAATCGGCAATGGAAAGCAAATTTCATACAAATTACCTTCCGTAACTCGAAGGTGTCTCTAACTCGAAATTTGTTTGTGGACTAGAGTGATGCGAGTTAGGGAAGTTCAACTGTGTTTTATTTTTCATTTCCATAATAAAAAAGCGTACTCTCTCACATTTAAGAAAAATATTTTTTATTTATTTATTTTCAAGTGAAAATCAATGCCTTAACAAATATCAAACAAAATGATATTACACATATTTTGTCTATTAAAAAAATATATAAGCGCATATTCATAGTTAAAATGTTGTATATTTTGGTTTTTAAGCGAAACAATTACTTTAACTATGACTGTTTTTTTTTTTCAAAAGTACAAACACTTTTGCCACGAGCTTAAACTTAATTAAGGACAAACTTTGGTTATATAGTATAAATATGTTTACGATTTCATAATATATGAAATCAGCTAATGAATTTATGCTAACACCTGAAAGTTTACTTATTGCTAGTATTAACGAGACTCAAATAACAAATTTGAAATATGTGGCGTGTATGGCATGTGGAATTTCGTTTGAAAAGGTGACAAATTAATAGCATTAATTATTTTACATTAATTAGCTATTTTAACCCACATTTTTGAGTGTTTTTTCGTTTTGCGAATTCCTTGCTGCATATATATATAGTTTTTCATATTTAGATTCTCATTTATATAATTTTTTGCTAACTCTATATGATATATAACAAACCTATTTGCTATATTTTTATTAATTTATTTTTTTTTTTATTAAATTTAGTTGCAACATTGCTTTTGTGTTGTTTTTCCATATTTTCTATAGTAATTTGTATGTTTTACTCCATAGCATTCTTTTGCCATAACAATTACCGCCGCCTTAAGTTTAACTTAATAGTATTCTTAAAAGTAACACTCATCGCATGGCTTGCCAACTCAAATGTGCTACAGAGTGCAACCTGCAGAACGCACTTTTACTTTTCAAATTCTCAAATAAATAAGTGATTGGTAGTAATTTGCATTTCGGTATGTGCCAACACCAAAATTTTAGGCAAAATAAGTACTGTATTTGAAAAGAAGACGCTTTTTAATTGAACCAACAAAATTACTAAAAATAATAAATAAATAAATAAAAATTTTAAATATTGAAAAAAATATATAAAAATTAAAAAAGAAAATTATAAAAAAAGAATTACAAACAAGTTTTTTAAATAAAAAAAATATATATATATAAAAATTATAAAAAAATAATTTTTTTTAATAAAAAAAACTATTGAAAATTAAAAAAAAATGTTTAAATATAAAATAAATAAAAAAAAAATATTAGAAAAAATATATATAAAAATTAAAAAAGAAAATTATAAAAAAAGAATTACAAACAAAATTACAAAAAATATATAAAAGAAAATTATAAAACAAAGA
Organism: Zeugodacus tau; assembly: GCA_031772095.1. Classification (NCBI taxonomy): domain Eukaryota; kingdom Metazoa; phylum Arthropoda; class Insecta; order Diptera; family Tephritidae; genus Zeugodacus; species Zeugodacus tau. The sequence goes on along the minus strand of CM062653.1, from coordinate 5,088,270 downwards.
TTTACAAAAAAATTCTTTAATTTTTTTTAATTAAAAAAATATATAAAAAAATTATAAAAAATAAAATTTTTAAAAAATATAAAAAAATAAAATTTTTTAAAAATTAAAAAAAAAATACAAAAAATAAACAAGTATTTATGTTATTAATTTTTAAACTCAAATAGTTTCATCTCACATACTATTTAAATTATTACTAAAAAACCAGAATTACAAAATTACAAAAAAAAAATTAAAAAAGAATTACAAACACAATTACAAAATAATATATAAAAGAAAATTATAAAAAAAAGATTTACAAAAAAATTTTTTTTAATTAAAAAAAAAATACATATATAAAAAAATAAAATTTTTTAAAAATTAAAAAAAAAAAAACAAAAAATAAACACTTGAGCATTAAAGTATTTATGTTATTAATTTTTAAACTCAAATAGTTTCATCTCACATATTATTTAAATTATTACTAAAAAATCAGTATTACATTTCTTTTTCTTCGCTTAACCTCTGGCAAAACCATAAATAAGCTAATATCTATATACAACTTCATGCTGTATTATTATAAATATTTATGTGATTTATTATTTATTTTGTTATCATTTAAACCTTGTCTTAAATTAATTTGTCTTTTTAAAGCGCATTTGCGTTTGAGTATAGTTTGTTTGCAATTTGAAAGCGTATTTGCTTTTAACGTTGGTTTGTTCTTCTTTAAAAAAATTCATATATACAATGTGTATATGAAAACTATTTTTTAAATTTATTTTTTAGGCGCTCATACAAATTAAAAAACTGACTAATTAATGATTTCCGTAATTTTTCAATTTTTTTTTTATTATACATATATATTTTATGATATATATATATATTTCATTATATATATATTCTTACATTTAAATTAATTTTAAATTTAGAGTTTTGCGATTCTTTAGCATTCATTGATATATGCAACTATTTTGTTCGCAACAAACCGTTTGTCATCATGCTTTTCGGTAAATTACAATTACTTTAATCAGTACATACATACATTTGCGTGCATTATAGATTATTACTTCCCCATTATATATGTAATATATAATAAAAAAAATAACGCACAAATTAAGTTTGTAAATTCTGTTGCCATTTTTTTTTTACAAAAAGAGTGTTATTTTTATAAACAACACTGATTTCATGTTATCTTTTTACTAATGTATTAACCGCATACATTTTTTTCTCATACAGGGAAGCGTAGTCGAATTTTATAAACTATTTTGTTTTTGGTGTTTTTTTATATTTCAGTGTTTGTCTCTTTCTATGTTTGACTCTTACATTTTATTCAATTTTCTGTACGTTGCGTTTGGGAGATTTTTTTGGTGATTTCTTGCCTATAAAATAGAAGAAAATAAGAGAAAATTAAAATAAATAAAAAAAAAAAATACTAGATAAGGAGTAAATCACAATTATAGACACAAATATAAAATATAAATATCAACTAATATGGAGTTCAAAAAAATAATGGCAATGCTTAAACATTAATTTTTAGTTCTCCATACATATACAAGATTGAAACACATTTCGCATAAACATTAAGGATTTTAGCAAACTTAAGCAAAACGATTTTTGTACGTACAAAAAAGCTTTTAAATTTAGCGCAAGTGAACGCCATAATTCGTAATTTAATTATATATTTATGTTTATACAATTTTTATTTTAATGTCGTCTTCATCAAGACTTGGCTCGCGCAGTAGATGTAAGGTGAACTTTAATAGGTGCAAAAATTGGTTGTGAACTGTACGTAGACACAAAAAGCGGCGAATTGGTGAGTAAGAGAAAAAGTTTCAATGTTAACATACACCGAAATACATACATAGTATTAAAAAGTATAGAAATGAGTGGAGGTGCAATGGAAACTGATATTATACAAAGGGGTTTTCAATAAGAGCGCTACAAAAGTTTATAGATAGATATCAATGAAATTCTTTATTCCTGTGAAAGTACATTCGATGCCATTATGCATGGAATTCGTTTTCTTTTGCATGACTATCATGGGCACGCTTGCTGAAGTCCAGACGCTGAACGCAATTTTCAACGGGTTTCAAGCATAAATTGACCAATACTGCTGCAATTTCACGTTCGATATTCGTACGAAGTTCATCAATCTTCGCTGGCTTGTTGGCATAGACTGATTTGATATAGTCAGGAAATAGTCTAACGGCGTCAAATCGCATGACCGAGGCGGCCAATTGACTGTGCTATTTCGTGAGATAACACGTTCAACAAACTTCGTTTTCAATAAATCGATTGTGATATTCGCAGTGTGGCTTGTGGCACCGTTCTGTTGGAACCAAATATTGTCCAAGCCCATATTATCCAATTCGGGCCAAAAATATTCGGTTATAATTGTGCGGTAGTGATTCCCATTCACAGTAACGTGCCGGTTTTGATCATCACGGAATATCCGCCGGCCCATAAACCCCATCACACCGTAATTTTTTCGGGATGCAATGGTGACTCGTGGAGTACGTGTGTATTGCTGTCTGACCAATAAGGCATATTTTGTTTATTGACGAAGCCATTCAGCCAGAAATGTGCCTAAACGCTGAAGACGGTTTTTCAATGAAAATCCGGATGATTTTTAAGTTGTTGCTGAGCCCAATTGACGAACACACCACGATGGTGGTGGTTCTTGCGTCAATTTGATCTAGTAGTAGATGTAGGCCAAGATCCTTTCGGAAAAGTCGCCACAACGACACAGCGATGCCTAACGCTTGAGAACGACGTGTGAAAGACTGATTTGGATCTTCCTCATTTGATGCGTTAGCGCGTGAAATATTCTCGACATTACGGGCAGTTCTTTGTCTCACTGGCATGGGAACATGTTGTACTGTGCTGGTGGATTCAAATTTTTCCATTAGACGCCAATTATTGATCTGACAGGACGATTATGACGACCATAAATTGGACGTAGCGATCTTAATGTTGAAGCCACTGCATACGAATTTCGGTAGTAAATTTTAATAAGCTCGACTCGTCGTTGGATCGTATATCTCTTCATGATGAAATGGCAAATTTTACTGAAGAAAAATGTCAAAAGAGTGGGGGAAAATATGACGTCGTTTGCTGTCCCTATCGGTCTACTTTTGTAGCGTCCCTTATGAAAAACCCTTTATTATTAAAGGTATAGAAATTTTATTAAAAAAAACTGTATTCATGCCGAAACTTATAAATGAAAATATGAAATTATATTTGACCAGTTATTATGGGCTTAATACACTACCTCAACTAAAATTAAAAAAGCCAATGAAGAAAAGTGTTGAAAAAAAATAATAAAAAACAATCGAATGCTTAATATACCAATCCAAAATATATATAAATGCTAAAATACCAATCGCAGCGCTAATTAATATTCATATAAATCGCTTACCTTTCTCTTCTTTCTTCGGCGAATTATTGGCATGGCTCTTTTTGCTAGGCGATTCTGTTGATTTGTTATATTTGTCTTGAGCACGCTAAGGAAATTGAAGAAATAGAAATATTAATTACATGTTTTATAGAAATTAGTTCAGTGCGCCACACTTACATGCCACAACATGCAACCGTAAACAAAGGCCACGGATAAGATAACTTGTGTAATGAGCCACAAGACAATATTAATGCCTTGTGTACGCTCAAACAGTTCTTTGCCATTCTTCAGGCAGAGTATTGCCTCTGAGGCCATAATAGCGCCATACACCCAACATTGTGTGCCGACACGTTTGCAACGCGTATCTGTGACGTAGGTGTAGTATTGTCTGCAAATAAAAAAAGAAAAACACAAAATGTCAAAAATATTTATAGAAATTGGTAACAATGAAAGCCTACCTCACTGACGGCGCTACGAAGAGCCCAATGAATACCAGACGTCCAACGACTAGATAATGATCTGGTGGCATTTCGAAAATATGCTTCAGGAAGAATGTATTCAGTTCAGTTACCTATGAAAATTTGAAACGTATTACTACAAATTCGAAATCGATGGAAAATCAACCGAAAGTACCTGCCAAAATATAACCAGTTGGCATACAGCCGCAAAGCGCATCGCTGTTGACTTTGGATCCAGCCATCGTATGGATGTGAAACTTTCCGGTGTGAATTGCAAGACAACACGCTTCAGTTTACCCGTTGTCGATGAGATATCCTTAATGCTCGCCCATTTGTATTCGCGCATTTCGAGCGCTTTGCAAATTCTCAAACCCACCCAAATGCCGAGGCCATTGCAAATGAGCACGTCCAAGATGAGCGCATCCCACCAACATTCAATGAAATTCGGCAGCAAATGTGCGAAAGTGATTTCCGTGATTTCCCACATAACAGATATGGCCCATAAAATGCCCGCATGACGTATGAGCACAGCCTTAAAGGCCCAGCCGAGAAAGTGACCCCAAGCGAATACGTCAATTGTGCTGTATATGCGATCGAAGCTGAGATCTGAGCAATTCGCGCCATATTCCTGAAAAAAAGCGAAAAAATGTTGATTATTTATTTGCTGCTTGTTTTCATAACTAGGTATGTGGCACAAACCTTCTCCATGTTGATGTGAAAATCTTCCAATTTCGGATCGAGCCAATAGAATATATTCATAATCGTCTTGTAATTTTGAAACATGAAAAACTGCAGCATTAGCAGGTACAGCACCGAACAACCGAATATAATACGCCATACTGCCGGATGTGGACGGGTGAATGGACCATTTGGGAACGCCAATAATGAGATGATTAGAAAGAAGAAAACCGCACATAAGATACCAGCCCAAATGTTATCCTCGATATTTGTTTCATTTCTGCAAAATTAGGAAAAACCAAGTTAGAATTTGAAGAACTTGATACAATGTGCAATGTGAGAGACTGTGGTGAGTTTTGTGTTGTTATGTTATGTTGATAGTAGTCAAGTTGTAGTTTATACAGTTTGAGTTAGCTTATAATTCTGAGTCTGTTTGAAAGTTCTAACTATCGTTGGAATAATTTAACGTGGAGAGAGAGAGAGTTCGAAGTACGTTGTATGTCAAATGAAAGTTCCATTTTTTCTGCTATTGCTGCTGTATTGAAAAAGTTTGCTCTTATCAGCTGAAATGACTTTTGAACTGCTGTGGCCACTTCAAATCAACAAATTGTGCAATGTTTGTTGTTGTTTTCAATTTATAATGTTGTATGCTCAACAAAGGCTTAAACCATTTGAGAATAATGCTAACTTCAAATTATATTTTACGTTTTATATTTGAAATATATTCACAAATGTGCTTGGTATAAACATTTCATATACTAGAAGTGAGTAATCGCCTTCACTATAATGATACTACTGATTAGAGTGCCAGTTTTTGATTATTTGATCTTTTTACTGACAAAAGCATTAATACTACTTTAAAGTTATTTATAACGTTTTATTTATTACTAACATTTTTAACATGATATAGACAAAAATAAGAAATAAATATTTTAACCTTTATTTTTCATAAAGTAGTGTTGAAAACTCGTGTTACTAAAAACAAAATTTAACTGTAATTGATTGAAATAAATTATTTATTAATTTTAATACTTGAGTATTTTTTTATGTATATCAAATACAGTTGAACTTCCCTAATTCGAATCACCTTAATCCACAAAAAAAACTTCGAGTTAGAGAGACTTCCGATTTACGGAAGGTAATTTGTATGAAATTTGACTCTATTGGCAATTCAAGACTTCAAGTTATATAGAACTTCCAGTAATAGAAGTACGAGATATGGAAGTTCGCCTGTATTGCATTTCGTCTTCAGTAGGCGGCAGTAATTTAGACTTTAGAAAAATACTACAATCAGGAAGTCTATATTAGGTACACATATAACTAAATAATGAGCAAATATCATTGGAAATTTCCTACTCACGTGTCATTAATAATATATTCAGGTATATATGCGAATACATATTATAATATATATAATATATACTGCAATTAAATATTGGCATCGAGCCAGTTCATTTAATGAACAAAAAAAAAATTTACTATTTATATTACATGGCCGCATTAGCCGCAAATGGAAAACATTAAAAAAATGTTTAGTTGTGAATTACTGAAAATCATCAGTTGTGAGAAGATCCGCATCTCTTTGTTTGGTTATTTGTTTGTGCTTGTGGCGAGCATTTAAATACTCAACATTTTTGAGATTAGTAAATGTGTTGTGTTTTGGAGGTCAGCAACCTCTACAAAAACGGACGCATTTATGACGTACAATCTGCTCTTATATAGATCATTATTGTACAAAGCTGGCATTTACAAATTTCCGTGTACAGTGGCAGATAAGCTGACGAATTAATGTATACAAATGTATGTACCGTTCTACAGAACATGTAAGAAATATGAATCGCATAATTTTTTAAATTAAAATACATACAAACAAGTAAAAAGCAAATTTTATTTAACAACTTTACAATTATTTTATAATTTAGAAAAATAATTTAAAACATTATGTATTAAAACAATACGAAAGATTTAATATACATTTTTAAACATAGAAAATCACCAAAATTATTCAAAGCACAATTTAAAATACAATGCATATTTTTCCAGCTTCCGTTGCTGCAAATTTTAACGGATTTCGAATTGACAGGATAGCACGTGTGGACAATAAAAGCATAAGTAAATAAAAATAATCACAAAAATTAAATTATATTATTTAATCATTTCTCAAAAAAAAAAAAAAAAACACGCGATTCACAATCCACATCAAATTTAAAACGACATATGTTTTTGTTTAATCAATACCACTATAAATTTTAGCAGGATTGTGAAATTGTCATAGGCTTCATTTGTTTGCAGCAATAGCACAAACAAATACGGAACATATAATTAATTTCTAACGCATCAAAGTCTCTGTAATGCATTTTCAAAGAAAATATTCTAATATGTGTTGTATTTTTTTAGAGACTTACGCATCCATTTGGACTTATAGGGAAGGAACTTGTTTAATTGATTGTGAAATTGTTCATTAAATTGTTGTTGCATATCCTGTATTGATTTCGCCACACTTTGTACTAGCAAATTTTTTGACATTACAAATGCATTTTTTTTTTGGTTTACTTGATATCCCCTCTTGCTTGCTTCAAAACTTTTTTTGTCACCATCAATTGCTGTGGTTTGGAATTAATGTAAGTCAAAATTTACCGGCTAATAATTTTATAGACATTTCAAAAAAAAAAAATTACTTGAGTTTTTTCACTTTTAATTTTGATTACTTTTTCGGAAGCACTTTTTGTTCTAACTTGTATAGGCTAAACACTGTTGTGGGATATTGAAAGGAGAGTTAACACTGTTCGGCTGAATGTGTATGTAGAATCAATCAAATGCTGCTGACAGTAGGTGAAAGGCAATAAGTGAACGTGTGTACATATATATGAGCACATATACATTTTGTGCAACAACTTACTTTGGACCATCAGCACTGATTTGCTTATTGCACAAGGAAAGGTAAATAAGATACAAGTACCGTCAAATGCATGAAACATCGCAAAAAATGTCAACACATTACAATAACAACAATTGGCGGAATTACAATTTCTTGTGTATGTATGTATGCATAAATAAAGGATGTAGCAGTTGCGCACATACATATATTTATTACAATTTGTTGTGATTTTATTTTTGATTCAACTAATTGCAAACATTACTCTCACATCATATATGTATATTGTTATAGTTATGTTTTAGCACTCACCTGACATAGGCGAAGAACATCATGCATAGTACAGATATTGCAAATAGCGTTATTGTATGCGGTTTATAGAAGAAATCAAGCGAAATATCGTCTACGGGCCGTTCATTGACAATCACAAACGTCTCCGCATATTCGTCCAGTCCCTTATCTTTTGAGATGGACGAAGAGTTACGTGGTTTCGCGGATTTTGCGGTAGCAGCATTGCTGTTGCTTGCATTTTGAGATTCAGCGCCACTTTCATCGCCCGAACTATTGCCGTCTGAACCAACTCGTTTCTTCATAGTTTTTATGTTATGTTATTTTTATTTGTTGATTTCCTTTTAACTTTTTTAGAATTACGTGTACTTTCACACAATCTCCATACAATCACCACCGATTACCGCACCAACCAGTTGTCACTGTTGCTTTTTGCTTGGAGTTGCGCAATGCGCGCCCTTGTCACACGAAACGTTCAGTGTTAACACCAATAGAACTATAGTTTCTGAAAAATTAGAGAAGAAAATTAGTAAACTGCTTTGATAATTGGCACATCTCCAAGGTTTTCATTGAACAATTTTGAATGAAAACAACTGATATCTTATCACTACATCTTAACACACCTTACGCGTTTTAAAACCAACTGTAGACTATGCAAGTTTTTTGGGAAATGAGCATGTGTCTCAATAGCACATTGGGTAAAAAGATGAAATATATCACTCATTAACAACTATCACAAGAATTATCAATTGCTGATTCTGAAGTTTTGACAGTGAAACAGTAAAAAAGAGAAGACGAAATTTGTGAAAACAGTGTTGTAAAGGATATAATATACGTTAGTGTATAAATTCTGTTTGTATTTGCAGAATGGTCATATTTAGTTAATAAAAAATTAAGCCGGATAAAAACTAACTAAAAATACAGATCCATAACATATTTCTAACATACATAATATATATTTTATTTATATTTTCAGTAGGAGAAATGAAAAGTTTTACAACATTGTTCGAAACACAATTTCGCCGCTTTACGTTCTGTTTATTATTCTGACATTCGCAATTTTCTGTTCCTTCTTCAACACATTCTAAACATTTAAAACGTTACCCTAGGGAAAGAATATGCTTTAATTTATATAACTTCTGCTATTATTATAATTATTATACATTAAAATGCCGCGAAATCCAAATGCTGAACGTGACAACCCCTGCTTACGTGAACAGGAACTGTCTTATAAGTGTCTCAGCAAATTCAACTACGACAGGGATAAATGTGAAGTATATTTTGCCAACTATAACAACTGCAAAGACTTTTGGGTATTTATAAATTAAAAATTAAAAAAATTTCGATATATTGCAAACATTTTTCAGAATAAAGTGCGTTCTGACCGTCGAGCAAAGGGTATTGCACCTTACTTACCCCCAGTGGAGGAACGTGAGGATATCAAGTCCGAATATATGAAGTCCAAACCACCAAAAGAGTAGATAATAACAAAGCAATAAAAACTAATTTGAAAATGTTGTTACTTTTTTAAATAATTTTTAATATCCAGTTTAAAATGAATAACATTACTTTGGCTATAAATTATGTATTGATGCCGCATCGACAATCTTTAAATTTGGTATAACTTCTTGCAGCATGGAGCATGCCAATTCAAACTCCAATGATTCTTTAGGATCGTTGACAATTAATAGTTTTAAGGTTGGTATGCGGTATAAACACGAGAGGCCATTTACCGTACAACTTGTTTTCGAAATATCCAAAACTTCTAATTTAGGAAAACCAGAACTAGATATACGATCTAAACACCAATCATCGAATGTGTGCACGTTATGAAATGATAGAAATTTCAATTCCTGCAAATTACGTATATTTTCCAATCCTTCATAATATAGGGTCATGTTGTCACATCGAAGTCCCTCAACTTTAAAAGCCGGATGGTATTTATTTGGCAAATTGAATTCGCCTTCGTCGTTTGCACGCATCCAGCCACGTTCATGTAAGAATTTAACTGCACCGCCACGATATAAAAGGAAATGTGCAGCGGCTAGTTCAGCTCCTAATATTTCATGTCGCTCCTGCACATACTTTTGCATATGTTTTTCAACGCGTTCATTGCGTTTTCGCCACCATTCCTTTAGCGCACTTGGACTGAGGTTAATCGGTTTTTGCATCATAATGATATAATCGGAAGTTTGTTCAGAATTCTCAAATACTTTTAGTTTACTATGCCAATCACCGGGCCTTTCACCTATAGGTTTTCGCCATTGCAGTCTCTCCTTATCAGCAATTAATTCTTCCCTTATACGATCCAAAGTGGCACTTCTCTTACTTTCTTCAGGTGAATTAGGTTGCGAAGACATATGTTGTAAACGTAAGACCACATTGGCTAAGCCACTTTGTCGATTCGTAGTAGTTATTATATGTCGAAACATTTTATTTATTCAAAAATCACTAAATTGCATTATATTTGTGAACTTCATAAACACATAATTCCTTTTTCATAGAATAAATATTTTGACAATCAGATGTTTTACATGCTGTCAGATTGGTAGCACTGAAATTCCACAATACAAACTTGGCCTCATTGGAAATACGCCATTTTTTCTTTCTTCTCTTCACACGACGTTGACAAACGTTTTTCTGGTTTTTCTCCAGAATATTTTCTAAATTGGTGCATAGTGTGATTTTAGTAATGCTTTAAAAATCAAGATATTACTTAATGAAATAAATATAATTGCACCAAAATAACTGCAATCAACTTCAACGTGTGTATTTCACCGATTACTATAAATATCCAGTTGTAAAAAGGTGTAAATCAACTACAATTTGTGAAATAAAACATTGAGCATAGCAAATTGGCACTTCTGTCGTGTGAAGGACGAACCAAATCCGAGACAAAAGAACGACAGTAATTCGCAGACTTCAGCAAATATAATTTTGCTGATTATATTTAACTGATAACCTACCTACCAGATTTTGCATTATGTCTGGCAGTGAAGACGGACAATTACAAAGTCCTGGCGATGATAATTTTGGACTAAGGTGTGTATTTTATGTCTTGAAAAACCATGGAAAATTGTTTGCCCAATCAATGTATTTATTGTTGGGGAGAGTAGAAGGGAAATCACATTGTGTGTATAACTCGTGTCTTTAGTCACAGTCATACATGTAGATTCTTTGGGTTGAAGGGCACTGAAAACAAATTTCCATGGAATATTATTTACGCATTACTTTTTGAAGATTGTTGAATTGTGATTTTTAGGAAATTATTGAAAGTGTAAAAGCACGTATAAAAATTTTGCATTTGTAATTAAAAGAAATGTGTATAGCATGGCGCAGCTTTGTTTGCAAAATTAAGCAATTATAATAATCAATATTAATATTAATAATAAATATAGATTTTAACTATTTTATGTTAAAATCATTACATGAATACAATTTACATATAATTGCTTAGTTTTGTAATATTTTTATATACGAAAAATTCCATCACAACCCTACCCTAACAACTCCCTTACTTACCCACATTTTCAGCTTACCTTGTACCTTTCCTAAACAAAATCATTAAACCAAAATAATTACCACATATCCGCTCTCCAGCCCATTAGGTCTAAACATAATATCACTTTATTATGTACTTTTTAATTTACTCAAGTTTTTTCATTGCAAATAGGCCAAAAAGTGTGTACATGTCCAAAGAACGATGCGCGCGATGGCCACCATCTAATCACATTAAATCAAAAAACAATAATATAAAATATAAAAGAATATTAAAAAATAAATTACACCCAAAATACCTAAAAAAAATCATAAAAAAAGTAAACATGAACTCTAAATTTCGCATATATTGGTGCAAAAATAAATAATTGAAACGGTTTGGTGCACATTAGTCGAAACGAAATGTGAAATGTTTGCATAGCAGCTTGATATACATATACCCTACGCGTCACATCGTATTTCGTCCAGACAGCGATGGTGCGCGCGCATGCACGTCGGTAACGCAATAAGGCACAAAAGATGATGTTGAAACGACTGTAACAGGAAGAAAGTCCACTTTATCACATTTCTATTGCGTGTTAAGCCGGAAGTTTTGGCGAAAAGAATTATATTTTATATCAACAATGTAACATACTGTGCTGTTTAGCCAGCTGACCGCCTGCTTGTAATACGCAAAAGCTGAAAGACCCACTAGTTGAGTGGAGTGTGCATACTACTAACTTTAATGACGTCGTCCATGCAGGTGGGTGTGACAGACGAATAGGCAGATAATACTATTGTTACTCTGGCTACGAGTCGTACCAACTCTTCTCGCTTTGCGCTCCCGCACTGCACACCAATAATATATACATACATAGAGTACGACAAATATGAGCTGGACAACAACATACTTGTTGGTTTGGTAAATTTATTTTTTGTTAAAAAGTCTATTTACATTTAACGCAACATTTTTCAGTATTTATTTCTTTTCTCTATACAACAAAAGAAATATTTCTATTTTCAATTTTTCTTCCAAACTTAAATTGAGTTCTTAGGCAAAAGCTGCTGATGTCGATTTACTTTTTGTGCGACTTGGACACTTTGCTTGACTGAATTGTTTAATGGGCTTCGCAAGGTAAATTAAAACATAATAAAAAAACAAAATTCAAGGTGAGTGTGCGTAAGTACTGCATATTAAGTAGAAATATTTAATACGATCAACGTGCTTATTGTATGTTACTCTATTTTTAAGGAGAGATGACTTGCGCTTATGTAAGTATACCAGTACAACTTATTGTTAAAACGTATGCAGAAAACGTCAAGTATGCAAAACTTTAGGTACCCATATGTACATACATATGTATGTGCATACACATATCTTTTTTATGATCTTCAATTAGTCATTTTACTTACATTAAGTGGATGTCAGAGCTATCAAAAGTGTATATATGTCATACATAAACAAAGCATACTCGCATATGTAATAAAGCGCTTGTGGACAATATTTGAGGTGCGTTTCATACTTATTATTGCGTATATTTCTAACATTTTATATATGCATTTGAATTATTTTTTTAGAGTATATTGTGTTAAAAAAGGTCCGAAAATTTTAAAATGAATTCAATTTTATTGCAGTTCATATCAAAATTAATGTAAAATTCGTTTAATTGATTTGCAAATTCTTCTTATGTGGTTTAGTATTTGTTCGAAAGTTGTTTGAACTGAATTTTACTAAACCACAAGTCAACCCATGTGTAATTGTTCTAAAAACCTTATTAAATTTCTATTAATGGGTTAGGGGTAGTCGGAGACACGAACAAATGAGAATTTTCAGTAATTTTTTTTTTTTTGCCTCTTGATATTTTGAAAAAGTAATAATATGGCATCATAATAAAATGTTTTGACGAAGTCACGAAAATTAAAAAAAAAAATTAATTTCTAATGTTATAGGTGTTTTTGTTGGCCCAGTTCTAGAATAAGGTTCTTGTAGAGACTAGCATAAGCCTTTGGATATTAATCTAAAATCGATGGGATAAGAAAAAATAGCTTTATAAATAGATAATCCTTTTTAGTTTTAATTTTAAATTTAATTTTTTTTCTTCAAAAATTTCGGCCTCAGGAATTTTTTCTAGATTTTCGGGGAAAAAATCGAAATTTTTGAAAAATCAATCGGATAAGAAAAATTAGTTTGATAAATAGATATTCCTCTTTGGTTTTTAATTTACATAAAATTTCAAAAATTAACAAAATGGCGGCCTCCGGAAATTTTTTCTAGTTTTTCGGGAAAAAATCGAGGTTTCAGAAAAAAAAATCCTTCGATCAGTCCTAAGTTTATTATGTATTCTAAAAGTTGTATAAATTTCATTAAAATCTACTGAGCGGTTTTCGAATTACAGTTGTCAACATATCAAAAAACATATTTTTGATAAAACGTATTTAAAGTTTCACCCTTATTGCTCCCAAGCGTTTTGGAGTGCCCGAGCGCTCTTTGTTATTTGTCGAATAACTCGAAAAGTAACTGTCGGATCAACTTCAAATTTTCAGAGAATATTTTTAAGATATTACAGTTAACGAAAATGCAAAATATTGATTTTTTGAAAATCTTGACTACCCCTAACCCCTTAAATATCCAACCTAAATAGCAATAATTTAGTAAAATTAGTTTTTTAAATATTTCCTAATTCACTATAAGCCTTACAACGTAGGAGAATATCGACGAATGATCGCTATGCTTAAAGCCAGCCCCTATGGTACTTGTATAGTTATAGAATTTCTCACAAATTATGTGAGCACTCGAAAGTCAATACAAAACGAAAAAAAGGACATCTAAAAATGTTCAAGTAATATTATTTTGTCATACGACTGTATCTAATTCAACTTTTTAACAAATATTTCGACACAAAACTTGTTAAAAAAATTGCAAAGTTCAAAGTTCAAATTCTTCTTTACTTCCTTAATTAGTATTCGCAAGAAGAAATCTATGTATAGTTGTACATTTTTTCAATATTGTACGCACTCATCAATAAATTGTGTTAATTTTTTCGAAAATTATACAACTACTAATATTTTTGAACTTCAAAAACGGCAAAGGTTCAAGCGTAGCTTTTAATGTTTCTTTTTTTATGTAAAATTTCGCTCGTAAGCCTTTATGTAGTAATAACATAGCATTAAGAACAAACTTCAATTTTCTAAAGCAATCATTACTACACTTTGATCTTGAATATTTTTTACTTTGATCTGCTCTCTACGAATATAGCAAGCTCCTTAAAACAATCTCAAGCAGACCAAGCCATAAAAGTAAATTGACATCGAGGCGTTAAAAAAATTTCCTTGATTTTTTACGGATGTAAGTTACAAAAAAAAAAAAAATACTAGATTTACAAACTATAAACTTTCGCAAAAAAATATTGAGTTAATGTGTTTCGACTGGCCATTGCAAAGCGCCAAAATGTATACTTTTTGAACTTGCACACTGGACTGCGCCGAACGAGCATGGAGCGGTATGTACACTAAACCGGCCGCAAAGCAGTGAACATAAATTGAATTGCATTGAAAGCATATTTCCAAAACGGTAAAGGCGTTGAATGCGAGGAAGCGTGCAAACATCATCAATATCTATAACTAACAAATATCACAAACAATTTCTCATCACTCACATGCATACATAATTATTTTTATTACTTTGCAAAATTGAACGTCTTAATTTTATACAATTGCACAGTTATGATTAAAAATTAATTTAAAAAAATCACAATCAAACAAACACAAATATCTATTCTCTTCCCAAGTTTTACCGATTTTATTTCATATTTTCATCAAAATTAATTAATTAATTAGCGGTGAGGAAGATGCGGATTCATTGGACATTAAACCACCACAAGCGAACGTGCTGCACTCGCGCGACTCCACAGGCTCCCGACGCAAAGACAAGTCGTCCAAAGAGAAAAAACATTCCAAAGAGAAGAAACATCGCAGCGAGCGAGAACGTGGAAGTGGCCGTGAGCGCGGCGAAAGGGAGCGCGATCCACGCGATTATGACACACGGGAGCCGCATGGCAGAGAGCGCGACATGCGCAACGATCGCGGCGGAGGTCCACGTCCAGGTGATATGGAGCGTGGACGAGACCATCGGCGTGGTGGTGAGGAGCGCGAAGAACTGTTACGTTATCATCAACGCGGTAGCGGTTATGAGCGTGATGACGTTATCAACAGAGATATGATGTCAAATAGCGAACGCCGTTATGCCAAGCAATATGAACCACACAACAATGAGGTGCGGCGAAATAGTGGCGGCGGCGGTGGCGGCGGAGGTGGTGCTTATCATCAACAATATCAACATTCACATATGCAACGTCCAAGGCAAGATTATTATGAACGCGGCGCTGGTGGCGGTGGCGGCGGCGGCGGCTATCATCATGGCGGTTTGGACTACTATAACAATCGACACCAACAACAGCCGCAACAATACGCTGTTGGTGGCAAGCATTCACATCTTGAGTACAATGATGTCAACTATGAGGTACAACGAGAACGTCACAAGTATACAAACTACGACGCGCCGAACGATTCGGAGAGCATCGAACAAGATTTGCGTTCGCGGCTGCTAAGTAAAAGGCATAAATATGTCAAAGGTAGTAGCGGCGATGTCATCGAGCTGACAGAAAGTTACGAGACAACGTCTACAGTGCAGCGGCAGCGTTATAGCGATGGCGAGCGTACCGAACGTTATAGGCAGAAACGTGAAAAGGTGCGTGAATCCGTAATTGAGGTGCTCGACAGTCCGGAGTTCGCTGAAGTGGAGGGTGCAACCACGGAAGAAGGAGAAGCGCATCGCCAACGACGCAAGCATAAAAGGCGCAACAAAGAGCGTGAAGTGGTGCAAGTGGAGACGGTTGTGACGACGGAACGGGTCGAGCGCATCGAGAAGCGTAAGTCGCCTGAAGATCCGGAAGTATTGTCGCGACGTGAGAAAATACTAGCTGTGGAACGTGAGAAGGAAAAACGCAAAGAGAAAGCACGTGAAGAATTGGAAGCAAGACGTCGTGCTAGAAATGCGCTTAGTCCCAGCGCGGTGGCAGCTTCGGTTACTGCTGGACTCAACGTTATGAAACGTAAGAAACAGGATGAAGCTGTGGTGGCGGTGAAGGTTAAACGCGCAAAAAAAACTGTAGCTGCAAAAGAGCGTAGTGACGAAGAGGAGGAGGGCGAGGCAGTAGACAGTGATGATGAAGATGATGAGGTGGACGATAATGACAGCGAGGATATGGAAACGGATAGTGGCAGTGGTGATAGTGACAGTGATAGCGAAAGCCATTCTGAGGTTCAAGATGCTGAGGGACGTCACGACAAGCGACACCGCAAACATAGCAAAGCAGCGAAGCGGAAAAGGAAGGAAAGACATCATAACCACCGGATGCGTAACAATGGCGTTGATAATGACGACAATACTGACGATGATGACGACGAGGATGATGAGGAAGATGAAGATGATATAGAACTACCCGAGAGTCCACTCTCTATTGGTGAACTTTCGAAATCGCCACGGCGTCAACATCGCACAAAGAAACACAAGAAGAAGAAAGGCAAAAAGCATATAGGAGACGATGATGAAGATGATGGCGATCAACGTTTAACACGTTCGCGTTCTCATTCCGCCCATTCACTATCCCACTCACGTTCTGTTTCACGCTCTCGTTCGCAATCACCACGCCGAAAGAGCCTACACTCACGTTCACGTTCCCATTCAGGTTCACGTGACTCTTCACGACACCGCACAACACATTCACGTTCGCGTTCGCGTACTCGTTCTCGTTCAGATTCGCATTATGATTCACGTTCAGAGTCCTCACGTTCGCGTTCACGTTCCCGTTCGCGATCAGTTGCTACGCGTTCCCGTTCGAAGTCACGCACACGTTCACGCTCACGTTCAGAAGAACGCGACATGAAGTCTGCACATAAATCAGAGGCAGAAGCCGCTACCGCTGGTAGTAAGCGTCGTGTAGACGGTGGCAGCCGAGACGACTCGCCAGCACGCGATGACAAAGGTGCACCACTGCCAGACTATTTTCCGGGCATACAGGGATGTCGTTCTGTTGAAGAATTCCAATGTCTCAATCGCATTGAGGAGGGCACCTACGGTGTGGTATACCGCGCCAAGGATAAACGTACCAATGAGATAGTTGCATTGAAGCGCTTAAAAATGGAAAAGGAAAAGGAAGGCTTCCCCATAACATCGTTACGCGAAATCAATACTTTACTTAAAGGCCAGCACCCAAACATAGTGACGGTGCGCGAAATAGTTGTTGGTTCCAATATGGATAAGATTTTCATTGTTATGGACTATGTGGAACATGACCTCAAATCGTTGATGGAGACGATGAAGGCACGCAAACAATTCTTCCTGCCCGGCGAGGTGAAATGTCTGGCGCAGCAATTATTGCGTGCGGTTGGCCATTTACATGACAATTGGATATTACATCGTGATTTGAAGACCTCCAATTTGTTGCTCTCGCACAAGGGTGTTCTCAAAGTAGGTGATTTCGGTCTGGCTCGCGAGTATGGTTCACCATTGAAAAATTACACATCATTGGTTGTCACGCTGTGGTACCGGGCACCGGAGCTATTGCTTGGCACACTGGAATATTCAACGCCCATCGACGTCTGGTCGGTGGGTTGCATTTTTGGCGAATTCCTACAGATGGGGCCGCTATTTCCCGGCAAAACGGAGACAGATGAACTAAACAAAATTTTCAAGGTAAGCCAATATTTTACAGCTCTATGAATACCATTGTGTTACTAATAATTTCTTTCCATTATTTCCACAGGAGCTCGGCACACCGAACGAACGCATTTGGCCCGGTTATAAGGATTTGCCGATCGTTAAGAATATGTTAAGTCAGAACTCACAATTCGCCGACTATCCAGTTTCAAATTTACGTAGGCGTTACGCCGACAAAACCACCGACTTAGGCATTGACATGCTACAGGGTCTGCTTACCTATGATCCCAAGAAAAGACTGACCGCTGAAGCGGCGTTAAAACACAACTACTTCAATGAGCTGCCTCTGCCCATCGATCCATCTATGTTTCCTACCTGGCCGGCGAAAAGTGAATTGGGTGCACGCAAAGCGCTCGCCTCATCACCCAAACCACCCTCGGGCGGTTCGCAGTTTAAACAATTGGGTCGTGACGAAATCATTGTGGGCAGTAGTGGCGGCGGCAGCAATGCGGCCGGTGTTGCCAATAGCAATAGTAAAGTCATATCGGGCATTATAACAGGTAATAAGAAAACTGCTGCGAATACTGGTTTCGTACTGAATGCAGGCATTGATCAGCGCCAATTGGCCATGGGTCCGGGATTCAATTTGAAATTTTAATAAACCATTTGCAACTCACTATTGTTAACTGATATTTGGGTGTAATGCGTTTAATAATATGACTATTGCTTTTACAATATATATTTTAGTCATTAATTAACCGTTCTAGTTAATTACGAGCATAAGATCCAGTTTTATTAATTTTCGTTAAAAACAATTCTTATAATTAATCTTATATATATATACATACATATATAGCTCGTAAGCTACAGTCCAGAAAAATTGTTAAAACCGTCACTTGTATCATTTGAATATACAATTATTATTATTAAAGAAGAAGTTCACTATATGGGCAAACTAAACGATTTTACCAAAAATGAAAAGAAAAGAATCCTTGTGAGCTTAATGTAAAAGAAAAAATTTACTGGTAATTTTAGAAACTATTAATATTAATATCTAAATAACATTAGATACAAATTTATCGTTGAAATTGTACAAATTACATACATACATTAGAGTTGGCTGCAGATTTACACCTAAAGATTTACAAAGGCAGTTCGAGTCACGACAAGCAAAATAATCATAAATACAAGAAATAGAACAATAGTTGGATAGGTTTAAGCAATTTTTGAGTAAAAAAAAAACAATGTTCTAGATGTAATAAATACTTAACTGCAGAAGACCGGATGTAAAAATGAATGTTTATAAGAATGGAAAGAAGCCTAACGCTGGAAAAAGACCTATAAGAGAAATACAAGCATATAATTTTGCAACAAAAGAAAAAAAACAAAACAAAGTTTGCATTTTATTTTAACATTAGGGTGTGAAAAGAAAATTTACTGTTCACACGACAGTCGATTGTACGTAAGCTGAACGGACGCTATGCTTTATTCGGGTAAGGGCTGTCAAATCGGCAACATACCTCAAAATTACTTGAGGGAATGTTTTATGCCGTTACTACAACAACAACAACAACAACAATAATATTTATCATCAAATTGTCTGGCCTACACAATCGGAACATTCACATTTACATAATGAGGCCACTATGCTGCCTATTAAGGAGAATAATGAATTGCTCACCAAGCAGTTCCTACTACTAGAAGGCAAAACCGCCTACCAGGTGCATCAAGAAGTTGCTACTAATATACGTGAACGACTTAACGCAATACGCCGATCAGACAACGCCATTCACGGTGATGCCATTAACACCTACCTTGCCTACCTCCCATTGAATGTCGTCCGTGGATTCAAAACACCACCCTTAGCAGACGAAGAGCTCGAGTTGCCACGTGAAATCAGAGTGACCCATGCGCAACTTGGTTCTAGATATTGTATCAGGTTAAACTCCTACTTATTCAGACTGAACCCTGTCATACAGAATATATGTCCCCGCATGACACGAATCACCTCTTTACATGCTCAAAGAACCCTATATCTTACACCCCTTTCTCTTTGTTTCGACTCGGTTCGGAAATGGAAATGTTTCACATTCGATAGACGTTTGGAATGATACAACAGATATACATTTCAATAATATAAAACAAATATGATCCTTTTACAAAAGTGTATGCTTTATTTCTTAACTATTATACAAAATAGCATTTATGCTCATTCCCCTAACTAAATACTTTCCACTCCTAAATAAAATATATATATTTATATTTTTTAGGTAAATACTCGGTTTTTGTAAGTTATGTATCGAAAATATAAATTTATAAACTTGTTATCTACATATATTCTTTACGTTGCCCATAAATAGAAATAAGTACCCTGCCAGTAGGGTAAATATTCACGTAATGGACCTGCAATCATTTTAATCAGCGGCACATTGTCAGCCACAAAGCCTAGCATACGATCTAGACGTGATTGTGTGACACGTTCATAGAATGGTGAACGCACTAAATATAACAGTAAGTTGATGCAACGACGTGATAGCTCAAGTTTCTGTTCTTTGTTCATCTGTTGTCGTTGCTGGTGATACATGCGTATACTGATCAAATCCAATGTCAGTGAAACTACAAATTGTTTCCAACGTTTCTCACCAAACAAACCCATTGTGGCCAAGTGTATTAATGGTTTGGCTATATAAAGATATTCTGCTTGTATCAAACGAAAATCGACTGCATTTCTGCCATTTTCTAATTGCTGTTGCTCCTCTGCTAATTTAAAATCGCGATACTGTAGTGGTGGCGCACCTTCAACTTTACGTATCACTCGGCCGGAACGTTTCAATTGGAATGTAGAACTGTTTTCGCCAAAAACATTTGATTTCAAATTGCCATTTCTTTCAGACGAGTCTTCAACTATTAAACCATTTTTCAGTGCATTCTTTTGTTTCTTTATAATTGCACGTCGATTAAGTGCTGGAAGTGTAGGCGTTGTGATAAGTTTTTCTGTTGAATGTTTCAGTATGAAGAAGCGGCCGGCAGCTTTTGCAAATTGCACAAATGCAATGAATAACCATTTGCCTTTATTACCAAAAATTCGTTTAGCTGATATTTCAATGAAAACTTCACAATATTCCAATGTAGTCAGCATGACCTTTAGTCGGTAAATATACTTTGCCTTTTTGTTGTTGCTGCGCGCAAAGGCACTAGTACTTGCTTCGAGCTGCATAGGTTGTAAATCCGAGATCAATTTGCCTTGTTGTGATTTGTCGATTATGCGGTCATTATAGAGCACCAATATATTGGATAGCGTATACACCAGCTCGGAAACTACATTTGAATCCGAGATACGTCCTATAAAAGAATTGTTTAAATATGAAATTATATGTAAATGAAAATATACATGCCAGCAATGAAATACGATATCCATTTTGTGGTAGTCTCAACGTCGCAGACAGTTTCTGGATTTGCAGCCACCCATTTTTCGTATGATTTTAATATCTTCCTCAAATTCTCCATAATATATGTGTATGTCGGCTGCAACAAATCTATACGTTGCTAAAAATCTTAATCTAATCTTAAACTGGTTTAACAGAAAAGCACTTTGCTCCAACTATTGGGAAAATAACAAAAATCAAAGGCCATTCGTGTTGATTGGAAAATCGATATTATTGGAATGTGCGAAAGTAATCAAGAAATCGAAGTTAACTATCGATTATATTTATTTTGCTACAATAAGAATTAGCTAAATTTATGTATGAATTGCTTTTTTTATTATGTATAAAAATAATGCAAAGCGTTATAAAAATATGTTTTCTTTTTATAATTTATCTTGAAGTTTATTATAAATTAATTGCATTTTTAATTATCTGCACTGATGCACTATTTAAACAGTTTGAGTGCCAACGTAAACAATGCCTCCCATTCATAAAAACAGCTGTTGAATTATTTTGCATGAAGTTTGTTTCCTGATTAATTAAAATAAACTGCCACAATGAGTTCAATTAATTTCGAAATACGTTTAAATAAAGAAAATAAAATATATTATGAAGGTGTAAGTTATTTAATACAAATATATAAGGTACAAAGATCAAAATGAATAACTAAAATTCTTACAGGAACTACTGAAGGGTTGCGTGCATTTCAATTGCAACACCGAAGCCAAGCATGAGGGTATCCAACTTACACTAGACGGCGTAGTAAATTTACAGTTAAGCACAAAAAACGTCGGAGTTTTTGATGCTTTCTACAATTCGGTGAAACCAATAACACTATTCAACACAACGCTTGAATTGGCTGCGCCCGGCAAATTGGCTGCAGGAAATTCGGAATTCCACTTCGAGCTACCATTAGTGTGTAACAAAGAACCGCGTGTGCTTTATGAAACATATCATGGTGTTTTTATCAACATTAACTACCAGTTACGTTGTGACGTAAAACGTAGCTTCCTGGCTAAATCCCTACAGAAAATACAGCAATTTTGTATACAAAATAAACCAATTGCGGTGGACACAAAAGCGCTCACCTCAACAGAGGTGAATTTCAGTATAAGCCCAGAAACAATACAAAAGTCGGCAAAGGAACGTATAAATATACCACGATTTCTGATAACCGGTAAATTAGATCAGACGGAGTGTTGTGTGACACGGCCGTTGACTGGCGAGGTGTGTGAGGATATAGCAAAATATTCAATATTACTACTAATATATGTATTTTTTATATTTTCAGTTAACAGTTCAGCACACTGAAGTAGCTATCAAATCAATTGAACTGCAATTACTGCGTGTGGAAACATGTGGCTGCGCAGAGGGTTATTCGAAGGATGCAACAGAAATCCAAACTATACAAATTGCAGACGGTAATATTTGTCCGAAACTCGAAATACCCATCTATATGATACTACCGCGTTTATTCACGTGTCCAACTTTAATTACAAAGAACTTTAAAATAGGTAAATTAGCACAATCCACAAACGCAATTAACTTTCAGATTGAATTAATTTCTAATTCTCCTTTCTAGAGTTTGAATTAAATTTGCTGGTAATTTTTAAGGATGATTATGTAGTTACCGAAAATTTTCAAATTGTACTAAAACGTACAGCAGGACCTAGTGATAAATTAAGTTGTACTAAAATTTAAATTATAAAAACTGCGCAACTTCACGCATTCCCAAAGGAAATTATAACATTACTGAAAAAAATTAAATATTTAGAAGTATATATAACGTAAAACGAGCAATTATAATAAACCAAATATATCAAAATTTTAATAATTTAAACTAACATTGAATTAAAAAATCCGCTAGAAGTAATACAAAGCAAGGATAATGCAGAGAAATCCATGGAAATTTGTGAAAATCATACATTATTCAGAAGCTAGAATTAATACAAAGCAATGATAATGCAGAGAAATCCATTCAAATTGATAAAAATCATACATAATTCATTTCTATCATTATATGGATGCGCAAATCTATCCTAAGGCGACTGTGTAAGTACATACTCATAATGTATAATTATGTTTTGAAAATAGTTTTGCTTTATTTCGTCTTTAAAAAAGGTTTTTATATTATATATTAGCCAAAATTATTTTATTTACCCATTTTCAAATACATTATTGACCATAAATGCAGCATATATTTTTTTAAATTAAATTTTAATTTTTAACCTGTCCTTTGGCACATTTCTACACATACAAAATAATACACTAATATACATTTAAATTAATTTAAATTTACAAAGCACATTTGTCTAAATATGTTTATAACAAGAAAAACACTTCACTTCAACGGGCACAATCGAACTCATTCAACGATGTTTGCCTTATTTTTGCGTTTTTTATCATTCAATTGTTCGGCATCTTGTAGCGTTGTTGGCAAGACTTTATCAGTTGTTTCAGGGAAGAGCAGTGTTAAAGTACCGCTGATTAGCGCAAAACTTGCAAATAGTATTTGCGGCGCATATTCGTAGTAATTGGCCTGAAAGCATGTGGAATTCAATAAATATTTAAGATTTATATTATATAGCAAAAATGCATACCAAAAGCGGTGCTTGTGGCGCCAACATTGAACCGATGCGTCCCACCATAGAGCAAAATGACAGCAGACTGTTGCGTACATTTGTCGGAAATATTTCCGAGGTGAAAAAGTATAAAATTTGGAAGCTGCATGTTATGGCAAATTTACCGATTAAAAAGAGCACCAACTCGACGGCTTCATGATCTGTCAGCAAAATTAAAAAAAAAATACTGTTAACTTCAAAAGCTCTCAAAAGCACATTTCTACAAGCTTACCGCCGCCCACCACCGCTGTAACGCCCATACAAAGCGCGCATACCAACATAGAGCCACACAGCGAATAGCGCCGTCCAATGCGATCCATAATCAGTAGTGGCAAAATTAAGCCGGGCACTTGCACCAGACCATTCAATTGGAAATTGGTATATTTATTACCACCCAACGTGACTGAGGTAAGACTCAAGCCCAATGCAACCAGCGTATGCGTGAACCAGCAGAAACAACAATTCAATAAACGCCAACGAAACAGTTTCAGCGCTTTCACTATTGGATAGTGGCTTTCGTGCGCCTGTTCGAGCTTCGCTTGATTTTCCGCCACCAAAGCTTTCAAATCATGCTCCGGTATTTCACGTTTATTTATGCGTGCAGCACGTTTCAACAACCTCGTAGCATCCTCCTCTCTACCCTGACTCAACAGCCAGCGTACACTCTCGGGCAGTATGAAGAGGAAGAGTATCTGTAAGAGCGCCGGTGTGTAGAGCACGCGCAACAGATTACGCCAATTTTGGAATTGTTGTGCCAAAACACCCAACAACGCCTCGCCTAGCGAATAGAAAATCGTTATGATGGTAGCGGCGGCCACGCGTCTTTTTGGACCCACCAATTCGATGGCCAGCAGGAATGCGGTTGGAAAGAGCGTGCTACCAACAGCCATGTCGATGAATTCGAAAGCGATGAACATGTAATAGTTCGTGGATATCGAACGCAGTATACCCATAATGGCGCTGAGGAAACCGCCGATGGCGAGCATTGTGCGGCGACCGAAACTAAAAGTGAGAAACGGAAGGAAAGATATATAGATTAAATCGTAATCAAAATATGTATCATGGAAATTTTGGCTGACTGTTTTTGTGGTTTGAATATGTTTTCACTTTTATTGAAAAAAAAAATAATAAAAATAGATAATCGTTTGACCTTTGAGCTTATCGCGTAATCATATCGTATTTATGGATATCTGTTTGGGTATTATCATCGGCCAATATCACAGTAGCAGTAGGTGGAGGACAATCACTTGTTAATGCGGTGTGTATTGGTGGATAGCCCCAATTATCTGAAAGAGAGGAGTGGCGCGCTCTCATCGATTCGGCTATAACCGGCTAAACGGTTGAACGCCAATCACATACATTGGTGGATAGCCGATTAATATTTTGTTGTTTTCGTTGTTGTCTGGTTTGGAAGGATTTCCGGGTTTGGGATTAAATCGTGATTACTCATCTTTATCCTTTGATAAGTTGATTCCTAACAATGGATTGTTCGGGAGATCAGATCGAAGAGTTCTTTGACTGCGTCCAACTATCGAATTGGAGCACTGTACCAACTCCAATGGTATTAATAGTGACAATAAACTGAATCGCTGAATCAATTCTGTAGTTGATCATCACCAATCTTTGCCGATTATGTGATCTAGTATCGGAGATAACCGAGAAATACAAAGAGACTGCCCGGCTTTCGCGAAGAAAAGGGGTCAGATAATTGGGGCTCTGTATCCCCAAAGAGGTAGTATCGCGTCCCTCAGCCTTGGAACACAGGTTTCTTAACGTGACGGGGTTGGATTGTAGACTGTGATAATTGGAGAGGACACAATAGACCTTAGGTCGCAGAGCAATCCTCAATCTGTATTCTAATCTAATCTAACCACCAATCTTACAGTCCGTCTTTTCACAACTTGTACTTACCGATCTGCAAAGAATCCACCCAGTGGTATGCCCACGAACTGTCCAATATTATTCACCGTACCAACCATAGTCAGCATCCATATGCTCGAGCAAAATATGGAAAACTGCAATAATTTATATTTTTAGAGAAGTTTCCTAAAAACTAGTTGATCTGTTATTTTTACCTCATTCGAGATTGTATATTCAGCATCGCGAAACTTCAAATCATTGCCACATTTCTCGGTAACACTTTGATTAAAATACGCCGGCGTGCAGTACTCACTCGAGGGTTCCGAGTAGAAATGCGTCGCAGTACGTTCCAAATTGCCGTTAGTCGCATAGCGTGTACACTGATCATAGCTGGCGCCCTTCATGGGTATGGTGTAGTTGACCCAGGGTTCGTAGTAAGCGCTCGACGCGCTGTCGCACTGCGTTACGTTACATCTGCAGAGACGGATAAATTTGAAATTATTTTTAATTTTCGTATTTTTTATTTCTCTACCCAAACTGTTCTCACCCACCTGTGCACCACCGTACTCGCCGTAAACACATACGATATGGAGAAGAACGCATTGAAGATCATCGGTATGCAGAGTAGCACATAATTGAAGAGTTGAAAACGTCCGAACTGTCCGATGCGCACCAAAATGCCATCCAACGTGCAATCATCGTCACCTTTGGCGGATGCTTTGTTTTCATTGGCAAGCGTCTCGGGCGTTGCGTGATTGATAACACCACTCTCTGTTGTCATGTTTGTTTTGACAATGCCGTGGCTAAACTTAGTTCTTAGGTTTTAAGTAATGCGATCTCTTTTCTGACTGATCTGTTTTGATTCTAACGAAATTGTCCAAAAGCACACGGCAGGCGCGCGCCAAAGCAACCTAATAGCGCGACGTTCCGCAGACGAATAAAGAGACACGGTACATGGCATTGTTAATCTCACGCTGCTCAGTTCCTTATTGATTGCGCTGTTGGGATCGACGTATTGGTTTAATTGCTTTGGCGGAACCCAGCGAGCATTTTTAGCGATGATTGAGAACTGTAAATCGGTTTCAAGGATTTGTTAAGTGCAGCTTGATTGTGCTTTATATATATAGTATAGTTGTTGGTGCATCATCCAAACAAAAGTTGATTGAAGTAGCATGATTCTTTAAAATTTGAATTCAACTCTTGGTAGTACTAGTTTTGATGAAACCCCTGATTTAACGGTGTTAGTAGTTGTATTACTTTAGTGGCAAATTTGTTCACTGTCACCCAAGCAGTCCAGATTAGATTAGATTACAGATTGAGGATTGCACTGCAGCCTAAGGTCTATTGTGACTTCCCCAATTATCACTATATACCATCTAACCCCGTCACATTAAGAAACCTTAACAGTAGTCTAGGGCTGATGGACGCGATACCAACTCTTTGGGCATACAGAGTCCCAATTATCTGACCTCTTTTCTCTCTTTCAAACGCGCCAAAGCACTCTACATGTGTCTAAATATATTAGTATGTTTTCTAAAATAGTGTTCTCAACATTATGGTAAAGTGGATCGGGTCAATATAACCTCAAATTTGTACCTATTAAAACCGTCAATGATTTCTCCATTAAATTTTATGAAAATGTAATAACTCATAATTCGTTTGAGATTCATGCATTAATTTTTCTAAACGTGGTGTGTTCAGAAAATAACGGGAATTTTAATTTTTTGAAAAAAATATGTATCCATTCGTCTATATTAAAGCTGTCGTCTATATATTCAATATTAGTAACTAATCCCAGCGCTTCTTTCAAGACTTCTCAAACTCGATGTTTGGAGCCTTTCGATCTTTCAGTGATATCTCGTAGATTTTCAAATTGACGGACCTTTAAGGTTATCTTTATTTTTGGTATTAGGAAAAAGTCACACGCAGTCAAGTCTGGCGAATATGGAGGCTGTGGCATCGTTACAGTATTGTTTTTGGTCAAGAAAAGTCAAAAAAATTTCAATTTTATGAAAATATAATTACTCATAATTCGTTTGAGATTCATACATTAATTTTTCCAAACGTGGTGAGTTCAAAAAATAACGGGATTTTTTTTTTTAATATATTTTTTATTTACTATTACTCATAATTTGTTTGAGGTTTTCTTCGAATGCATTAAATTTTCTACACGTGGTGTGTTCAAAAAATAACGGGAATTTTAATTTTTTGAAAAAAATATGTATCCATTCGTCTATATTAAAGCTGTCGTCTATATATTCAATATCAGTAACTAATCCCAGCGCTTCTTTCAAGACTGGAGCCTTTGGTTCTTTCAGTGATTTCTCGTATGTTTGAAAAACGACGGTCCTTTAAGGTTATCTTTATTTTTGGTATTAGGAAAAAGTCACACGCAGTCAAGTCTGGCGAATATGGAGGCTGTGGCATCGTTACAATATTGTTTTTGGTCAAGAAAAATCAAAAAAAATTTCCAACAATGACAAATCGCCTATCAAACGTTTACTGGGATGTCGTGAGCAAGTACCTCACTTCTAAAGAGCGCATATCCACGGCTCTTATTTAAACTGATGTGCGTATAATCTCTTCTCTCTCACTTTAGTTGTTGATTGCGCCTTCTTGTTATCACTATTTTTAGACGTTCTTGCTTTATTTTGGAAGCTTCATTCAAGAGCATACCATTTTTCTTCTACAGCCACTCGGCTTATCAGCACGAAACTATGGCTATAAATTGTGCATTTGTACTTACTTATTTATCTACAAGTGTACATACAAATCGACAAGTACATATGTGATTTCATTTGTCGACAGGTAGTCGTCGTTCTACGTGTGCTGCGCTAATCGCCGATTCGTGGTGAGGTAAGATCATACACACTCGTACAACAGGCAATTAGTTGATCATATATCTTCAACTGACGTTTAATTGTAAAAAAAATGTCTGTGAATCGAACAATAATATGCATATTTTGGTATATCTAAGTAGATATATGTAGTATATATATCTTTTAGAAGACCTTATGACGTGCTGAAAACCCATTAATATAAAATATATTTGGTTTTTCCCGCCACTCACTTTTACGTGTAGTGCTATTTATAATCTGTATACAGACAAAGTTATCGTTGCGTATAAATGTCTATACCATTGTTCAACAACAAAAACTAAATTTAAATTTAAAATAAGATAACCCGTGGGTGTAGTGGTGCTGTTATAATTATTGTAGATAATTTGAGAAATTTTAAATTTGTAGACTGCTTTTATGACTTTTGACACTTGTGAAACGCATGAAACAATTTCAAAATTGACAGCTGTCAGATATAACATATTTGTAATACAACACCTACTCTAGTAGCCAAATAAAAAATGCACCAACCCTAGCAAATTGTGACAAACAAATGATATGATATACAGTGCCAACTAACTGCTATCTCCTCAAAATGCTGTTAATGCAAATAATATTAGGTATATGACATATGTAATGATAAAATGACATTAATGATAAGTAAACATATGCATTTGATGCCCGCATTTATAGCTATTAAGAGTGATAGCTATCAATCAAAAATACTTGCAGCTGCTTCATGTACGACTACATATAATATACATATACACAATAAGGATCGTCAATATCAACTCCCACTTCTCGCTTTCTTTTATTGGATCATTAATGCAAATACGTAATTAAGGCAACGACAAATTCTACTCCGGAGAGTTGGCTTTTAAGTGTACATCAATTGTTGTATTCTTCTATATATTGGTGAGAGACAATTAAAACAAATCTTTTCAAGTTCCACATTGTTATTGTTGTTGTTGTAATAGCGGTAGAAAAAATTCAGATATCATTTTGAAAAATGCTGTCGTGTTGGGATTCATCCATTGTATAAAAATAAGGGTCAGTTCTGTTTACTGTTGTGAGAACGGCTGACGTTCTATGAAGTGTGTTCAAAAACTAACGGTAATTTCCGTTAAAAAAATTATTCTTTCACATTAATATTGTCGCAATTTTGACAATTGGACTCTCCAAACGCATGAAATTTTAAATTTTCCAATTCCCGTTATTTTTTGAACGTAACACGTATTCGTTTTTCTTTGAATTTGCTCTAATTTCTTAAGCGTATTTCCTTTTATGGTCTCCGTAGACTTAAGCGAGCTTTTTCAGCATGGATATTTGTCTTTCAGAACCAGTATAATATATCTGGGATCAATGCGGTCACAATTTTCAAGAGACATTTTTTATCTCTTTCAATAAAATCTCTCTCCCTCAATTTCTTACGTTCTTGCTAAAGTAGACTTCCTGCTTTGTAATAAACTTACAACATAAATCTAATAATAGCATAGATCATAATAAGTAACTAACGGTCACGTGCCAGTTAGAAATTGCACTGTGCTGTCGTCATGATTCGGTTTCAATTAACGGTGAGTCTTTTATTTATTGGTCAATAAAAAATAATTATATTGCTTACTTTTTTGTAGAAAACGCGGAAAACCAGTTGCAAACATATATATTTTTTATAAAAATATATTCAACACGTTCAGAGATTGTTTACAATTATAAACTGAAGAATTTCAAATTAAAAAAAGATACTAAATTTCTCCACTGAGACAGTTCTCTATTAGAATGAAAAATATATATAAAAATATATATATATATAAAAATAATATATATATATATATATATAAAAGAGATGTGTTAAAAAAATAACGGGAATTTTAGAATTTCAAATTGTCCAAAGTCCGACTTTCAATTATTGAATATTTGGTATCATGTCGATATATCTATATCATTCACTGAAGTACGATCCAATTTTCAGATGTATTTATTGTTTACTTTCTCTGTAGCCTGTCTGTCAGCCGCTAAGGTTATATGTATGTATGTTATGAGCTTGACGATTTTCAATTTTTGAAAGTTCACACCTCGTTGCTTGTTCGTGAATTCTTGTCCAAAAACAATACTGTAACGATGCCTCAGAAATAAAGATAACCTTAAAGGACCGTTAAACGTCGTTTTTAGAAGCTATTGTTTGGCTCTTGACGTCTATATCCCATGTCTTTGTTACATGAATTATGTAATCCATTAGTGTAATATCAAAATTTTTATTCGCCGCCATACGATATAGAGGACTCTTTTAAAATTCTGCCTCGATAGTAAAATTTTAAATTTTGTATTATGCCCTGGTCGAAAAGTTCGATTTATATAAGGAAATTTGTATGACTTCATTGCCCATTCAAGAGTTCGAGTTAAGGAGAATTTCGAGTTATAGAAGTTCGAGTTATGGAAGGAAATTTGTATGAAATTTGATTTCTAAACTCCATTGCCAGTAGAAAAGTTCGAGTTATAGAGATCTTCGAGTTATAGAAGTTCGAGTTATGGAAGTTCCACTGTATTTTCTTATTGTTAAAATAGGAGTTACATAAAAACAATTCCGTCGCTCTCAATGGAATTCCACAAACCCAGTTAAACCAAAAAAAAACACATGTTTTTTTAATTTTTGTAATTTTTAATTTGATTTAAAATATCACTTTATTTGGAGAAAAAACGTGGAAATGTTCATACGCACTTACTTTTATATAGTACATGTATGTATGTATGTAAGTAGCTTATACATATAGTATACTATTAACAAACGTTTACGTAATATTTGATTTTTGCGCATATGTATTGAATATCAATTGAAGAATGTCACTGTATTTGTATAGAACTTGTATATAATGTGTATGCAACTACATATGTATGTATGTATGTATGTATAAAAGTGATATATTTTGCAATAAAAATTAATAAACGGACTTAAATGGCTAGACGCTTAGGAAGTGAAAGTGTATGTATGTATGTAAAAGCGTAGTATATAATATGTACAATATTTAATTGTATATTTATATTATAAGCTGCTTTAATTTGTATAACTGTAAAAGTATATATTAAATTATTATATACTAAATTAATAATAGTATGTATTAGTAATACATACAATAAACCGGTACGTATACGCTGCTTTAGTATAATTTGCATGGACAGCAATAATTATATATAGAATATAATAACATAATAATAATTAGTTAAATCATAAAATACTGTTTAATAATACGAAATTATTTTTTATATATATAAGCCTATAAATGCAATTTAAATATAAATATAAATATAATAATTTAATTATATTTAACGCTTAAACAATAGCCACGTGATAGCATCACAGATTTGTTGGTATTTTCGCTTGAGTATTTTGTACAACAACAAATCTTTGTTGTTGATGATAAAATTAAAAAAATATATTTTGAGTTTTATAATTTTTTTTCTTAAATTAAAAAAATTTAAATTGATTTAAGGAAGTTTTGACGCGCAATATTATAAAAAAAATATTATATAAAAAAATTATTAAAAAACAAATTTTTTTAAATATATATAAAAAAATTAAAATAAAATATTATAAATTATCTATATTATTATATTATAATTTTTTTTCGAGTATAATTTAGCTTCTAACTGTAAAAAATACAACAAATACTGTCAAATTAATACCACACAAACACATAATTTCACTTAAGGGGCTATACCAGTGTGACATTTTCAAAAAATCAACTTTTTTGTTTTTTACTTATTCGATAGTTTATACTTTCAAAAATATGCTATGAAAGCGGGAAGGTCGTATCTTGAATAGTTTATGAATGGCAGCGTTCTAAAGAGCTATCGCTTATAGGTATAAGCCGCTATAGTTGAAACTTTTTTCACGCGTTTTTCTCGAAACGACTTTTTTCAAAAAATTGCTGACATCATAACTCAACGAGAAATTAACCGATCGATCGATTAAATTTAAAATGAGTTTTCTTGAATATATTTAATATATAAAGAACTACGATCTTTTTGATTTGTTGAAATTAGAAAATTTTTCATTAAAAAAACGACCATTTTTTAGCCAAAAAAACCGAAATTTTTTTCAGAACTACGCCATTTTGTTAATTTTTGATATTTTTCAGAAATCATAGATCATTGTACATATAGGAAATACCTTCAACTTGAATACCCTTTTTGAATTTTTTAGTTTCAGCTACTCATTCGGCCAGAATCATGTCAGCAGTTTGGGAACTTTTTTTTGGCACCACAGCACATAACTCCGTTATTTTTCAATATTTTTGTAAAAAAAAATCTTTAAATATTATTGAAAATATGCCTATTATGTCCAAAAAACTTCGAAATATTCGATCCAACTTTCTCAAAAAAAATTCACGAAAATCGCCTAATTTTTCATGGATTACAGAGGTATAGCCCCTTAAATCATTATAAAAAATCCTAAAACCGAGTGTTACAAGCAAACGAAATACCTTGTGCTTCTACCTAACCGTAAAAAAATTTAATAATAATTTTAATCTTAAAATAATAAATATATGTATGTCTGTATGTATAGGTATGGCTTGTCTACTAGTATAATAAATAAATTTCTTAATGTCGCAATTATGCTAGTAGTATGTGTGTGTGTCATTTTTAGCTTCAAATCTATTAATAAAAATTTTCCATAGTTCAAAGCGCCTAATTTTACAACATTTGATATACTTTTCTATTACTCTATACTAAAATGTGTGTGTGTGTTCATTAATAATTTTCATATTATTTTGTTGTTGTTGTACGCATACGTGTACATATTTGTATGTATGTAATCTCAAACAATTATATGCCGTCTTTGCCGCCTATTCTAAGTGTAACGTTTAACTCAAAGATTATACATCGGATTACTAGTAGCATCGAATAGCTGTGTGCCTGTCGACTCGATCATCGAACGCAATGCAATGCTGCGCTGTTTCGAAACCGCTTTGCGTAAGGTTAGTTCAAACACATTATTCTCATCGATGTTGTCCATGGGCAGATGTTCGCGCGGCAGCAGTGTTTCGTTGTCGCACAAGTCTTGTGTTGGCTTATTGAGCTCTTCGAATGTGAGTTTGTCATTGACATAATTGATGCGATTATCGTTGAATTCTTTTAGAAAAGCTTCCGTTTTCTGGTGCTTGATTGCTTCACTCGGGAAGCATTGCAGTAGCTCTTCGAATGACAATTCGGCCACCAGATTGTTGAGAATCTCTGTGTGTGGAGTTAAAAAAATCATTTGGAGGTTATGTAGAAGTTATTTATAGGTTATGTAAAAGTGATTTAGAGGTTATGTAGTAGTGATTTAGAGATTATGTAAAAGTGATTTAGAGGTTATGTAGAAGTAATTTAGAGGTCATGTATAAGTGATTCAGAGGTTATGTTGAAGTGATTTAGAGGTTATGTAGAAGTGATTTAGAGGTTATGTAGTACTAATTTAGTGGATAGCATGACAGCTTACCAGTGATATGCGCCTTCCAGTTGGGCACCAAATGTTGTTTACTTAAGATTTTCTTCAGTAGCGACTCCCAGTGCTTGGGCGTAAAGCCGTTAGACTAAAAAAAATAAATAAAATTTTTACTCAAAACCCAAATTAGTATAAAACAAGAAAAAACGTACTTCGGCTGTACCGAAGCTAATATACCCTTCACAGGTGCATTTCTTTCAGTAACTATGTGTTTAAGCAAATCTAAAGTCGTAAGAAAATGTAAGTAAAAAACAAGCCATTGATTCCGATCGTTCGGTTTGTATGGCAGCTATATGCTATAGTGAACCGATCTGAACAATTTTTTCGGAGATTAAATTATTTCTATGAGCAATAACTCACACCAAATTTCGTGAAGATATGTAGTAAAATGCGGAAGTTTTCCATACAAGCTCTTGATTCCGATCGTTCAGTTTATATGGCAGCTATATGATATAGTGGCCGATATCGGCAGTTCCGACAAATGAGCAGCTTCTTGAAGAGAAAATAACATCTGCAAACTTTCAAAACGATATCTTAAAAACTGAAGGACTAGTTCGTATATATACAGACAGACGCACAGACAGACGGACATGGCTAAATCGACTCAGTTCAACATACTGATCATTTATATATATACTTTATAGGGCCTCCGACGCTTCCTTCTGGGTTTTACAAGCTTCGTGACAAACTTAATATACCTTGTTCAGGATATAATAATAAAATATCTAAGACTCACCTTGCCATACTGCCACATATATTCCGGGCAGAAATTCAGCATATAATTGATGGCTAAATGTTTGGGTAAAACAATAACCAGAAAACTATCGATGCCAATTAAATCCGGTGTCTTTTGTATAAAAGCGATAAACTCTTCAATAATCTCACGATCGATTTTCGTAGAAGCCAAAAGTGACTAAAAATAAAAAAACATATTCATAGACACATACATATATAATGCTATAATATCGCAGTAAACCCACCTGTATCTTCAGCGTTAGCGTCAACAGCTCGTTATGCCAACCCAAGAAACGCACCTCACACTCACCCTCATCGCGATTGGGAAAGCTGAAGTCATCACGCCTAAATGGCGGCAAGCGATTCAGATATTGTGGCCGCTCCAACAGACACGGTATTGGTCGTAAATAAGTTTTTATATGACGTTCAAACTCCTCGCCGCATAATTTATAATCCGGTATGAATGGCACATAGATAATCTTACGCTCCTCTGGCGCGCCCGTTGGCTGTGCACCGCTGTAACTGGCCGATTTCGCATAATAATACTGTGTGCCCACGTTTTGACGCAATAAATTACTTTGTTGTTGCTGCTGTTGTTGTTGTACGCGTAATTCTTGCAAATGACGTATCATGAACTTAATGCATTCCATACGTAGGCTGACACAATCCTCATTAACCGGCTGCTGCTCAACATCGGCCGATTGTAGATCGGTGATGAGATCACTCAATGACTTCAGCCGACCCATATACATGCGAAATAGTATTTTCAGACCTTTTAGATTCGTTTCAGCATCACTGCTACCTTGCGAGGAGCTCTGCTGTTCATTTGTGTCTAGTTGTATTGGTGAGAGCGTCGTGTTGCGCTTATATGGGGAGTTGTGTTCGTGCAGTTGATCGTAGACGATGCGATTACGATTTGTGGCATGCGAATAGCTGCGTTCGTCCATGGATGAACTGGCGCCTGAATTCGATTCGGGCAATGAGTTGGCGATGGATTCATTGTCGCGTTCGCTATTCAATGAGGGCGCTTTCGAGGAAGTTTCATCGTATTCATCGCCGCCCACCAAGTGGGGCGGTGAGTTTGAGGGCATGTCATGTGGATTGTGCATGGGATTGACATCGAAGTAATCATAATAATAGACCTGAAAAATCAAAATATTTGATTTGTATTTAGAAAACATTAATATAACTGAGAGAGATCTAACCTGCAAAATATTCACAAACACCTTCTGCGACGTCTGATAGCCCTTGTGACCGATATGCGAGGCGATATAGTTGAGGAAGAGTTGTAAAATGATCTCCAACGTAATACTATGCTCAATGCAAAGCGCATGTATAAATACATCGCTGATAGCCTCAATCAAATCCGTATTCTCGGTGGCTAACAAAATGGTTTCCGTAAAGTCAGAGAAAGAGATCACGCCGTGAGCAGTGTGTGTTGGTGCCAACAAAGCATTCGCCGTTTGCGGCTGCCCAAATGAGGGTTTACGCTTGTGTTGACGACGTGCCGCTTGTGTTGCGGCTGTAGATTTGTGTTGTTGTTGTCCACTAGCTGTTGTGGCAGTGGCACTATTACGATACTTAAAAGAATCATAATGCTGTGAACCACGACGTTGGAAGAGTACGGTACCATCATCGAAGAGCACATTCTTGTGTTTAATGAGAGCCACAGCCAATTCGCGGCGACTCAGACGTGCGACTACTTCCTGTGCGAGCAGATAATTGGACATGCGACAGGCTGTTACAGCGAGCAGTAGATTCTCGTCGGGATTGCTGTAAAAAGTTTATATTAAAGAAACGGAATATTTAATATTTAACCTCTGAACTTACAGTTTATCGAGATATTTTAGGTAATTCACCAACTCTCCACTTATGGCATCGGCCACCACGGGCGAATTCAGCATGATCTGTGGTATATCCCCCGGCGAATATTTGATAAACATATTAAGGAATTCCAATGACAACGGCACTTGCGGGTAGCCTTGTTCTATGACACGATTTGGAGTGAAAAATGGCTTCACCAGCTGATTGAGAAAGGCGGCCAATAGACGATCGGTCCCCAAACCGAGTAGGAACATTTTCACTGTATAAATTAGTCCAACCAATTGCGTCTCATCGATCACTGATGAGTTGTTGCAGTTACCAAATGGTAGTTGTTGTTGCTCTAGGTAAGCGGGTTGCACATACGAGTTAATATAGTTGCAGTAGATATCGGCAAGTTGCAGATTGCACATTTTGTAAAACCCGGTGGCCTGCAGGTAAACCTCCTTCTTGCGCGAGCTGTCAAATTAAATATTTTTTAAGTGATAATGAATACAGTCAAGGGCAAAAAATCATTACCGTATGGAGAAGTCTGCCAATTTGCGACAATTTTCCACAAACTTGCTGCGCAGCTGCTGTTCACGCTCCTCGGCCAACTGCTCGCATTGCAGCGAGAGACTCAAGCGCAGCATAACATGTGCCTCCTCCATTAGATCGTAAAAGTTTGTGCTGCTGGCGGCACGATACGATTCGGCAATCGCCTCCAAATCCTCAATCACATGCTCCACCGGTGGCACCTCCAAATTGTAGAGCGTCCATTCGTTGAGTTGCGCTTGCTGCGCTGCATTGTTGCTGCTGCTGCGTAGCAAATTCTTGACTTTAGCTTCGCCCAATATGCGCGCCGCAATATTACGTCCACCAGCATTACCGTTGCTTACGCCACCACCACTACGTCTTTTATTCGCTTCACTGTTGTTGTTGGCCAGTGCACTATTAGTAATCAGCACTAAATTGTTGCGATTCACACAGACATATTGTACATGCATGAAGGCGCAGAGTCCAATGACAGCAATGGCCGAATTGACATCGGGACTGGACTCCTCGGGGAAGAGGCCACCCAGTGTGGGGTATTCAAAACGATTGTTGTAGAGTTTATGACCAATACGCGAGGTGTGTGTCTCCACCGACTCTGTGGTGATGGCATAGATGACGTAATCGTTGATGTGCACCTTTAAAACGGGCGCGGTGAATGAGTATGTGGCGATAGGCTTTTCGTTCTCACTATACCATTTGCCTAAAATAGAAATTTGGTTATTAAATTTTGCGTAAAATATTACATTAGTCACATACCTTGTGCACAGAACTGATAGAGATAACCGTCAACGCTGCTTGCCACCAACAAAGCATAGCCGACGCAACTCTGATGCTTGCCGGATTTGAGTGTACGCCGATTGGCGTGTTTGGTAGTGGTCACAGCACCAGGTACCTGCTGATTGCCCATATCGTATTCGGAGTCCTCCAAGTCATCCTCATGCGGATTACGTTGGTAGATCGCTTTCAGGTCCATGCAACGTAAAATATCGACAATGCGTCCATTCGGTTCCGAAGACTTCATGCAGATCTGCAACAGCTTACGTACATCATATTGGACACTGGTGTCCTCGTTGTAAGCGTACGTCATGTTGCCATGGCTGGATACGCGCTGTAAAAGTGATGAGAATGACAGTAATTAAATGTGAAACATTTTATTTCGCCACCACACTCACCTGCACATTCATAGCTTTCGCTTCATTAACCAGCTTAATTTTAATATCGTTAGCGCGTGCTGGCATAATTATAATCTCTTGTGTATCGCCAACACAAACGCCACCACTGCCAAACGAGGTCGCGCCCATACCGCCGCCACCGCCACCCGCACCACCAACACTTATGGCATCACCCAACTCCCACTGCGATTTTAAATCCACCTCGAATTCGCGTCCACAAGCGGAGTTCACAATCCGTGCCACATTGAAATCGATTGGAGTGCGTCCGGGAAATCCGGCCACACCCATTGGCCGGCCACTTGATGTCGTTTCCAACGAATCTGTTTCAAAGCTGTTGTGACTCGAGGGACCAGCGCTCGCCTTGCTCATTAGACTCGATTCCGAGCTAGAGATAGCCTCGTCGACATCCACATCCGCGACATCCTCCAAACAGACACCGCCACCACCGCCGTAATCATTATCCAATGGACTGCAATGTACGCCACCGGCTGCGCTGCTGCCCACCACATCGACCACTTTGAAAGCGACACAGTAGCGATTATTCATCGCCGCTATAACATTCTCGGCCAGACACAAACGCAGTGGTACAAAGTTGAGATTCACAAAAAATTTAAACGGCAGAAAGTCAATGTAGGAGAACCGCGGCTGTGTGGTCTCGTGTGTGCACTGCGTATACTCATACAGATAGATGCGCTCCTTGCTGCTCACTATAATATTGCCCGATGTCTGACAGCATTGTATGAGATCGGGTGGACTACGCAGCGGTAGCTCAATCACATCGATGCTCTCCACTAGCGGTGCCTTGGGTGTGGTCATGGAGGCTATGCGTATAGTAATGGGTAGATCAATCAATTTTGCTTCGGAGAATTTCCAAAAATTGGCATAAATGCGCACAAACATTTTCGTATCATCCTCGGGGCAAATAACGGTGTTACTGCTACTACTGGTGCAGCTAATGCCGGTGTTACCACTTTGTACTGGCGTACCGAGTGTTTCTTTCTCCAATGTGAGTAGATATTTGCCTAAGTTAAGAGGGGGGAAAGAAAGGAAGGTTCGTTGAAATTTATTATGCTGATTTTCATAGTGTGAAATTTAAATAAATGTTTAAACAAATATCGATTATTTTTATTAAGTTATCGATAAGTGTCGATTATTCATCATTGATTTCAATCATTTATTTTTATATCGATATTTTTTTTAATTCGTGACAGTTATCCGAATGAGCCTCTTTCTTTCAGTGAATTGGGAAATTGATTAGGGCTTTCAGCACAAACTGAAATTCGGAAGGTTCATAGAAATTTATTATGCTGATTTTCGTAGTGACATTTTTTAATGAAACATTAAATTATTATCGATTATTTTTATGCTATCGATAAATATCGATTTCAATGTTAATAGAAAAATCAATAGAATGTCGATTTTTTTAATTTTTCGCAGTGGTATCGGAGTGATTTGGAGCCTCTTTCACTCATTGATTTGAAAATTGAGTCGGATACTCAGCAGAAATTAAAATACGGATTGAAATTTTCTCGAATCTCCATTGGGAGAAGCTCTACGTATATGCCTGAACCATCATACATTATGAACTTGGCGATATTTCTAGTTTGGTTTTGAAAAAACTGAATTTTTAAGGGTATAACTGATTTTAAAATCGATATCGATATTTTTTAAATTTATTAATAATCGATAATGTGATATCACAGTTATAAAATACGATAACTTCAGATTTTGATTTCATCAAACTCACCTGCTTCACAGTAGATCAAGTGCACCACCTCACCCACCGTAGCGAGCGTATACTTCGTGGGCAGCCGCTCATCTGCGGCAGCTTGTGCTGCAGCCGCCGCCGCCTCAGCCTCTGCAGCGGCATACTCACTAGCCGTGGTGATTGCATTCAAATCGATGCCATTCAATTCATTGCGTCGCTGCTTGCCACCAATATCGTAGATTTCGATAAACTGCTCAGCGCTGCTCACGGCAATGCGACTGGAATCTATCAATGAGGCCGATAGAATGTCGCCATTCAGCGAGTATGTGTGCTGCTTGGCAAAGTTATAGGCCTGCAGAATTTTCACCATTTTCACTGCCGGTTGACGTTGCGTTTAAAGAGTTTACACCGCCGAACGCTGTAATGAGAAGAACCTATTTTTTAACTTTTCTAAAAACAGGTTAAATTTTTGTTTTTGAAATTTTTTTATAAAATCAACTTTTTGGCTAATTATTATTTTCTTGCCGACTTATGCACGCATCCAACGCCCAACGAGTCATGAGTGACTTCATGCCGCAGCGACCGCACTCCGCGGCATAATGTCATACGGGTGCGTCGCACATGCATATAAGCCGTTAAGCGCACACAAGCTCACTAATTTTAACTTAATAAAGTTTTAAGCTATAAAAAATACGACACCAACCTGCATAATATAACAGTACTTAAGACACTTTTTTTTGGTGTAAACCAGTGATTCACTGCACAACCTTTGGAACAAAAAAAAAATTTTAATTTCAATTTTTTTATTGTTTTTTTTTTTATTTATTTATATGCTCATAATGCGCTATCTAACGTCGTAGCCTAGCAGTCTGAGCGTCAAAACCAAAATGAAATGATGAGCTGCTGACACTTGACGCGCTTTGCGTATCGTGTTTACCTTACGGCACAAGCGCTGACACCATACACACAAGCTGACGCTGGTAAATGGAGCGAATGACATCAAATCAGCTGAAGTGGTCACTTAGACATTGCACACTCAAACATGCATACATACCAACATATGTATGTATATATGTCTACATAAGAACTAACCCGACTGGTCAAGTGGCCACTGGCAACCGCCCACTCAGTCGACTCAGCTAAGCATGCCTGCATGAATTTGTATCTATTTGTCGATGTCTGTTTGTGCTCTTGCATGCAAATAGCTTGCTAGAAATTTGTTTAAATACACAACCTCATTTCCATTGGGTTCTAACATTTATTGGAGCGCTTGTGGATTTGGCTTCTATTTGCTAATTGTCATATGTGTTTGTTTGTAATTGAAAAATTATTAATTGTTTCGTATACAGGGTGGGTCTATGATTATTTTGAGGTAAATAAAATCGTATATAATATTTAAAATTTTTTTTTGGGGATTGGAGAGAAAACCGTCGAGACTTTGGAGTAAAAAAAATTATTAAAAAAAAAATATATTAATTGCCTCGTATACAGGGTGGGTCTATGAATGTTTTGAAGTAAAGAAAATCGTTTATAGTATTTAAAAAAATTGTTTGGGGATCGGATAGAAAACCCTCGAGACTTTTGAGTAAAAAAAATTTATTTAAAAAAAAAATTATTAATTGCCTCGTATACAGGGTCGGTCTATGAATGTTTTGAAGTAAAGAAAATCGTATATAGTATTTAAAATTTTTTTTTTGGGGATTGGAGAGAAAACCCT
Source organism: Zeugodacus tau (assembly GCA_031772095.1). Taxonomy (NCBI): domain Eukaryota; kingdom Metazoa; phylum Arthropoda; class Insecta; order Diptera; family Tephritidae; genus Zeugodacus; species Zeugodacus tau. The sequence continues at coordinate 5,046,491 of CM062653.1, read as the reverse complement.
CGAGAATTTTGAGTAAAAAAGCATATTTACAAAAAAAAAAAATATTTTATTTAAAATTTTTTTAAATTAATTTTTTTATTTTATAAATTAATTTTAATGAAATTTGTTGATGTTGTATCAATTTAGTTAAGAATTTATGTATTATTTTCTTTCATTGAAGCTACGATATACCAAGTAACAGTGTCACTTAGATGGATATAGCTAAAGACAATAATTTTCGAATAAATATATTAAAAAAATGGTCGATGTACCAGTCAGGAAGACACTTTACTCCATTAGTCTAAATTAAATTAGGGAACTAGGATCGTTTGTTGTGAATGTAAATTGAGGTTTTGATAGATTTATGAATTTTTTAAGTTATTCTAATTGAATCGCTTAAATCAGTCTTGAAATATTATTAGGAAAAGTTCTTAAAACATTCCATTTGAGAAATCCTGATTTATAGGGCTTAAATCCGAACATCTGGTTTTTTTAACTGTTATATTCCGTAAATAACTAAATTCTTCAGTTTTCAGTTTTCAAAAAAAATTATACGAGACCTTCTTTTAAGAACATGGTTATATTGTGTTAAGTTGTTGTTGTGGTGTCAGAAAACATTCCCCATGTAATATGGAATGCGGCTGAGTTGACAGTGTTTTACTAGAAAAAAGTTCGGGTGCGCTTCCGTTACATGAACCCAACCGTTGAGGGAACTGGATTGTGTTTGTCAGTTATGACTGCATATATGGTATTAATAATACATATTATTTATATTTTTATCTCTAAAAGTAAAAAAACTGCTCACTAGCACCCTGTATTCCCATCTTCAACCTTTACTATCTTCAAACAAATTTTTAAACTACTTATAGCTTTGCCTTATTTATTTTCCTACGCCTGTCTGTGTCATATTTACACCCTTTGCTGGAAGTAACGCAATACGCAAAGCGTAAATAACGTAATTAGGTCAAGAATTACCAGAAATATATATGTACATATGTATATTAATAGCGCTCATTTAGCCAATAGCACAGTCGAATTCTAAGTCAAAGACAGCTTAAATTTCAACGCCACAAACAGAGAATGTCATGCAAAACATTAAATTAATTAAAAAAGAAAGGCGCGCAGTGAAAGAGGCAGACATAATGCATGGCATAAAAAAATCATGGAGCGAATGTTGGCGTTAGGTGTATGTACAATGCGCCTGTGTAAAGTATTGGGGTGGTTGCTTAAACTGTTATGGAATAAAAATAATTTATAAAATAAAAGATAAAAAGAAATATGGTGCGGAAGGTATTTTATTTATTTTTTTTATTTAAATAATACAAAAATAATAAATTTATAAAAATATTGAAAATTACTTTATTAATTTTCATAGAAATATTTTAGCCATATAACTAATTTTTGCTGACTCCTTCTAAAAAGTTTTTTTTTCAATTATTTCCATTTGAAAATTTTTATTTTCCAAGTATAATTTCGAAAATATGCTTTATCAATCGTCCTTGTGTTAATACATGTATAGGATGTGTGTTCAAAAAATAACAGGAATTTACATTTTTTGAAAAAAACAAATCAATAATCTTTTCGTCATTCAAATAGCCCCCACTCAATATGATGCACTTCAGCGCTTCTTCCAATCATTGAAACACTTCTCAAACTCGGTTTTTGGGATAGTAAATGATATCTCTATAATTTCGAAAATATGCTTTATCAATCGTCCTTGTGTTAATACATGTATAGGATGTGTGTTCAAAAAATAACAGGAATTTACATTTTTTGAAAAAAACAAATCAATAATCTTTTCGTCATTCAAATAGCCCCCACTCAATATGATGCACTTCAGCGCTTCTTCCAATCATTGAAACACTTCTCAAACTCGGTTTTTGGGATAGTAAATGATATCTCAAATGAGTAGGCTTGTAAAACGACGGACCAGGCATGTTTGTATGCCAACTTAATAAAAAATAAAAATACTTGGAAATTTTGAATTTCCCGTTATTTTTTGAACACACCTCGTATACACATATTAACGCCAATTTTCAAGTGTAAGTTATGGTGTTCATAACACCGAAGAAGACATACAAAATTAGGGACAAAAAAAAATAAATAAGGAAGATATATGTATGTGAATGACAGGTGGCATGAGTGATGGCGCTTTTGTGAATAATTGGTGTTAGACACGCTTGCTTTCCTTAACGATTCTGATAAGACGCGGATATTGACAATAAAATGTACGACGACACGCCTTCAGATTTGATTTGCTGACAAAAGCGCAGTAAATAAATCGAGAATACTGTGTGCGTGTTAAGGTAGGCACGACGTTGAATGAATGAAAATTGATTTCCGTTTATGGGTTGGCCCAGACAATAAAAGGAAATCGTCAAAAATAAACACAAAAACAAACTGACGTCAGTTAGGTGACTATAAACATACAAAGAATCTCAAATTTCTAAGCTCAAAAGTGTGAAAATTCGCAAGTTCTTATATTGATTGTGGCTACTTTAGGTGGTTAAATGCAATAAAAGCAAACGCAGCTGAAATAAGTAGCTCATAAGAAAGTATTTTTTTAGATTTGCGGTCATTTTAATATAATCACCTGCAATATCGTTAGAAATGTGTATAATATTTCTTTACTCCTAATTATATCATTTACGCACCTTAATTATACTATTTCATAAAAAAAACAAGAAGAAACGTTAACTTTGGCTGTACCGAAGCTAATATACCCTTCACAGGTGCATTTCTTTTAGTAACTATGTGTTTAAGCAAATCGAAAGGCCATTGATTCCGATCGTTCAGTTTGTATGGCAGCTATTGCTATAGTGAACCGATCTGAACATTTTTTTCGGAAATTAAATTATTTCTATAAACAATAACTCACACCAAATTTCGTGAGGATATGTAGTAAAATGCGGAAGTTTTCCATACAAGCCCTTGATTCCGATCGTTTAGTTTGTATGGCAGCTATATGCTATAGTGAACCGATCTGAACAATTTTTTCGGAGATTAAATTATTTCTATGAACAATAACTCACACCAAATTTCGTGAAGATACCACGGAAGTTTTCCTTACAAGCCATTGATTCCGATCGTTCGGTTTGTATGGCAGCTATATGCTATAGTGAACCGATCTGAACAATTTTTTCGGAGATTAAATTATTTCTATGAACAATAACTCACACCAAATTTCGTGAAGATATGTAGTAAAATGCGGAAGTTTTCCATACAAGCCCTTGATTCCGATCGTTCAGTTTGTATGGCAGCTATATGATATAGTGGTCCGATGTTGGCAGTTCCGACAAATGAGCAGCTTCTTGAAGAGAAAATAATATCTGTAAAATTTCAAAACGATATCTTAAAAACTGAGGGACTAGTTCGTATATATACAGACAGATAGACAGACGGACATGGCTAAATCGACTCAGTTCAACATACTGATCATTTATATATATACTTTATAATGCCTCCGACGCTTCCTTCGGGGTGTTACAAACTTCGTGACAAACTTAATATACCCTGTTCAGGGTATAAAAAGTTATTTACGTCTCAATAACGTGGGAATCAAATTTCGCATATACATATATGAAAGTGTATGTGTGTATACAAATTTTCCATGGCGGTTAATGACACCGAACGGAAACGGAAAAGGCAATGCTTCAGTCAGCGAACGCACAAGTTCACGGCTTGCCGCCACACACACACACAACTATGAAAGCTATAAATACTAGTTGGTGTGTGTGAAAACTGATGGCTGGTCAAAGCAGGAAGGTGCGTATTGGCTTGAATCCTTTGGCTATTTTTAGCTACAAATACCAATGGTCGTAGATACTTGTTTAACATTGATTTTCTAGTGCAACAATAACAACAACAACAACACCTACTTGCAATTGCAGCTAAAAATAAGTGGTGCAATAAAGCGTGTTGTTGCTTCTGGCATGCTGTTATACATACATATGTAAACTGGGCACTGGTGGCATGGCGTATCTACTGAGATTTTTCAACCGAATTTGCTCGCATTAATTTTTGCAAACGAAAAATCAATAATCCTGTTGGTGTATGCCGAAATTTTCAAACATATTTTATATAACCAAAAGTGTTTAAAAATCTTTTTTATAACTTTTAATATATTCTTCGAAATGCAATTTTACACACTTTAATGCAATTAACACTTACTTGTGCTGACATCGAAAATAACCAATTAGTTTTTCGTGTTGATACTCAATTTTTTATATTTCTCATTTATCACTTAATTCACTCGCATACACATAAATTTAGCGTTTTTATTATTTTATTAACGCTTGTACACACGTACTCAACACATATTTATTTTTCTTGTAATTAAAACTAATTTTTGTTTAATTAAAACCATCCGCGTTTAACCTACTCCTGTTTCGCACTCCAGCAGTAATATATGTTTTTTGTTTTCTGTTTTGCATTGCATTCGGTTTTGGTGTGTCAAAAGTTGACAACAATTTTTGTTTCTGTTTTGTGTCTCATTCGTAATATGCAGAGTTGAATTTTATAGTAAGATTCAAATAAAAATCGCTTTAAGAAGATAGTAGTGAAGTAATAGTTTTAATTATAGACTTGTAGAATGTGTGATAAAAATTTAAAAATATTTAAATTTTTTTTCTCAGATATCAGTTCCCTATGTGTCTAAACACGCAGCTAAACTCTACCCTGTAGAACTAATACTGACCGAAAGTCAACCAAACGAAATCGTATAATTTTTAAAACTTACGAGGTGTGTTCAAAAAATAACGGTAATTTCGAATTTTGTAAAATAAAAAATTTATTCAATAATTTGCATTAACATTGTCACCTTCAAAATAGGCCACATTCGATTCTATATTAGGCTTTATGCGAGCGCTTCTTCCAAAGGTCGAAACAATTCTCAAACTCGATAGGTATAGGCTATTCAGCGATTTTTCGTAGGAGTATGATTGTAAAGCGGGGCACACCTAGTGTAATGGCATAAAAAAAGGGTGATTTTTGGGAATTTTTATTCAAAAAAATACTTTATCAATTATTTAAAAAATCTAAGAATATATTTATACATCTTTCAAGAATATACAGTAAAATTTTTGAAGAAAAAAATTAAATATTTTTTAAGTTATAGTCGATCTCCATAAAAAAAAAATTCTCTCTAAACTAGATAATATTGTCTGTACAATGACCTACGATAAAAAAATCAAAAATTGACAATATGGCGGCGTTTAAAAAAAATAGTCGAATTTTTCCCAAAATTTTGGTCGTTTTTGGGGTGCAAAAATTCGATTTTTTGACCAGATCAAAAATCGATAGGTCATTGTACGGAGAACTATATATAGAACATGTAAAAAAACTCGATAGTGTTCGGATCATTTGTTTTTGAGTAATCACTGCAGCAAATTCGGAAAATGCTGTTTCGAGAAAAACGCGTTTAAAGATAAAATGATCGTTTTTACTGTTACCGAGCGGCTGCTCTTTAAATTGCTATAACTCAAAAGCTATTTGAGATATCGATTTGAAATTTTAATATGTTATTTTTAAAGGTGTGATCTACCGAAATATGTTTTTTTTTTTTGAAATTTCACACTAGGTGTGTCCCTTAAAGTTCTCTTTATTTTTTGGAAATAGGAAAAAGTCACTCGGAGCCATGCCTCTGACGCATAAAAAGCCTGGGGCAACGTTACAGCATTGTTTTTGGAACGAAGTGTGAGCTTTTTGCGAATGAAAGCTCGAAAAACTCGTCTAACTTTAGTGGCTGCTACTGAAGCAAGTATATCTACATAATAAAAATGGTTGACAAATATACTTTTGAATTCCCGTTATTTTTTTAACACATCTCGTATATTGTGTAATCAAGACCGAAACTAAAACTAATGAAATCATATAATGGTTGAGGCTTTTATCCATAAGAAAATGATGAAAAACAACTATATGGAATATATGTTAATCAGAATACAGATTCCAGAAGAATAACATATATAAACTCTGACATTCATATAGTTAATTAATGTCCTCCGACAGGTAACAAATGACATGAATAATGTTTAAGCCGATTACCAAGTATCATACAGGCCTCTTCATCAGTAGCCCCAAAAAGTAAATGGATCACAAAAACGAAAGACTGGTTGTCATACATATATCCGAAAGTCATTACCAGTTTTCGTATATCAAATGACCTGTCGGAAAAGCGAAAGCTCTTCGAAAGTGACCTGAATATAATACTGTTCCCTGAATACAAATCTCCATAGAACAGGGAAAGAAGCTCATACATAATAATAAAACTAAGAATTGCTTACTAGTATTAATTTGTTAGATATAAATGCAAGGGCTTAGTTAGTCAGACGGAAAATCCATAAATGACCAACAAAATGTCGGCATAAGTGACATAAGTCCATAAATACGTCTCGTTTGCCGCCAATTTTTTATATACTAACTTATCAGAAATAACTAAAAAAACACTACAACAACTACAAATTGCAGTACAACAACACAAACATACTTTGCTTTCTGCTTTACCATTGCATTTGCTTAGTGATTGACTCAACTTGTGGCTCATATTGTCATGAACTACGTCATCACTATACGCTGACATCAGCACATCCGTTTGCCAAGTGAATTGCTGTTTAATGGCAATTGCTTGCATGATCACTTGTGGCGTCAGCAACGCTTCGAATGAGTTTGGGAAAACGACTAGAATTTTGTACATTTCTCCGCTCGATATTTACTCAAATGATAGGAATAATCTCAATATTGCCGATTTCCAAAGTACACGCTCCGAAGCATACAAGTATCATAAGGAGAACATGCGCGTGTTTTTATCAGTTTGGGTCGTCGCATTCTGTTTTTATTAACTTCTTTCATCTGCAGTTTCCAACGTCAGACAGCTACTAATGGCATGTAGCGAGGTATGTAAGCGAGCAAATACGTCTTGCAGAGTCACATGGAGCGCACAGAGCGTGACTGAGTGACTCTACCTGCATTGTTTTGTTGTTGTATTTGTAGGTAATAATTGCATTTTTCTAGTTGATAGGGTGAGTTTCTTCGGGCCATGATTTGCTTTAACACGCTAATGTAGTTTGCTCTTCGTTTTCTACATTGTTGCTTCCACTTCTTGTACTCGTAGCATACCAGAAGGGAGTTGACTGTATACAGAGCGGGCTATACACTCACACATGCACAACATAACTGTATGTGTCATTTTGAAAATTATTGGGTAACTTTCTTAGGGAGTTTTTCTGTAGAAACGCTCTGGTACATTCTCTTCATGCATATATATTTGTTTTTCTTGATTAGTTGTTGTTTTTATTTTTCTTAGTATTTATTATCTCTGACTAGAGAACAAAGAGTACTACAGAGGCAGAGATAGGTATGTACTAGGTACATAAATACATTGATACTCAGTATTGAGATTTGTTGTGGAATTGAAAAATCATTCGCTAGCCTGTGTATGGCACAGTGGTTCAAACTCAAAATTATTTGCTGAAATTTCAGAAATTCTGAAAAAATATATAAGTATGTATTTTAATTTATGGAACTTAAAAAATAATTTCTATGATCTTTTACTAGAAAAATACTATTATTAATCTTACAATTTGAAGTAATTTTTTTATATATATTCATACATATTTTTGGCGTAGGAACCGCTTTGGCGATTCTAGCTGAATCCACCAAAACGAGCAAATTCACCTCTCCGCCATTTAAAAATTCCAAAAGCTGCCAGATCACTTTACACTTGGTCTCTCCAACTGAGTGGAGGACGTCCTCTTCCGCGACTTCCACCAGCGGGTACTGCCTCGGAAACTGTCAGAGCAGTCGTTGTAACTTGTTACACATGTAATAATAACAATGGAGCCCTTTCGTCCATTCGAACAACATGACCTAGCCGGCGTAGCCGCTGTCTTTTTATTCGCTGAATTATATCTACATATGTCGTCGAATAACACATACAGCTCATCATTCCATCGTCTGCGGTATTCGCCGTTGCCAATGTTCAGAGGACATTACGCAAAACCTTTCTCTCGAAAACCCCAAGAGTCGTCTCATCGGATGTTGTCATCGTCCACGCTTCGGCGCCATACATCAGGACGGGAATAATGAGCGACTTGTAGAGTTTGATTTTTGTTCGTCGAGAGAGGACTTTACTGTTCAATTGCCTTCTCAGTCCAAAGTAACACCTGTTGGCAAGTGTGTGATTCAGCGTTGGATTTCAAGGCTGACATTGTTGGTGTTGTTAACGCTGGTTCCCAAGTAGACGAAATTATCTACTACTTCAAAGGTAGATGTTTAAGAGACCGTAAATCTTCCGCAAAACCTTTCTCTCGAAAACTCTTAGAGTCGTCTCATCAGATGTTGTTATCGTCCACACTTCTGCACCATACATCAGGACGGAGATAATGAGCGACTTGTAAAGTTCGATTTTGGTACGTCCGGCAAAGACTTTACTTTTCAATTGCCTACTCAGTCCAAAGTAGCACCTGTTGGAAAGAGTGAATCTGCGTTGGATTTCGATGCTTACACTGTTGGTGTTATTGATGCTGGTCCCCAAGTAGACGAATCTACGACTTCAAAATTATGACTGTCAACAGTGAGGTGGAAGCCAAGACGCGAGAGCGCAGACTGTTTGTTTGATGATAGAGATATTCCATATTGTTCTCATTCACCACCAGACCCATACGCTTCGCTTCCTTATCCAGTCTGGAAAAAGCAGAAGTAACAGGGCGGTAGTTTCTCGAAAAAGTCAAAATTTCAGTAAAATATGACAGTCTATATGTATTTGCACCCCATGCCTCCTAGCTATTTATATCTAAAGGGTGATTTTTTAAGAGCTTGATAACTTTAAAAAAAAAAAAACGCATAAAATTTGCAAAATCTCATCGGTTCTTTATTTGAAACGTTAGATTGGTTCATGACATTTACTCTTTGAAGATAATTTCATTTAAATGTTGACCGCGGCTGCGTCTTAGGTGGTCCATTCGGAAAGTCCAATTTTGGGCAACTTTTTCGAGCATTTCGGCCGGAATAGCCCGAATTTCTTCGGAAATGTTGTCTTCCAAAGCTGGAATAGTTGCTGGCTTATTTCTGTAGACTTTAGACTTGACGTAGCCCCACAAAAAATAGTCTAAAGGCGTTAAATCGCATGATCTTGGTGGCCAACTTACGGGTCCATTTCTTGAGATGAATTGTTCTCCGAAGTTTTCCCTCAAAATGGCCATAGAATCGCGAGCTGTGTGGCATGTAGCGCCATCTTGTTGAAACCACATGTCAACCAAGTTCAGTTCTTCCATTTTTGGCAACAAAAAGTTTGTTAGCATCGAACGATAGCGATCGCCATTCACCGTAACGTTGCGTCCAACAGCATCTTTGAAAAAATACGGTCCAATGATTCCACCAGCGTACAAACCACACCAAACAGTGCATTTTTCGGGATGCATGGGCAGTTCTTGAACGGCTTCTGGTTGCTCTTCACCCCAAATGCGGCAATTTTGCTTATTTACGTAGCCATTCAACCAGAAATGAGCCTCATCGCTGAACAAAATTTGTCGATAAAAAAGCGGAAACACATTTCGAACCGAACACTGATTTTGGTAATAAAATTCAATGATTTGCAAGCGTTGCTCGTTAGTAAGTCTATTCATGATGAAATGTCAAAGCATACTGAGCATCTTTCTCTTTGACACCATGTCTGAAATCCCACGTGATCTGTCAAATACTAATGCATGAAAATCCTAACCTCAAAAAAATCACCCGTTATAACTTCATGGCAGTATTTAACCTATGCAATTCTGAAGATCGTTCAATTTGGATTATTCTAGATTTTTTTTTAAAGAATTGTTCATAAATTATGCACTGTGGCAACGTAGGCGTTGATTATGCTCGATTTTTGTTTCGAAAAATATTTGGATATGCCCAAAAGCTTGCATAAAATACTAATGCATTACTAGAAATAATATTTTTTCTTATTTAACTATGTGATTACTTAAGTACTGCGTATATTTGTGTGTGACTGCTGCATGGTACTTACACACATACATACATATTTACATAATCGTACTCATACGCATATTTTGAGATTTTTCTCTGTTTTGATTTTAACTGTAAAAGTAATAATAAACGAAAAAAAAATCGCTGCTCACGCTTTTATTTTATCTAAATGAAAACACATTTTTTTTGGTGAGCACTTTCTTGTGATTGAGATGTTAAGAGGCCGCAGGAGAAGCCGCAGCCTGCTCTGGCTGGAGCACACAGCTAGCTAGAGATGAGTTTGAGAACGCAACGCATATTGTCAATAGGACTTTGTTGTGGTTTTTTGAGACTTTCCGATTGACTTAAATTGACGCGCACGCCGACAACAGGCAGCAGGGAGCAGGCAGTCGGTAGACAGACAGACGGTAAACGGAGATGGCCTGTCTCTATTATTGTGCATTTGGTGTAAATTCCCGCCACTCTCTGTCACTTAGAGATGGCCGCTCCGTGAACAGCAATATTGCTCCCATAACAACAAGTGCGAGTTCGGCGTTGTCGCTGTTTGCTGTGTTTGCTGTCGTCCATCAACACACTCAAACACACAAAATACTTTCAGTTGAGGACCGTGAAATTTTCTGGCTTCTGAGTGCCAAAGTGGTAGTGGTTCAAAGCGCACGAGACGGCACAGCTAATATAAATCTTAAATGTAGGCAACGCAACGTACGTACGCCTCTAGCTGTAGCTGAAGCTGAAGCTGAAGCTGTTAGATTAAGGCGGGAAACAGGTGTTTGTTGTTTGACTGCGCGTAAATTGGCGATTGAACGAATTCCTTGTAAACAAACAATTGTGAAATTACTTTCGAGTAAAATTTAACGCAAGCATTAGCAATAAGCTGGGATACATAATGCTTGCGTATTTTTAGTTTTGTGCTTTCTTTTGTGCAACATCAGTCAGTCACTCAGCACGACGCCCCCGCAAAACCGCAATACAGTTGACAGCCTCCAGTGAAGTGGCGCGTTGTTAATATGCATATATACTGTTGGTTGTTTGTATGTATTTATGCATGCTTGCGTCAATGCCTTGAGCGATTTAAAGCGATTTTTATTTTCGTAGAAAAAAATTTAAGTGTGAACTAGTACTAGCTGCATTTGTATTGTGCTTATGCACTTACCTAAGCACATTTAAATAGCTGCCAATAGAACGCAATGGAAAATAACAAAAATTTTAATTATTCATGATCCTCCATTGCCTTTAAAGACCTTATATTTTGCATTCGACGTTTTTTGCGCGATTTTCTATTGTCTTCTCTGTGTGTGTGTTTCGTATCTACATTGTTGGTAATTTATGCGTATAACATTTATACTTGAAGCTTTTAGTATACACTATTTTAATTTGTACATTTCTTATCTGCTACAAACACACACAGTCTCTACATAAACTCGACTCGGTGGTTCATGCCCACCGAATGGATACTCGTTCGTGCACTCTCCCATTAGCTTTTCGCATGTTCAAAAGCAACTTGTGTATAAATTTCGTCTCCAACGTCGCTGTCATACATACATAGTATACCCACAGCCATTTATAAAAGCAAACACACACATACACATAAGTACAATTTTATATACGCTCGAGGCCATATTTCTGCTGAACTCGCCACTCGCAATAATCGCTGTGTATAATGAATTCGATCTATGCATATGTATGTATGTATGTATGATATTTATGAATGCTTGAATGTATGTTTGTATGTATGTTTCGGCTGTGTGACTGCCCCCCCATAACCCCACCACACTGCCCATCGTTAGGAGGCACACGAGCGCCAATGAGAATGAGACGGAACATTCGATGTCGGCGTACGTGTTTAGCTGCTTGTGAAAAGAAATCGGTGAGCTTGTTGGAGTAGACCCCAACTTGTTATGGTTGTTGATATTTATTTGTTGCCCTCTTCACGTTGTTGCTGGCGGGATTAGCTGCGGCAGTGTGTGTTGGCATTTAATAGCGGCAAACGACAATCACCGGGGTTTTTTTACGAGCAAATATATACATATGTACATATGTATGTATGTATATAAGATATGTATATAAAATATATTTAAGTATGTTTATTTGTCAGTATACCCGGTTGTATGGTAGTACTCGATTATATTTGCTGTAGTTTCTTGGACTGGTGTAAGTTGGCGACTGGCAGTTAAATCTTGGTGTTGCCAGCCATTCAATGGCGGTTTATTTACATTAAAAATATTCATATATGAATCATTATATTTACAGTTATTTTAAGTTACTTTTTTCAAAAACTACGGTATTTTACGAACCTTAATAGATCAACTAGTGTCGGCTAAACCTACGCCGAGCGCATAAAAAAGCCAGATGATTTAAGGTTAGAACGATAGAGGCGTTGGGGAAGATTTTTATTAGTGTTTGGTCATAACAGATTTAGCTTGTTATCAAAGTTTAACGTCCAGATCCATTTCTGGATTTAACCTTTCTTCGAAACAAATAATTCTGATCGTGGGAGTATAATATGGCTCCGCGAGGTATCAAAGGGTCACAATGAGATTCCTCCATTGATTATGATACTCTTTGACTCTCTTTGACTCCATCTTTTTGGACCTTAAAAATTTAGATGTCCAAATTTCTTCTCCAGGTGAGAGCGGGTCGGCCCTTTCATCGGCTACCTTGTAGATTTCAGTTGATAGCGTTCCATATGTATGAAATTAAGAACATTTATAAGCTATTCTACATCGCCGAGAGTTAGCTGATCTCGCTGTTGGTGATAATGATGGACTAACTAAATATCAGGTGCTTCAAGCTACAGTAAGAAAAACTTGTATCAAAACCTCTCCTCAATGCGTTCATTTTATATAACATCCCTGAATTTTCTGGTATTATTCAAGTACTTAGTGTTATATATACATATGTACATACAAACATCTATATAAACATACACATATGTACACACATACAGTGATAAGAAAATCCTACTTGACAAGGTTCAATTGCAAATTTGTTATGAACTTTCGAAGAACCTTCTCTTCAGCATAAAAAAATATAAAAATACATACAAACACACATAAGAGCCTGTGAGGAGAGTGATCTCAATTCGAAGATTTCCATCTCCTTGCCATTCATTCAATAAAAATTTTTTGATTAACTATCAAAATCTAATTGGAATTATTTGTTTTTCTCCTCTCTAAAGTATCTATCTAACTATCTATCTGGTAACGCTCTCACTGTATTGTGGAAAACTGTACTTTGAGAAGAGCGGCCATCTTGCTCTATTTACAAAACGCATACTCACAATTTATGCAAAAACAACAATGCGGCAGTGGCACAGCAACGTACGAGTAATTTTCCCCCGTATAGAGACAAAAAACTTGTATTGTTGAACTGGCCAAGATAGCGATTTGACTGTAGGGTTGCCGTGTGTCGAAAATTATAATAAATTACGAAAACTCTAATTTATATAATCCAACAAGCAGCGTTGCACTTTTGAATTTGAGATAATATATGAAAAACTGCTTTCAATAAGAGTTATAGAGCATACAAAATCGTATTTCTTCACTTTTCAACCCAAACTTGTAGCTAAAAAATGCGCACATTTTTAGTGAGTAATAAACTCTCTTTTATTATAGCGCAATGTTGGCAGTCCTGCACAATGCTGTCGACGTCAACAGCTTACCGCCTGCGACGGCGCAACGACAGCGGCGGGGAAGTTCGTCGTCTTCGTTGTGGCTTTGTCATGTACGCCGAGCGACATGAGGCGAGCGCCGAGCGCCGAGCATCGTGGAGCGAGCGAGTGTAGCCAACGAAATATCGAACTCAAATTTTTAGTTGGAAATTTTCTACGTTGGCGAGTAGTCGTGAGTAACAAAATTTAGTGAAAGCAGTAGCAGAAGCAGCAAAAGCAGAGTTTTTTGGCTGGCTGACTGACTGCTCTGTGAGATTTTTCATCCATTTTAGTGCCCACTCTGAGAACAAAAATAAATTCAGAAGATTCTTTCATAGATTTTGCAAAGCGGGAAACTTTAAAAACAGAGACATAATCCGCAAGTGTTTTCGCTTTTTTTTCTTTTGTTTGGTGCTATTATTTACAAAGTGAGTGTATTAAAAAGTGTGTTGAAAAATTGGGGAAAAATGCAATATGTACAACTTAATTTGGAAAAATTTTCGTTATAGTCTTACTTTCATTGAATTTAAAAGCACTAAATACATATTTCATTTTACAATTCGTTTTTGAAATCATAATGAAGTAGCGTAGAATCGTGGTCCATGTGTTAAATAATTAATTAAATAAAAATTTCGCATTTTTTCTAAGAAATTTAGAATTTCGTGTCGTGGCGCTAGTGCAAACTGTACAGCTTGTGGCTATGACCGTATGAGTATTCAGAAAAATGATACAGAGAAAAATATTTGTTAACCGATGGGTTGTGTGCAGTGTTGTTCGTGTGGCTTTTGTGGCTGCCAAGTGTGAGTGCTTTTGGCTCCAAACCTCCCAAAGCTTTGCGTCAATAGCAAAACGAAGGATATACACACACATACACACATACATTTATACACCTACAGCACAGACGAAGCATTGTTTCGAAATTAGAAAGTTAATTTTTAAAATATAATTTTTATTATTAAAAAATATTCAGGATTTGCAAATGGATTTCATACAAAATATCGATATCGGTCGTACCCATTTGGGAGCACACACACATACACACTCACATAACCAGCTGAATCAACAATTTAGATGAGGGGAGCATACGTTCAACATTGCCACTCTTGATTACGTTGGCAAACGTCGTTCGTGTGTACGCCGTTCGGTGCTCAACGCGATTGTTGGTTTTTTTATGAGTTGGAGCGCATGAATTTAGCCACACACGTTTGTAATATTGTTGGTACGTCTTTGCCTCGCTTTGACGTGAGCATTGCGCAGTAGCAAAACATTCAGGGCAGCGACGACGGCGGGGTACCACTGCTAGTCTTTCGGCGCTTGATCGTTCGTCGTCTCGCAGTCACTGCTTAAATAGTCTGGTTTTGAATAAGAGCGACAGGGAGGGTGTGTGAGAGTCGTTGGCAACGATTTCGCCGTCTACGTGTGTAATTCAAGTCCGAATTTCCCCTACCAACTTGTCAATAGCGAGTGTGGCAGAGCGCATGAGAGCGAGTGAGACATGTGGATGTACTCGCGCCGATTGCCAGCGCATTGACGACGTTATTTAAGAAGAGAGGGGAAACAAGAGACGGCGGCGGTGGTAAAATTAAGGCCTTTTGAAATTTCACTTGGTTGCTTTCAGGTTTACACCATAAATACAACAAAAATAAAAAATAAATACAAAAAAACATGAGCAGAGTGCCAATGTAGTGGCAAATGTTAGAAAATATTATGCGGGTTAGTCAAATGTTGGGCGCAACCATGGGGTTTCAGCTTATCTCCAGTGGGTTTAGGTTTACAAAATGGATAATTACAGAGTATTTATACAGTCATAATGCATGAATATGTTTTAAAAATTACTAAATTTTTATTTCTATTCTTTTTATTACAGTTTAACATTTGTGACAAGACAACAACACTACTAATATTGTTGAAATCGCTGGCAGTCTAGATATCGCTACTAGCAGCGGTAGACCACGGAATATCGTTATTTTCCTTAAGTTTTATTTATTTTTTACTGACAAAGTGCCCGGCGACAACGACGTTTAACGCCGTTGTAACGTTGGCTCGATGATGGCATTGCCAATGAACTCACTTTACTCCCTTACGTGGGGGGACTATGGCTCGTCACTGGTGACGGCCATTCAACTTTTACGTTGTCACAACGACTTGGTGGACTGCACTTTAGCTGCTGGCGGTCGCAGTTTTCCAGCGCATAAAATCGTATTGTGTGCAGCGTCACCGTTTCTATTGGAGCTGCTAAAGGTGAGTTCTTACTAAAAAGTATATATAGATTTATTAAATATTATTTAATTTAAATGTAGAAATGTGGAAAATTTACACTTAATTCAATATAGAATCAATGAGTATGAATAAATTGACTTAAGAGTATATGTTTGAGGTTCTGTTGTAATGAAAGATCATACAAATTGATTTCCTATGATAATATAGATTTATTTCATTATGCTTTTTTTTATGAACTTCATGGATATATTAATATACGCTCATATTCAATCAGTAATCGTTTATTTTAATTTAAATTCAATTTATTATTTCTTAGTATTTCTAGTATGAATAATACATTATCGTTTTCAACAAATTCCCAACCAAAGAAATAAAGTTTTCACCTGTCAATCTGTGTGGCCGGCCACTCGCACCAGCGACCACCAACAAAATTGAAAAGTAAACAAAAAGAGCAGTTTGTTTGTAAACAGAGATAATTTTTCAAATGGGTTAATTCTAGGTGGATGTCTTTTAAATCTGACGATTGGCACACATTTTAGGCCTCAGTCTCAATATGATGCGTCCAAAGAATCTCTCTGTGTATGCTCAACTAAACTCACTAACCGAACTCACATACATACAAATAGTTGTGGTGCAGCGCACATACTCACCCGCACACATCGCTTGCAATTTACGCTCCGCTCTTCTATATGCTGTTTTTTGATTTTACTGCTCCAGAGACTTTCCGTCCAACAGGGCTGGCGGCATGGCCTCTGCCCTTGTTGGTGCTAAGCCGGCAACCATGGATGTTTACATGACAACGATGCTATACTTTGTGAGCTTTAAAATCTAGTATCTAAATCTCAATGCTCTGAACATGGAGAAAAGTGAGGAGCGTATATTCTACAGCTATTGTTGTGTTGCGGAGGAGTTTGTCAGTCAATGCTTTACTAAAAGTGGTTAATATAACCGACACTGAGCATACCTATATCGGTACAAATGCAAGTCTGATATAAAACATGCGCCCACTTAACTGTTTATAATTGTGTACAAAAACGCTTTGAAGAGTGCGAGTGAGTTGTATGTAGGCGGTAGCGGCAGGCAGCGTAGAGCGTGTCAACAGCGACTACGGTGTTGGAGATGAGTAGTAGATGAGCACCACTTTTCTTCTACCACGCAGATTTTTAGAGATTTCCTTTAAAGATTTCTATTAGTAATTGAGGCGAGTGAGGTAATATCTCCCTCTAAAAGTGTCGCGTGCAGTGTGACATATGAATATTACACCATTATTGATGGCTGTTGGCTCTTGAACAAGTTCAACGAGATTCGCATTTTATATTCTCGCTTACAATTAATTTGATTGTCTCGAATTTCGGCTCAGAGCGCCAAACATACGACGAACTATGCCGGCTACGGTAAAGCGCGCCCACACAGTAGACAGTGACAAATAAAAATTAAATTATATATTTCTAATAAATTTCATCAAAAAAATGTTAATTATATGCTATATTGTACGTTAGCATACATACATATATTTTTTTATTTCTAAATTTAAAAACGTATCTGTGTATATAGCTACATTTGTATGCGAGTATCTCAACGTTGTTGTTATTTTATGGTCAAAGTCATAAAAGTCACGCAATCGAAATGGTCACCGACACTCTGCTCCTCTTTCGCTACCTGCATATTCATATATGAAGTATCGAGTCGATTTGTGAGTGAGTGAGAGCGGTGAGCGACCGCAATTTTCACTGCACTGAAATCAAAGCGTCAGAGTGAGAGCACGCAAGAGTACAGCACACATACACAAGAGCACAAAAAATGTTCACACGAGTAGCTCTTGCATTGTGGGTCTGCGGAAGAGCGGTGTGCTGTCAGGGGGTAGCGTTGCTCTGCACTGCGCATGCTTCGTTTATCGTGCTGTTGCGTTGGCTTCGGCTTTGTGCGCTGCGCTGCGCCGCGTCATGTCATTGTGCTTCGTTTCGCTCGGTTGAATCGTTAAATTTCCATTGCAAAAGCATTTCGAATATATTCGGTATTACATATGGTCCAAATGCTTGGGTTTGGGGTGATTTTCCCCCTAACTAAGTACATATCGCCTCATATCTAAGTATCTACAATGCGCATAAGCGGATATTTAGATACATACAGCTCTTTGTAATTTCGTAGGAATATCTTGAAATAAGCGGCTTTGCTTCTAAGAAATCATTATTTATTTAAATCCACATAATGCTCACGTGGTTTAGTTCAACTTTTTATAACTAAAGAGGCCAAAATTTAATAAGTCATTAAAAATACCGTTAATCTAATTAATCTTCAAAACTGTTTTAGAATCAATATTATGATCATTAGTTCAATGACTGTTTTATTCTTACTCTCCTATTTTATTTACTTTAAAATTTTCTCATTCTTTTATAAAATTTTAAACACTGTATTTAATTTATTGTACTTTAAAAGATCAGCTGTTTGCTGTTAAAAATAGAGCAAATCTCTATAAATAGCATTTTCAAATCACGAGCATCCACTTGAATAGGTCAGAACACTATGCTTGATAACAAATGCAGTCAATTTCAACTCTCACTTGAGATATATTCTCCGCGCCATCTCTATGTACTTTGCAGTAGAGCATAAAAATGTCGAAAGAGTTCCTAGCCACAGACAGGTATAAAATATAGAGACCGGCAAATTGGTATGCCACTTGTCGAAACAAAACAATATTCAATAAGAACACGCCGTGATATCGGATAAAAACAAGTGACTTCCTGAGTGCAGTGGCTTCGCCAGAGCGCTGTCACTGTTTAGTTAATTTGTGCTCACACAGTAGTGCTGAGTATTAAAATATGCTCGCAATTTGACAATAAAGGTGTTCATAGGGTGAGCGTTAAACAGCATCAAATCATTATATAGTATATCTGTATGTGAGACTTGCAACCCTCAACACAAAAGTCGTCCTCCCATGCTAAGTGCGCTCAGAGCATAATCAGAAAAAAAATGCTATTAGCGTTACGAGCGCCACAAACAATGCGCTCGACTTTCTCCACGAGACGCGTGTCTATAATTATTTAACGGGTCAGGTCGTTATAAATATTGACCAAATAACTCAAAACTATTCGCCTTTGAATTGTGTGAGTTTTTAAAATAGAGCGTGGTACTATTACGCTCAGAGATTAGCGGCAGAGCTGAAGAAACTGTATTTGTTTAAAAAGCTAAATATCATAAATTTCATAAACAGACAGAACAGCGCTGAGCGACATTTATCATTTCAAAGCAGCTTAGTTTAGTGGTGAAAAAACCCAAGAAAAGTGAGCAAATGTAAACAAACCATTTGTTATAGAACAATTAAGGGGTTAGGTTTCAAAATTTCAAAATTTGAAAAAAAAAAAATGTTTGCCTTATTAAATTTAGTGCAATATGTTTAAGATATTATACAAAAATATCGAATGAATCCAAGTAATATGCTAGGCCTTTGGCAGTCCCGCCTATTAGGGCACGTCAGTATGAATGTAAAACTTTAAACCTGTTTATCTCAAATCACAATTTTTCAAGTCGGCTTGTTGTGTTTAAGTGAAATATAGGATTGTACAGCCTCTGAAATCCACCGAACTTAAGGTTGGAACCGAACTGTGTATTGAATAAGAAAATCTTCAGACTTCAGCGCTTGTACTCGCTCATGTTCTTATAACCTAAAACTACTTAAATTTTTTTTTGTAGTTTTTCTCTTGTTTTCGCTCGCAAGAAAAACAAATAAAATATTTATATTTACTTATTTGTTTATAATAATAAAAAAACAAGTCTTCATAAACACTTCGTTGCTTTAACAAGACTTTCCAAACAAACAATTTCAATTTGACGTGCTTCCGAGTCTCGTCTCTATTTGGACTCGAAATGAGAAAGTCGCGACCATCCATGGAGCACTAGTTGACAATACAAAAGTTAACTAACCAATTGACGAGCAAATAAACTCGTTGATTTCACCGGCTATTCAAACATTGCAATGAGTAACGCATTCGCTAATTCGTTGAATTTCTCCCCAAAATGACATGACTGACTTTACGCTCTGCGTTCCACTGAAGCAATTCAAACGCGTTTGTTGAGCGTTGACATGATGACAGTTACTGTGGTGGTCGCACTTCTGAGTGTACGCGAGTAGCGCAGGAGCTGCAAAAAATCGCAGCAGACACGTTTTTGAAGCGTCGCTGAGAAAAGGTATCATGCTGTGGAATCATCTACAAAGAATACTGTTGAGTAAATAAAGATTATAAATGGGAAAGTCTTTGGTGGGTACATAAACGAGTTTTTTCTTGTGCCCATGTGTGTCTGTGTGCGCGCATTTGTAAGCGCGTGAAAGAGCATAAAGAGCATGAGTAATCAAAAAAGCAGGGAGCGCGGGCGGTATGTAGATATGAGACATTGCAGCAGACGCTGAGCTAAACTAGACAAGCCGCAGAGATGGTGCCGGTCATTTAGCCAATATGCATTGCAATTTCTCTGTTTACGTTTTTATGTAAATTAACTCAGCTGTGTCTGACTGTCAGCACACAGCTCCCCTCATCTACTTTTATCAACACTTTGAAATACTATTTAACTTTTCTTCTCTCTTTTTTTTCTGTTTTAGAATACGCCATGCAAGCATCCGGTAGTGATGTTGGCCGGCGTCAATGCCAACGACCTGGAAGCGTTATTGGAGTTTGTTTATCGCGGCGAAGTGAGCGTCGATCACGCACAACTGCCGTCGCTGCTACAGGCTGCACAGTGTCTGAACATACAGGGACTGGCACCGCAAACCGTTACGAAAGATGACTACACCACGCATTCAATACAACTACAGCATATGATACCACAACAACACCATGTAAGTTGTTGTTGTTGCTTGTGTGAAAACCTTTTTTGTTTTTGTGTCTAAATGTATATTGATGTTTGTTGTTTTTTTGTTTGTTTTTCAGGACCAAGACCCACTGATTGCCACTATTGCTACCGCACCACAACAAACCGTACATGCACATGTCGTCGATGATATCCATCAAGCTGGCCAGATTTTGCAAACGACCACACACACCAATGCCGCCGGACAACAACAGACCATTGTGACCGCTGAATCGCCCAAGGATGTTATACAACAATTTTTGCCCGCACGCAAACGCAAGCCACGTGTCAAGAAGATGTCACGTAAGTCGCTTGCTGCATTACTATGCTTTCAGAAATATAAATTTATTTCATTTTCAAAATTTTCAAAATTTCCAAAATTGTATTTGTTTCTACAGCTTCTGCTCCGAAAGTTGCTAAGGTTGAGGGTATGGAAACGATTATCACTGCACCGACCACTACTACCGTTGTACATCAAGCTACGCAACAGCAACAACAACAGCAGCAACAACAACAGCAACAACAACAAATACAGGTACAACAACAAACCATTGAAAATGGCAATGAATCACAGATAATAACGTCGACGCCGCACATTAAGAGTGAAGTGAGCAAGGTAGAGACAATTGTGACCATGGACCCGAATGTAACACCGATATCAACCGTAAATACAAGCGATGTCAGCACCGGCGGTACAACACCAGCAAGTAGCACGAAAACAGTTAAACGCACCAAGAGTGGTGAGTAAATTGAATTTCAACACACAAAGAAATTTTTTTACTGTTAAAAAAAATGTATATATTTTTAAAATTTTCAAATTAAAAAAAATTATTAAAAAAAAATTTTATGAAAAATAATTTTAAAAGAAATAAAAATTAAAATAAAAAAAAATATTTTTAAAAAATAAAAATTAAAATAAAAAAAATATTTTTAAAAAATAAAAATTAAAATAAAAAAAATATTTTTAAAATAAATAAAAATTAAAATAAAAAAAAAAATATTTTTAAAATAAATAAAAATTAAAATAAAAAAATATTTTTAAAATAAATAAAAATTAAAAAAAAAAATATTTTTAAAATAAATAATAATTAAAATAAAAAAATGTATTTAATATAATAAAAAAAATTAAATTAAAAAATATAAATTTAAAAAATGTTTTTAAAATCTTAAAACAATACAAATATTTTAACAATAAAAAAAAATTAAAAAGAAATTGAAAAATTAAAAAATACATATAAAAAAAATATATTAAAAAAAATATATATATTTAAAAAAAAATTTAAAAATAAAAAAATACATTTTAAAATAAAAAAAAATATTTTAAAATAAGAAAAATATTTTCAAAATAAAAAAAATATTTTTAAAATAAAAAAATATTAAATAAAAATTTTGAAAATAAAAAAAATATTTGAAAAAAAAAAAAATATTTTTAAAATAAAATAAAAATATTTTTAAAATAAAAAAAAATATTTAAAATATTTTTAAGATAAAATATTTTTTTTTATTTTCACTAATTTATTAAAAAATATTAATTAATTCAAATTATTTTTAAATTTTACATTATTCTAATTTTCTCTTACCCCCCTTTACAGAATCCCGTTCACGCTCACAATCCGAACAACCGGCAACCTGTCCCATCTGTTATGCAGTCATACGGCAATCACGTAACTTGCGGCGTCACTTGGAATTACGGCATTTCGCTAAACCCGGCGTTAAGAAGGAAAAGAAAAGTAAGTCTGGTGGTAATGACACGACGGATTTGAATGCGACGGCAGAGACAGACAGCGTTATAGCGTCCAATGTGAGTGACATAACAGCGACGGCAAGCGATAGTTATCAAACTGTTGCTGGCAATGTCAATGCCGTTTCAACGCCGAATGCACCGATAATTGTGACGCATGCCAATAGTGCGGGCGGTGCGACTGTCACGCACATGGCGACGCTAAAGCAGGAACAACCGAACAATGCCGCTGCGAGCAGCAGTGGTGCGTCCTTACAAAATGTCATACATTTTGTCAGCGAAGAGGTGTTTGGCTCGTAAAACACACACACACACACACACAGGCGCACAAATTGATAAATACTTAGCCGTAAATAGGCATTAAGCTGTTTAAATTTTTATTTAATTTTTTTTTTTAAATATTGTAGGTCGTTTCGAAAGTACGTACGATTTGTAAAGCACAAAAACAAAAAAATAATAATAGTGTTCGTTTAATTATGCATTCCCCACGCTTTTCATCATCAAGTTAACATGTGCTAGCTACATTGTACAAATGTATACTTAAATCATTGGAAGTGTTTGACGACGTGCAGACGACGTTTAAACAAAAAATAGCGATTACTCAGTACTCAGTTAAAAAACTATATCGAATGGTTCAGTCATAAAGCGGCAGTATCATTAAGCATAAACGCTTTGCTCAAATACAATTTTGTTTCAAATATAAAAAAATATACATATACATACGCTACGTTAATATGCAGTATTTTCTAACATGAAACAAAAATTAAGAAAAAAACAAAAACAAAAACAAAAAAATAGCAGCAATAAAAAGTTCAATCTAACGCTCTGTTTCCTTAACAATTATAATTTTTTTTCTTTTGTTGTTGTATAAACACAAACTAAAATTTAATTTAAACGACAATATATTATTTGATGTTAATTTTATATATATATAGATATGTAACTAAGGATTTGCTTTATATTTTTAAAAATATTAATTACGAAAAGAAGGCGATTTTTCCAAAATACTATATACATACATATACATATAGCGAGTTATGAGTTGAATAAAGTGGAAATAATTGTTAACAAAAAAAAAATCTACCACACGCCTTGAGTTTATTTTCTATTATTCATTTAATTTTCATTTAATTCTGTAGTTAGATTTTTTCAGTTGAAACACAACGTTGCGCGTTGCTCTCAAGGAAATGTGCGTTATGGACTTTTTATTGTTTGACACAGAGAAAATAATTGTATTTGAGAAAGATTTATAGAAATATTGTTATGTTTAGAATTCTTAAGCGAAGTCTTTGAGATTACTGCTGTATATATTGTAAATAAAATACTTTTGTGTTTAAAGTTTAACGGTATAATTAGTGGTTTGTTGCTAAATCGACACTAAAAGTGCTAATTTTAGCTGCAAATTGAAGCACAAAAGTAAGAACTAACAAAACTAAGACTTCCAATACTATGACAGGTCAAAGTATATAGATTTTTACACAGAGCAAGCAAAAACTTGGAGAGTTTTCTTATAGAAAAAAGAGCAACTTTAAATTTTAAATATTTCATTAATTTACCACAAATTTCTGAGCGTCTTTTTTGACTTTTTTTCAACCCATAATTTTTTATTTATTTTATACGTTCCTCAACGTTGTCTATCTCTGTCGCCACGCGCCCAGTAAAACGCCGATTACAATTTCTTCACTTTTTTTTGTACAATTTCCTTGAGAGCAACTAATTCATAAAATATTTTTCACCCATCTGCAGCAACGTCAGGCAAAAAAGTCATAACCACAAGCACCGGCGCTGGCACCAGCAATGCAGCAGGCACATCAACGATCACGACAGCAGTTAGCACCATACCACAGGTGCAATCGGTACAATCGCTGCACACTTTGCACACCGTGCAAGTCAAGAAAGATCCGGATGCGCAGAATCAAGGACAACAAACAATGACAGTGACCACGACGGCTGGCGGTGGTGGTCAGCAACAGCAGCAGCAGCAGCAACAGCAAGTGCAACAAGTACAGGTGCAACAGGCAACAACACAACAGGCACAACAACAACAAATACAACATCATCAAATTATCGATCAATCGGGTAACATAACCACAGCCACCACAACGGGTGGTGGACAACAGCAGCAACAACAAACTGGTGGACAAATTGTCACACAAACGGAAAATACAGACGGCACCACATCGTTGTCCATAGCGCAGGTGCAAACGCTGCAAGGCCATCAAATACTGGGCAATATCAATCAGGTGAATATGAATGAATTTCAAGCTCATTCACAGTTGTAAGTTGGATGGAAGATGATGATGATGAAGTTGAAGAGGAAGATAAAGATGATGAAGATGAAGATGATAAAGTTTAAGAGGAAGATGATGATGTTGAGGGAGGCGTAGAAGCATGCTGAAGTTGTTATGGTGAAGAAGTGTTATTTCTAGCGGGGCTTTTAGAAATAAATGGAACATATTTTATACAGCAGACAATTTAAACCACAAATCCAGTGTTAAATAGCTGACTACGTTGAGACATAGACATTGCATATATTACTTACTAATTATCTCAACGCTACAGCGTGACAGAAAGAGTACTACTACTACAGATAATATACACACAAACCAAACAACATATAAACCAAACAAACAACTCCCACCCAAAGCCAAAAACACTTGTTGAATTATGTACATTGAATACTAGTAAATTAATTAGAAAAACTTGAAATATTATAAACAACTAATACATCTATTCAGCAATAACTGCAAATACAATTAGTACACGCGTGTGCTTCCCCAAGCTGTTGCAAACTACCGCATATATACAATATTTATAGTAAAAAGCAATTTTTTGCTTTAAAAAATACTTAAAAAGTAGAAAAAATATTTTTTTTTGAAAAATTTTCAAATTTATTGCACTCTACTAAATTAAATTTTTGCTGCCTTATGCTCCTGTGCTACTACATATATTATTGCGTGCATTCAATAACTTTCAAAAGTAATTTTATGCTTTATATAAAAATTTATATATAAATATATACATAATAATGGAAGAACTTAGCTTTGACATTTGAAAATTCGTTTGCCTTAACATTTATATTTAAACATATTATATACAACATATATATATAGTTGGTATTTGTAATTTAGAAATCTTACAAAATGAAATGGTTGTAAGTAGTCTTAAGTTGGTACTAGGTACTCAAAACCTTCTACTTAGTAAAAAACAAAAAACTATAACTTTAAATTCTTTTTTTTTTATTTCTAAACAAAATAGCGCATAAATTTAAATAGAAAGCGTATTTACGTTTTTGTTTTCTTTAAATTTCCGCTTATTACCTACTACATATTTAAATTTAAAATTTTAGTTTTAACTTTTATTTATTGCAACCATATAACGGTTGTTTACTTAAATACTACTTATCATTATTATATTGATTATGGTTATATAAAACAATGGTTTAGTACACAAAAACACTGTTAGAATTTTGAAACAACAAAAACAAAAAAAATATACATTTATATATTATTTTGTAAAATTTAGTACATACAAGAAAATATGACATAGAAATTTATAATTTACATTAATAGCTGTGCAATGTTTATGCTTGCAATGGTTCGTTTTTTAAATGCCTTGGGTTACATTGTTTATAAAACATATTAAGTTGTTTAGTAAAATGTAGAAAAAAATATATTTTTTGGTTTAAAATTATAAAAAAATTGTAAAAATATTTTTATAAAATTTTGATTTTTTTATAAGTAAAAAAATATTTTTTTTTTTATTTAAAAATTTTTTTTTTAATTTGTTATTTAATTAAAAGATTTTTTTTAATTTGAATATTTATATTGTGTTTTTTTATTTTTTTTTAATTTGAATATTTATTTTTTTTTTTTTATTTTTTTTTAAATTTTTTTTTTATTTTTTTAATATTTTTTTTTTTAATTATTTTTTTTAATTTGAATATTTATATTGTGTTTTTTAATTTTTTTTAATTTTTTTTTAATTATTGTTTTTTTAATTTTTTTTTTTTAATTTTTTTTTAATTTTTTTTAAATCAATATTTTTTCGTTTATTCATTTTAAATTTTTTTTACATTAATTTTATTATTATTATTTTTTTCTATTTTTATTTTTTGTTATTTCAAAACCCTTACCCCAAACAGCTAAAACAACTCTTACATTGCATAAACGTTGTACAGCATTAAGAAAAAGAAAAAACAACAAAAACAAAAAACCTATAGTTACTATCTACACTTATTTTTCTTACTTATCCTTATAATTTCATTTAGTCATTAGCTTGTAATTATTAATTTGATTTATTTGTTTGGTTAGCGAATTATGAATTGAAAATAATAATAAAAAAATACAATTTTGAAAGCCAACAAAAAATACTAATTTTTGGATTTAATTTTTTTTTCACAATGAGCCCTGCCAAATCCCGCTACGTTTTACTTCATTGCTTTTCCTACTTTTTTGTACATTTGGGTTTATTTTTATACTTTTTACATATATATATTGGATTTGTATTTATATGTATGTATGTATGTAATTTTGTGTTGCTTTGTTACTTGTACTTTCCTTTATTTTTGGTACGCAATATACTTTTTGGCGGCTTTGGTTTTCTTTAATATAGTTTTCTTACTATAGGTATGCTAAAATGTGTGTGTTTTAGTTTGTAACAGTTGTAGTTGTCTTAACTCTATGTATAACTAATATTGCATGCTAATATTTTTGTGTACTTATATATTGGTATGCTTAACTGTAATACATTTGTTTGTTTCTGTACTTTTTTGTAATTTTTATTATCCTATATGTGTGTTTGTATATGTATACGGTTGTGCAGTGTGAGGAGCCGGCACTAAAAAATACGTACAATAAGCTCATAGCAATTATCTTATCAAATTTTTCGTGGTTCAAGAGTCCTCGAGGATATAAATTCGAGAGAGAATATTCGATTGATAACTCTATACATTGTACATTGATTACAACAAATAATTGCATCTAAACACCTCATTCACTCAGAAATATTGAAACTCTTTGAAGATATCTAGACTTTTGACCGCATCGAGTATAATTTATTGATCAGTATATCGATAAAGATTCTATCGATAATTATGAGCACAAAAAATAATTAAATTTGGCAACAACTTCACCTAAATTACTTTGGAATAACATTCAATTATTTATGTATTAAATATATCTTTTAGAGTGCGTCCGATTAATCGGCTTCAGAAAAATGTATCGGCCAGTATCGGCCAAAAAAATTAGTATCAGCTTCGGTCCAGATTTTGGAATCGATAGGGCACTAATATTTTTATTGATTTGTATTGTCGGTCCTATATAGGATCCCAAAATTAAGTTCTCACATGTGACTATAACCAAATCAAATTTTTTTCGATTTTGCGAAAAAAATATCCTTTATTTATGAAATGTTGCTATGGAGCTAAATCATCTGATCTAAATTAGCATCACCTACTGATGTTGTTGCTATTGTATCGACAGAAAATATTTCCCAATTGTTTGTGGAATGCTGGCGAGTTCATAATCCTAAGTCGGATGAAAATCTGTGTCCATTCTGGTTTCACAGACCCGACTGTCGTGGGTTCAGACCAAACACTGATTAATGCCCCAAATAATTTTCGTCAAATCTGATGTGTTGATATACCTTTTAGGGTCCAGTTTTGCATACAAGACTGTCGTGGGAACAGACCGACTTATGATCATCGGTCATACTTTCAACGATCGTTTTTTCGTTCTGTTCTATCCAATTATTATTTACAATATAAAAGTATTTGTATTCATATCCCCTTGCATATGAAAACCCTCGGGTTTGATTTTTAGGATGACAATTGGTATTATCATAAAATGTCAAACAGATAACCTCAAAAGTTTAGTTTACTGAGTTTTACTTTTATTTAGGAGTATTACAAGTCAATCACCTAACTCTCCATCGAACTTGTAACTAATCTACAGAAAACTAAAGTTGAACTTCCCTAACTCGATTCACCATAATGCACAAAAAAAATTGGAGTTAGAGATACTTCCGAGTTACGGAAGGTAATTTGTATGAAAATTGACTCTATTGCCAATTCAAGAGTTCGAGTTATGGAACACTTCGTGTTATAGAAGTTCGGGTTATGGAAGTACAACTGTATATTGAACAGCATACAACAAAAGTTATTTATTACGCCATATATAAGGAGGTTATATAATGAAATATTATTAAAAATCATGTGACTAATTATTGCATATGTATTTCTCATGCGAATATAACATTAATCTCATTAACTTTGCATTTTATTCTTATCTTCTCTTTCTTTTATTACTGTGGCTGCCTCGTATCTCACCAAATTTAACACCAAAACAAAAACAAAACAAAATCAAAAATAATAAAAATGAATAAATTACATGTTTGCATACTCAACCACATCTAACAAATGAACTACCAAACAAAAACCAAACATCAATAATAATAATGAAAATCGAAATAATAAACTCTAGGGTAACAATAAGAACATTTTGGTAAAGAAAGTTTTCATTTTGAAAGGCGGTAATAATACGTAATGATGAGCCAACGATATGATCAGCGGTAGTGGAGGAGGCGGGATAGGCGTGATAGGCGGGAGCAGTGGTGGCGCCAGCAGCGGCAATAGCATCGGCAACAGCAGCAGCAACAACATCAGCGGCAGTGTGGTGAGCAGCACACGCCTCAGCCGTGCCCAGCAGCAGCAGCAACAGCACCATCAACAGCAGCAGAGCAGCGGTTCAAGCGGCCTGGCCGCCATAGCAGCAGCTGCCACTGGCGCCCAACCGATCGCATCCGGCAGCGGCACACATCGTACGCGCATATTGCGCGGTCATGCAGCACAAACAACCACCGGTGAACGTGTGCTGCTCATCAACTATGTGTCGCCCAGTGCATCGGCCGCGACATCGCCCAACACGCAAACCCAAGCGCACACGGTCAGCACCGCCACCGCGAATAGTAGCGGTGGTGTGGCCACCACGACAACCACGCGCAAAATCCTCCATGCCAGAGCGGCGGCAGCGACGCATGCGAATGTTAGCACCGCCACACCCGTGTCATTTGCCGGCCTCG